>JAKTVU010000004.1:0-366967 GCA_030581855.1 Yueomyces sinensis
AAACTTGTTATAATTGATTAATATTAAAATTGTTGTTTATCCTCATATGGCGAATTCAAGAAAATAATTCGGACGCGAAAAAGAAAAAAGGATATAAAATAATAAAAAAACGAAAAATCAATAATTTTTAATAAAATAGATATAAAAAAAATAAAATAAAACAAAAAAAAAAAAAATAAAAAAAATAAAAATAATTAAAAAAAAAAAAAAAAAAAAAAAAAAAAAAAAACAAAAAAAAAAAAAAAAAAAAAAAAAGAAATATTGAATAGAATAACTATTTTAAAAAAAAAAAAGAATAATGTTTATTGAATTTTATCAAATAAAGAGATTGATATTATGTATTAAATAATAATAAATATTTGAATTGAAAAGAAAAAGAAAAATGGATATATAATTTTGTTTGATTGTTTTTTTTTTTTGTATGTTTAATATATAAAATTAAATATAAATTAAAATCTTTGGTGGGGTAAAAACCTACTAAGTAAAAGTAGATAGGAAATAGCCGAATAATATTAGCAATAAGTAAATGTAATAATGTATTATATTACTCTTGAGAAGAAGTATAGAGAGTATGAAAAATTGAGTAAAAATAAAAAGAAGGAATAATGTTAAAAGATGAATATATAATTACAGCCAAAGGAGAAAAAAATGAAACAATAACAAAAAAAAAAAAAATATGAATCATCGAATGCAATAAATGGTGATATGTCTATACTATAGTGTGATAAAAAAAGTTGAAGTAAAAAAGAAAATGTTTGTGTGTGTGATAATAAATATGGAAAGTAGGGGTTGTTATTGATAATAAGAATAAAAAAAAATAATAATAGAATGTCTGATGAACACAACACAAATACATTATTTCTTGTTTTTTTTTACTTTAATCCTTTTTTCTTTTGTAATAATTCAAATAGCTGCTGTTGTTACAACAGTATTAGATTTTTGAATATTTGTATTACATTTATTATTAGTGTTATTATTATTTTTTCTAAAATGTAATTTATAATGTCTATTCAAATTACTTTTAACATTAAAAGTTTTACCACAATTATCATAAGTACATTTAAATGGTCTATAGTTAGTATGAACATACATATGAGTTTGTAAAGAACTTGATCTTGTCATCATTTTCCCACAAATTTTACATTGATGTCTAGCAATTTTTTTTTTGGTAGTTCTTTTTTGTTGTTTAGTATTATTATTAGATGTAATTTTTTTATCAATAATAATAGTATTATTGTTATTTTGTGTATTATTAATATTTGGTACATTATAAAATTGATTAATAGTAGCGGCTTTTGGTGAAGATTGATATAAAGAGTTATTGTTATTAAAGTTTTGACTAGTAGTAGAATAATAATAATTACTATTGTTGTTAGTAATAGCATTAGTAGTAGTTGGAGAAGGCATAGTAGGAGAAGAAACAATATTAGTAGTTGTTGTATTATTACTACTATTGTTGTTATTAATTTGAAAATTAAATTGTGATTTTAAAGGTGGTAATATTATTTTATTATTATTAGTAATTGATGGTAAAGAAGAGAAATCATTTAATAAATTAGATGAATTTAAAGATTGACTTAATGGTGGTAAAACAATATTTTTTTGTAATAGTGGAGGAGTAGAAGAAGAAATGACAGAAGAAGAAGCAGAAGAAATACTACTACGATCATTATTATTTTGATTATTTAATAATGAAGGTAACATAGTAGAATTAATACGATGAATTATATTAGTATTATTTGAAGATGAAAAAAATTTATTATTTTCATTAATTGAAATATCAGAATCATCATCATCAGAAGTTAATAATTGTTTAACAGTTAATTTATCAACATCATCACAATGTGAAAAGATAGAAGAAGAAGAAGCAGAACTAGTAGAAGATCTACTACCTGAATCGGATAATCTTGAATTATTATTACATTGAATATGATATTCGGATAAACCGAAATTAAATGTAAAATCATTATTAGTATTATTATTATTCATATTTGTTAATTTTAAATTAGAAGATGAATTTTTTAAATTAATAATATCGTTTTTTGAAATTGTATTTTTATCTAAAATAATTTTATAGGTAGCAAGCATAATATAATATTTTTGTTGTTTTTTTTCAAATAAAATTTCTTTATTATAATATAACTGGGGTTATTATTATTATTATTATTGTTATTATTATTATAAAAAAAAATAAAAAGGAATAACCGAATAAAAAGAAAAGAATTTAAAAAAATAAAAATAAAATAAAAAGAAAAAAAGAAATGATAAAGATCTTATTATTTTTAAAGAAAAGAAAGAAGGATTAAATTTGTTTTATCAATAACAATACAAAATAAAAAAAAAAAAAAAAAACATAGAAGTTGAATTAAAGAGAGATCTGTTTATCTTATATATAATAAAATTTTGATAGCTTCTTTAATAAATTAATTTCTTTTCGAAAAGATATTATTATAAGGAACGTTAAGATGATGACAGGTCTAATCTCTAAAGGATCAGTAAAGGAAAAGAAAAGAGAAATGGTTGTACTAAAAAAGATCCATCAATTCTTGATGAATTAGAGTGGGTAACAAAGAATATAGCGGATAACAACAAGTAGTATTAAACTCCTGACCGACATTCTCTAATAAATAAATGATTTGAAACGAAAATAAAATAGTATAGTATAGTAATAGTAGTAATCATTTTGTTTATTAATATTAGTTGATTGATTATAGTAGCAGAAAAGACATCGTAAAGGACTAAATAAAATAAAAAATCGTAATATTTTCAGTGCATTCTTGAATTAAAAAGGGAAAACAGCGAAGTACGATATAATTTAACAAATAAATTTAACGGTTAAGTTAATTGTTTATATTACTTGATATTATTTCGGTTTTAATAATTAATTTAAAAACGAAACAACATGATAGTAGCATACATAGTAATATCCCTTGTTGAATTGCTATTGGAATATAGTAATAGTACAGCACATAATAATAAATGAGGTATTAGTAGTAGTATTCATCGTTGTTTAAGGAAACAACGATAGACGGAGAGCATTAGATTGTTTGATAAAATTAACAAGCGCCTATCAATCAGGTGCACCCACTTCTAAAAGAAATATCCAGACATTCCCAATTTAGTAGCAGGACCCACGAAATTTATCGGTGACCAGTCGAAAATATCCTGTGCATTGGAGAATTTTGAGCAAGACCGATACAAATCTTGAGCCATGAGCCAGATCCGGCACGCCGATTTCTACCGAGATCGCAAGGGGTCCACCAATAATTAATTAATATGGCTCGGCCCGTTTTCCAACTCGCGGTGACCGATATTTTTCTATGGCGATAATTCCAGCGGGTTTCATTTTTAGAACGGGTCATTCCCGAATGGAAATAAAACAACCAGTTTGGAAATATTCATTATATCAAAGACCGATCTATTTCTGACCTCACCCTCAAGAATGCCATGTATCACACAACGCCACAGTCAAAGTGAAATGAAAATTTTTACAGTACAACACGGATGACGGGGGAAAATGGACATAATTTTTTTTTTTACCTTTCTTTTCTTTTCTTTTTGTTGTCTGGTGATTCTTTTGAAAGAAAAAGAAAAAGAAAAAAATTGGTGAGTTATTTTCAATCAGCCATGGATAATTAATTAATTAGGAGATAGACCGTGGTATTTTGAGAATGTAATCATTTTTTCCTCTTTTTGTAAAAACCAAAAAATATTGCTTTTTCGTATTATTTGCATCAGAGCAATAGCACCCTTAAATTCTTATTCTTGCTTGTTGACACATCTTAGCCGCTTATCTTGTTCAGATTATCTCTATGATTTATTATTGCAACTCAATAATTCATAGTATTTATTTTCAATTATATCGTTTGAAATTGCATTGTATTGTATTTCATTATATTGATCAAAATAATAATTAATGTAATTTATCTTATCTTATTATTTCAATCATCTTTGTAAATAATATATTTGTATATGTATTTGCTTCACCTTCTTTAAGTTAATGGAAAAACATTTATCAAGACAAGAAAAAATATTTATTGAAATGCTCATCAACTTCATATTATATATATATATTTAAATTTAAACATTCTTTCCGAATTCTAATTAATATTTTCTTTTTATCATTTAATTAATTAATTTATTATTATTGCACAGCTCTTCTTCATTCAGGTATGTCGACATTACCATTTTTCGCTATCTATCCCCCCATTGTACCACATTTTTTGTTTTTTTCGTCGTCGTTGTTGTTTTTTCTCTCGGTCTCAACCCCCGTTAAATTCGGAATTAAGATCTTAATTCCCAAGAATGCATAGAAATGTGCGTACAACATATTTGAAAAACTAAATGTTTTTTTCTTTCGCTAATTTATATTCGCTAAGACCGAACAACGAAATATCCGTTAAATAAATAAAATAATCATTTTTACTAATCCTTTTTTTTTATTGCCAAATGATCTGCTGATTAGTAAAGAATGTTTACCTAGTTTATTGATCAGCACCGATAAGAATTATATTAATACTATAATATCCCTTATAACCGACTCTATTATTATCATCATTCTTGATCAATTTATTATTAAAGAATGTTACAATTCTATTTTGTCGGTATTAACTTCATTTTATTATCAAATGACATATCCTCAATATCATTATTACAATTCGTTACTATGTTTCATATTATAATTCGTTCAATTAATTAATTAATTAAAAATAAATTATAACAGATATGTTTTATGTTTCTTTTATTTTTTATATATCTCGTCTTTTTATATATACAATTGAAAATTATATATTTTCTTACTTTTTTCTTCTTTATATTACGTGTCTTGTTAATTTTTTAAATATATATATCGCATATACTTTTAATATTTCTTGGCATTTTAATATATATATATATATATATATATATTATTCAATTTTATCGGTTATCTTTTTATATACCTACATATATATATCGTCTATTGTAGTTTATCGTTTGATATTTGATCTTGATATATTATACACTACAATATATGTATATATTATATTTGATCTTGATATATTGTATGTATATGTATATATTATATTTGATCTTGATATATTGTATGTATATATAGTATAGTATATTAGAGTATAGAATCTGTAGATTCTATATATTCATATACTAGATATACAAATGTATTACAATTAATTATATAGATATATACCTAATGTAACAATAAAATAAAAAAAGTATATATAACAATCTATTGAATATTCTTATATCTATTTTATTATATATTATCTTTTTTAAAAAAAAAAAAATAAACAGTCTTGATAATTCACTTTTATTTTTTATTATTATTATTGCAGATCTTTTATTTTTATCATTATTATTGCAGATCTTTTATTTATATTTTGTTTTATTAAATTATTTTTTATACTTTTTTAATATTTTACTAAAAAAAAAAATAAAAAATAAAAAATAAAAAATAAAAACAAATATATTTATATATTTTATTTACTAAATATTCTATCATATACATTATTATTATAATATAAATAATATATAGTATTTATATCACAATTATTGAATTAAAAATAAAAAAACAATTCTCGGTCACATGATTATCACGCGACTCTTAGATTTTTTTTTTTTCATTTAATAAATACATTCTTGTTCTATAATTTATGAAAAATTAATAGTGAAAATCTTAATATATACATACTAATTAAAATATATATTAAAAATATTTCTATAAATATATATAATTATATATATATATATATATATATCTATTTACAAAATATTATACTAATTAATAATAAAAATATCAAGATATAAAAATCTTGTATTATTAATATTCCTTCCACAATGGCTGGCTTAAAAACTTTTGATGCATTCCCAAAATTAGAAGAACAACATGTTCAAAAATCTAAAAAAGGTGGTTTAACTTCAATTGTAACTTATTTTTTTTTATTACTTATAGCATGGACTGAATTAGGTAGTTTCTTTGGTGGTTATATTGATCAACAATATACTGTTGATAAACAAGTTAGAGAAACTGTACAAATTAATATAGATCTTTATGTTAAAATGCCTTGTAAATGGTTAGATGTTAATGCAAGAGATATTACTGGTGATCATAAATTTATATCTGAAGAATTAGATTTTGAAGATATGCCTTTTTATATACCTTATGGTATTAAATTAAATGATATGAATGATATTGTTACACCTGAATTAGATGAAATTTTAGGTGAAGCTATACCTGCACAATTTAGAGAAAGACAAGATACTATTGTACCATTAAATGAAAATGGTGAACCAATGTATGAACTTGATGCTTGTCATATTTTCGGTTCTGTACCAGTTAATCGTGTTGAAGGTGAAATTCAAATTACGGCAAAAGGTTATGGTTATATGAATTGGGATAGAACACCATATGATTTAATTGATTTTTCACATGTTATTAATGAATTTTCATTCGGTGATTTTTTCCCTTATATTGATAATTCTTTAGATAATACTGCAAAAATGAATCCAGATGATCCTGTTACTGCTTGGCTTTATGATACTTCTGTAGTACCATCATTTTATCGTAAATTAGGTGCTGAAATTGATACTTTCCAATATGCAGTTAGTCAATATTCTTATAATAGTACATCATTAGGTAAAAAAACTACTCAAAATGCACCAGGTATTTTTTTCCAATATGATTTTGAAGCTTTATCAATTATTGTATCTGATAAACGTATCAGTTTTATGCAATTTTTAGTTAGATTAGTAGCTATTTTATCATTTGCCGTTTATGTTGCCGCTTGGTTATTCAGATTAGTTGATAAAATTTTAATCTCTACTTTAGGTCAAAGATGGTCATTACGTTATCAACCTGCTCAATCAAAACCATTATTAAGTTAAAATAATTGTGAAAACCAAAACAACAACAAAAAAAAAAAAAATACATGTATAATACCTATATAAGAAAAAATAAAATTAAATTAAATAATAATATTATTAATATAAAATATATAGACACAATAATCTCATTCTCATTTCACTATTATTTCCACTGGGAATGATTAAGCATAGCACCAGTTTTGTAATAATTCAAAATAAAATGAGAATTCAAATGCATATCTCTTCTTTCGATTTATACTACTGATATACACTAACGGTTTTTTTGAAAGATATAACATTCTTCTCAGATACATAAATCTAACCGCTCATTTACAAGCTCCAGGAGCCATTTTACTATCTTTTAGTACTTGGACAAAAAACTATTCCAATAATCAATATACACACATTAAAATGATATAATAGTGTTATGTTCTTCTAATTTTACATAATGTCCAATATTGACATACTCTTAACAAATCTATTTTTTTTTTTTTAATAATTCAATATTTCTATCTAATCGATTTGCATCTCTCTGTTAACATAGCTAACATATATATATAATACGATCAAATGAAAAATGCGAAAAAAGGTCATTTATAAAAATATGTAAATTATTGATCTAAATACTTATGTATATCGAACTACTCAATCTTTGGTTTCTTAGTAGGTCTTTCTTCATCATCATCTGCTGCAGCAAGATCATCACCACCTTCTGCATCTTCCTCACCAGCACTGCTCCCTTCGGCGTCAGAATCAAATTCTTCGGCGACATTATCATCATCACTTGAACTAGCTTTGAATTCTTCATCTTCTGATTCATCATCTTCACCAGCAGAACCCATATCAATATCATCATTATCACTATCAGAGCCCATTGCATTTTGTAACCTACTTTGTGCTTCTTTCTCTTCATCTTTAACTCTTAAATTCTTTGATCTTAAGAAAGATTCAAGTAATGTCTGTTCTTCTTTACTGATATTACCAAATGTGGTACTACCTCTATTAGCTCTCAAAACGATTTCAAGATCGAAAGTTCTTGAAGAAGTAGACGATTGACCTGCTCTTGAAATATTAACAGCACTAACGTCAGAAAATGGAATATATAATGTAGGTTTGGTTAAAAAGAAAAAGGCATTATCTAATGGATATAAATAACCTTCATTAGCTTTGTAGGAACAAGAAACAGCACATTGTTCATATCTGGAAACATATTCACCTGGTACAACGACTCTACGACCAGTTAAACCTTTTAATACGTGACTAACAACAACGTGAGTCTTTGCATCATATTCTTTCTTTAAAATATCTTTATAGTTGGCATCGAAATCAGCGTCCTCTAGGTTTAATTGTACTTCAGTTTCTTCATCTTTTTGGAATTGAAGAACTAAAAATGGATATGTAGTTCTACCTTGACGTAAAGGTGGTTCAACAGCCAATACAACTAAATGATGGATATCATCTGCTTTAGGTAGAGATACAATTTTTTGAATTTGACGATGTTGTAATTTATATTCATAAGTTTTACCTCTAAGTCTAATAGAGTTTTTGTAAATATCGATATCGTAACGACCTCTTGGAGTAGTGAAAAAAACGTCTTGGAATGATACAACAGCATCACCTGCGACTTCACCAATATCAGCTTTTTCTTTTAATTGTTCATAGAAGGTTTCTGCAATACTCTTTTCTTCGATAGCTGGCTTTTCCATATCTACATCTTCTTCTTCTCCTTCCTTTTTAGGTTCTGGATTTTCGACTTCAGTTTCTATGACACCTGGCATATAAAGTCTCATTTCAACTAACTCATCACCAGCTGGTTGATAGGCTTCATTTTGAATATCAAGTTCAATTGCCACTTCATTTTTGGATGTTAAATTAGTATTATTAATTCTAACGTAAGGAATTTCAAAAGTAGGTTTACCATTATAAGCAAAGATCATTTCATTTCTTGCTAAGTCTGTTTTACCCCAATTCCAACCACGTAAGGAGTGTTCTTTTTGTTCTAATTGGATATCAAATCTTCTTTGGAAATCACCTTTCAATAAATCGAAGTCATCCTGGGAGAAACCATCAAGTTGAATGACACCTTGATCTTTAGTATTAATTTTCAATTCATAACCTCTACAGCCTCTACTCCATTGAACAGTCGATAGTTCTGTAGCAGGCAATAAGAATGTATTTGATCCTTGATTGGCAGCAGAACCACCACTTGCAGTTGCTTTCCAACCTAAACCGGAATCAGCTATACGGAATCTACCATTAGCTTTAGATTGGTTTAAATAAATTCTTGAAAAATCTGAACTCATTGGATAATGTCAATTTGATTCCTCTTACAAATTTACTATTTTTTTATATAATGTGCTACTCAATATGTAGCTGTTATCATCGCTATTAATATTTAAATAAAGATAAAAGAGATACGCGCTAGTTTAATTTTTTTCGCAAATTTCAATGGGACAACCGGGTAACGATCATATAACAATAATAGCTGTAACAAAAATCACAGCGTATACATATTTTGAAAAATAGTTACAAATTCCAAATAATAATAAAATATTTCATTTATAGGGAATTTTTAATATCCCAATACATAATTGTTACATCAATAATAATCTGCTGGTAGCCAAATAGCTATTTATTTGGACCAACAAAAAAAAGAAGAACTGCTTCGCAGCGTCATAAATAGTTAAAAAAGATCTAATGCAAATCAAAATAATTTTTTGTTTAGTAAACATTTAGAATACCCTTTAAAAATTCAACTAAACCAACAGCACCTGGATCTTGAACATTCGTAGAGTCACCAACATAAGAAGCTCTGCCAAATTTGGCTTCAAAAGTACCAGTTGACTTAGCACCTGCTTCGGCGGCTTCAACAGCTTTCTTGAAATCCTTAGTTTTGGAAAATTCGTGAATAAATGGTTCAAGGGCATCAATCATGGTTGAAGAGCCAACTCTAGCCTTAGTATATTTGTATAATGTCTCCAAAGCAATTTCAAGAGATTGTGCAAAAATGTCTGCAGTGACAGGGGTATTAGCATCTTTGCAGGTTTTAACTAAACCACGTGAAAAACCGGATAATAGAATAGAGTATAAACCACCACTGGTACCACCCATAGAATCTTCAACGATATCAGACAATTGAGAAATTGCAGTGGATAATGAATTTTTATCCAAGTTTGTTAAACTCTTAGCGATAGCACTAGTACCTGAAACTAAAGTATAACCACAGTCACCATCACCGACAATAGTATCTAATGATGTAATATTAGGTTCACTTTTAACAATTTGTTCTGCACCAGCTTTCATCCATTTAGAGAAACTTTCAAAATCGTAGGAACCAGCATTAGATATTTTAACTTCAGTATGTAAAAGTTCATTATCAATTATTGGAGCAGGAGTATCAACTTTTGTGAAGTTCCAACCAGTTGCATTTGTTGGGGCATTAAATAGATCCATAACGGAATCAATTTCAGTGAAATTTGCTTTTAATTCTTTGGTAACCTTTGAAGCATTCAATAAAGTTATACTGAAACCATTACCGTTGAAAGCTGTGAATACGGTACCTGCTAAAATTTGAACAGGTTTAATGTTATATTTTTCTTGTAAGAAATCATTGGTCTTAGCAGCAATAGCGGAGATAATGAAGTTACTAACACCACCTAAATTGTTAATTAAAACGATAACTTCATCATTTTTCTTAAAATCAACAAAATATCTATCGTTATCGGTTGAGTCAAGTAAACTTGGTAACATATGATTTAAAATTAAATCTTCAGTGGATGGGATTGGTTCAAGAATTTTGACACCAGGCTCATTATGTAAACCCATACCTAATTCCATTTGAGTATCTTTTAAGTTACTTTCGAATTTTCTACCTGGAACCTTACAATGGTCTAATGAAGCACCAATAGTGACTAAAGCATTATTGACAATGTTTGCTACTTTGGTGGTACCTTCTAAACCATATTTTTCAGAATATGTTTCTGCAAAAGCACCAGTAATCTTATGAACTAAAGAAGTACCAGCTAATGCTCTTCTACCAACCATACCACCTTTAGCTCTACCGACAGCGGTATCATCACTGACAATCATAACTTCACAATTAATACCTAAAGCTCTTGCTCTTTCAGCAGATAAACCGAAATGTAAGACATCACCAGTATAATTCTTAACAATTAATAAAACACCACTAGATTCTTTGTTTACCAATCTAATGGCATTTAAAATTTGCTTAGTTGATGGAGAGGCAAAAATGTCACCACAGACAGCAGCAGCTAACATACCTTCACCAATGAAACCAGCATGAGCAGGTTCATGACCAGAACCACCACCTGAAATTAAGGCAACTTTCTTAGGGTTAGTTTTTCTAATGAAGACTTTTTCTTCTGGAATGTATGCAACTGATGGATTTTGTAAAGTATAGCCTCTCAAACTTGATTGTAGAGGGTCCTCAACTTCGAAAGATTTGTAAGCCATTGTATTAATGTATAATTATATCTATGTAGATATACGGGTATATCTGTTTGATTATTATATATATATATATTTTACAATTGCAATCACAATTTATTAATGTAAATCTGCAATTACTAATATTTTTTATATAGTGATTTGCAATTAGATGGGAAATTTTCAAAGTTTCAGATCTCAGTGAAATTCTCACTTAATAATACCGGAAAAGAGACTAAAGAGTGATATATTGCGGCGAAGATAAATCCCGGATTTAACAGATGGTGTCAGTAAATAATGTTTTTTTATAAAATGATGAAATATTATGAGCTAAAGGGTAATTAATCTTTAATTAAATAAAAATATATATTTTATATATATATTTAGATATTCTCACTATTTGTAATATGAAATGTTACCATTATTTTTTCAACATCTGTATATTTTGATTTAAATGAGTTTTGTATTTCAGTATAAGAAGGAACATTGAGCAGGGCAGGATTTGGAAAATTACTATCTTGCCAATTAATATTTTCCTTTGCAGTTTCTTTAAAATATTCTTCTTTTCTTTCATTATATTTTTCTGTTGTTAAAGGAGTAGAGAAAATTTTAATATTTGAATTATCATCAGTGAATTTAGTAATTTCATAATAAATTCTTGTACTAGTGAAATAATAAGAAGGAAACCAAACTATAATAAAATCATGTAAAAGCATTTTAAAATCTATTATTTGTTTTCTTAATAAATCATTATATCTTTCAAATTTTTCTATTTTTGTTTTTAAAATTATTTTTCTTAAATCTTTTCTTTTTTGTTTTTCATTAATATCACTTCTTTCACTTAATATTTGATTAATTGTATTTTCTAAAATATTTCTCTCTTTAATAGTCCTTTTAATTTGAATACAAATTTTTTCTAAAGTATATAATGGTAGTTCGATTGATTTTTCATAATAATTTAAATCTTTTTCAATATTTCTAAATATAATATTATATTTTTTAATTTTTGGTTTAATATTAATATTATAACTTCTTCTAAATATATGATATCTTTCATTTAAATTTAGTACTTCATTATAAGTTTCTAAAAATTGGAATAGGAAATTTAATAATCTATGAATATTTCTTTTAAAATTAGTTACTGATACTTTTAAATTTTTAATATTAAAAAAAATAGAATTAAATTGTAAATTTAATGCATTAAATATAGGATCTAAATAGTCTAAAGTATTCTTTCCTTGAAAATCATCATATTTACCAACATATATAAAAGTATCAAATTTACTAAAATCAGTATAATTATTCTCTTGTGTATGATGATTTATATCTGGTGCATTAATTATCTTTGATTTAATTACTTTTAAATCTTTTTCAAATGCTTTTTTATTCTCTAAATATACATTATTTTTTGAATTTAAAAAAACATTATTTTCTTCTGTGATTACTGTAGAATTGTTTCTAAACATGTTACTTAAAAATCGAACAATTCCCCTTTATTCAAGTACTTTTTTTTCTTTATTAATGTACTATATACTTCCTTGAAAAAAAGATTATTTTTACATATATCTTATTTTTTCAAGTATTACTATTCTACTCTATTTTCACTTTTGTGTATATAATAAGCTCTAGTTAACCGCCCATAGAAGATAATGCAAACGGAAATCTTGAAAAAAAATAAGATAAAACTAAATATATGTGTCAAATACAGACTACTATATCATGAAACTTTTAAGCACTGCATACGAATTGGCATAAGCATCTTAATATGTCATATTAAGAAAGGCGGCTGGCAATTACATACTTACATATATATATATATATATAGCTGTTTCACGAAAAAAACAAGATCTAACTATATATAATAGAATAATTTAAAGTACATATATGGAAAATTGGAAATTTCTATAAATAAATGTCACAGCGATTTCCTGGCATGGCGACACTTCACTTACTGACTTGAGAAGAAAGGTACTCCTCAAATAAAAAAGAATCGGAGTGCAGCTAGCTTACAATAATTGTGATGTGATTGATGCACACATTGGCCAGCATCCATAGAGGGTCCATTGTACAGCCATCGCATAGTCCATAATGCGAAATATTCAAAGTTCAGCGTTCTTTTAGCGGTTTCGTTTCCTGATTTGGTGACACCCAATCTCGAAATTGAAACTGCACTTTCCCGATTAGCAGAGAGTTGAACAGATGCTGAACACAGAGAACAAGGCTAATCCATCGCGAAATGTCACAAGAAGCTCGATATATAACACGCTGATGGTTCCCCTACAAGATGACGCTCTCTCTCGATGTCTTCATTGTTGCCAAACCACGAAGAAGATCTTATTTCTCTTGCTTTGGCGGTCTCTCTCTCTTGCTACTATTTCTTTTCTTTTCTTTCACGATAGGAACTACATACATATACACATATATATACACACAACACCATACACTTCCATTGCCAATTGAGCTACAGAACAGCTTTTTCTCTGCTTAATAGACACATTTATTCAATAAACAATAGTGTCTTTTAATATAATTCTCTGCATTTAAGCCCGTTGTAAGTAATTTTTAACCGTTTCGGGGAATCCAGTGCTTAAAGATAACAAGAAAGCCGTCTGCAACAATATCACGTTTTACTCTCTGCCAGCCAGCTTTATTATTATTATCCCCTCATATTTGAGAGTATATCCCATCTTTAAAATATTGTTATTTTTAAAAAGAACATAATATTATAATACCAATACAGCTTTTAAAATAGAGACTATATTATACATTCATTCGTTCTTTTCACTCTCTCTCCATCGTTTGCTAGTAACTGTAATACTATTATTGAAAAGTTTCAAGAAAAAAAAAATCTAATCATATTGTCTCCTCTTTGACATTCTTTATTTTATATTATGACTATCCCAGAATTAAATTCAGATAGTATTAATTTACTACATGAATTAAACAAGACATTTATCCCAAATGATTCAATTGAGTCAATTCAGAAGAAATTTCAATTAGAGTTGAGTTCAAGATTACAATCTAGTTCTAATTCAATGTTGCCTTCCCACCATTTACCAGATATCGCATTCAACACTTTACCATCTTTAACAGGTTCTTCAAGTGATAATAAATTATTAACTATAGATTTTGGTGGTACTACTTTAAAATTTGCACTTTTATCTCAAATGAATAATGATTTTGTTATTGAATTACAGAAACAATATGACTTAGTTGATAAAAATGTTGACTTTAATTTCTTTAATAATATTATTAAATGGATCATTTATGAATGTATTAATATTAATTTATCAAAAAATACAAATTTTTTAGTTTCAACTACTTTTAGTTTCCCATTAGATTCAAAGAAAAGAATTGTTACTATGGGTAAAGGTTTTGTATTATCAAAAGAATTACAAAATATTTCAATTACTGATATTTTACAAAATTCATTTGATAAAATTTTAAAATTTGATCCTTTTATTAAGGAAAATTTTAATTTTACCGCTAAAATTAATGCTGTTATCAATGATGCTGTAGCTGTTTATTTATCAAATAAATTTTTATCATCAACAAATTCTTCTTTTAGTAATATCTCTTTAATTTTAGGTACAGGTATTAATTCATCATTTGAAATCCCATTTAGTACATTACCATCTTTTAAGAAAAAATCATTAGCAAATTATTTAAATTCAAATGATTCAATTTTATTAAATGCAGAAATTGGGTTTTTAGGTATGGAAGTTATAAATTTAACTATATTTGATCATTTTAATAATTCTTCAAATGGTTATGATATGCCATTAGAATATGTTACTTCAGGTAAATATTTATCATTAATTTTACAAAAAATTATACGACATTTTAATATTTTAAATGATGAAACTTTTATTAATAATTTAGATGGTGAAATATTTTCAAATATTTTATCAATGAATTATGATTCAATTAATTTAAATATTGATAAAGATATTCAATATTTAATAACGGAAATTTCAAAAATTTTAATTAAAAGAGCTTCAATTTATGTCGTTGCCGCTCTTTTCGCAATTAATGAGTTTATTTTACAAATTTCAAATAAATCAATTAATACTTATTCTGAATTAAGTGATAGTAGCGATAGTGAAAGTATAAATTCAACAAATTTATTAGATAATGATAAAATTAATGTTGGTTATGTGGGTTCATTTTTAGCTTATTCTGAATATTATCATGAACAAATTAAATTTTATTCAACTGATCGTATTAATTTACAATTTTTAAATAATAGTAATTTAATTGGTGCTGCAGTTGCTACATTCTTATCCAATTCAATTGCTTCAAAATGATAATATTTTAATGCCTTCCCCCACTTTCCCATTTTTTAATAGCATAGAAAAAAAATATTCTAATTCAAGGTATATTTTCCTTTTCTACCCTCATTCTTTTAATACTAATTGCATCTATTATATATATATTTACTTCATATCTTATTATATATAATAAACAACTATGACTTCATTAATTTATTTGTTATTATTATTATTTTTTTTAAAAAAGATAGTAATATATACTATATATATTTATAAATACGTAAAAAAAGTACTATCAATAAGAGGTAAAAAAAAATTGTTTCTTTTGTTATTTTATTTAGTTATTTTTTATTTTCTTTCCTCAATTAATCTACGAGTACATAAATATGATTAAATGTTATTTTATTGTTATATTCTATAATATTTTTTTATTTTATTTTATTAGTAAAATTCTTGGTTTTATTTTTCTTCAATAGACAGAAATATAATTATTGATTCTTTCTCTTTGGTTTTGAGCTATGCATTCAGCTATCCAAGTAATATTTCTAATTTCTTGTTCTTTTGATTTCATCCAAGCCCAAACAGTACTAATTGCAAATTGTTGAGTAAAAGCATCTCTACAAAGTTCCATTTCTAAATTATAGAATTGATCTTCTAAATTAGTATTTGAATCTAAAATACCTTTAAATTCATAAACAGTATTTAATGCAGTTCTAATAGTTTCATAATCTTGAGCTTCAATTAAATAGTTTGTAGCAATTGGGTATAATTTACCTAATTCTGGCAATAATTGACGTTTTAAATCAGCATCAATATCACTACTTTGTAATGAATTTAATGAAATATTAATACTTCTTTTATCAGCTTCAAAATTTATTAAATCTTTCATAACTTCATTTGCAGGTTGTGGTAAATTTTCATTAATAAAATTGTAAAAGTCTTGTAAATATTCTTTGTATAATTTATTTTTAATAATTTCAATATTTAAATCATCTAATTCATCAGCGTTATCAAAACAATTTAAAAAATATGGAGCTAATGGAGTATCAATTAAAACTGTATCGTATAAAGATTGTAAATCTGTTGCAACAGAAAGTGTTGGTAGAGTATCAAACCAACCTAATGGATGACAACGAGCTAAAATTTCAGATTTATCACGATCATGAATTGTACCAGTAATCATTAATGCTACATTATCAATCATATAACCATAAGTAATATAATCCATAAATTTCTTAGTAATACCAGAAGTTTGATCTTTAATATAGTTAAATTCTACGAATAATTTTTCTGAAGTCTTTTGTTGTATAATCGAAGTAGTTAAAGATTCATTTGAAGTTGAGGATAAGAAATTACCATAGTCAGTTGAAGACAATTGTAACTTTAAATCTTCTAAAGTATCACATTGAGTTAAATTAATATATTGGTTATTTGTTAAAAGACCATTTCTGTAACCTCTAACAACACCTTCAATGAAACCATTATCCACATTAAAATAGATACCTTCCATAATGAACTATTTTTTTTTTTTATTTAAAAAAAGAAGACTTTACTCGTATTAAAAAAAAACCAAAAGAATGTATTTGATATTTTTTCTCTATATATGCATATATTCAAATATAAAATGTAAGGAACATAAGCCAAATATAAGGTTTTTTTTGATAGTTTTATTTTTAATTTTTCATTTATTTTTTTTTTTCAATTATTAAATTGTGTATGATTGATTACTCTTCACGATTGTTCTTGCTGCGAAAACCCTTAGGCTGAAATTTCAGTCACTATAGTAGCTAAATATCACAATGCACGGAGAACAGAGTATAATATGCACGTGAAATAGAATAATCAAGATAATGAGTACTATTGAAACAATGAAGTTAATCAGATATGATGTATAATTATACAGCATTAGTAACGAATATGAATGTTTTAAGAGACAGAAAGAGGGGGAAGAGTTTAATAGGGATGCAAAACACGGCAAAGTTTCCACATAACGTAAAGATCCATTCTTAAGAAAAAAAATAGATAGAATATAATTGCACAAATAAGTATCTTTTTAATTCTAAGTTTTAGAATATATAATACAACAATCTTAAGATATTCAACCCTAAGAAGATATTATATTTTTAACAATGGCAGTGCTAATTTCGTAAGAAACGATTAATTTTACCGCTATCTTTCCCCTTTGTTAATATAACTGGATCTAATACAAGTCCTCTAAAAGATAAGTACTACAAGTACCATTATTTTGTAGTTTTTTATTTTCGTTTGTCATAAATATTGAAAACATTCTCGCCGAGTTATTATTATGGCAATTAAACATCAAACATACAGAGATACAGGCAACCCTAGTAAAATAAGATGAGTCTACACAATTTTGATATGTAATGGTCATAAATCTTACCGTCCATATCTTGAGAAATAGCAGAGTTTATATGAAAATGTTTATTAATTATGAATAATTTATATACTCTTACCATTTCGCTTAATAGTTAATCACATTTATGATGTTTATAGACGTTTTTATAATGTTGGTGAATGCTTGCCACATGTCATTGTTTCAATACAAAATCCCCTATATAATAAAGTTGATATGTTTATAGTAGTAGAAGACTTTTTTGAATTGTGGTATGTAAGAGCACTGTGTTTTTTAGTTATAATTTTTCAAAGCTTTTTACCAATCAACATAGTTATTACCATCAGCCAACAATGTTGGAATTTCATCCCATTCCTTTTCTATACTTGTATTTATTAGTTCCATCTTAGTGAAATTGTCATAACCATTCCAGATATTGAATTTCAGCAGAAGTATTCATACTAATGTCAATTTCAAATGGATCAGCACCATTTGATTGGTTTATATTATTACTTTTTAAATTTTATCGAGTTATAGTTTTAATTGTGATTTTTCCACTATCGTAACAACTGTTAATTATATCTATTAATAACTAAGGTTCATAACCTTATATAGTACAGTATATAATCATCATTATGCACCTATATTAGGATTGAAACAAACACATCATAGGTATAGAACATAGTTTATTGTTTGATATAAAAAATGAAACATTACTCTTGTGGGAAACAATTAATCAACATACCGTAAAACATTCCTGATAGATCATTTTCTTCATTATAATTACCACCTTGTAATCCTAATCTCTTCCCTTCTCATATCATTGGTTTCATATTGAATTATTGTCATTATCAAACAAACTACAATTTTTTTCAATTTTTAGGTATCTCCGCATTTAAGCTTGTTATACCCGCAATATAAGATGACTTTTAATCCTGAGATCTGTCTATTTTCCGGTTCTGCTCACGTAATAACCAGTTTTTTTTCAATTTTTAAAGAGCCTTGGCAAGATCTCGTAAGGGGTTTGGATGTTGCTCCAAGTAAGAAGCAAAAAGTGAAATAAAGGAAAGATTTAAAAATAGACCATAGTATCCTTTTTTCACTCCTGGTGTGCTGACAGATCTCTGAGATCTAGATCTAGAACAACGACTAATGCAATTGACACTTTCATAATAAGCTGAAAAACAAAAAACAACCAAGAATAATAATAAACACATTAAAGATATATATATTATTTTTTTACAGTGTAGGCCTTAAATAGTATACACCGATAAATTAATATTAATATTAATACTCATCTTATACATATATATTCTAATATTTTTTATTGAACAAATTTCTAATTACTAAACTATAATGCTTTTAAAAAGAAAAGAGAAGCAGGAACATAGCAAGGCTAATGATACTTCTTCCAAGACTGTTAAAAAAGAACATAAATCTCATTCAAAAAGTTCAACAACTGCTGATTCTTCGAAGAAAACACCATCTTCTCCAAGTAAACATCATAGTCATTTGAAAATACCACATTTACATACTCCTCATGTTGAAGATACTCATAAACATTCAAGTACTAAGAAAAATGTAAAATCCGATACAGATACTGAAAAATTAAATACTAGTATTTCAAAATCCGGTACAAATAATCACAAGAAACATTTACCACATATTCATATTAGTAAAAAAACGGATTCGGATGTAATTGATAATAATAATAACAAGACAAAAAATGCAAATACTACTACTACTAATAATTTAAAAGAAGAAAATAATACAATTGATAATTCTAAGCCAAATAGATCTTTTAGTTTTAAATCTTCTATTTTTGGTAGAACTCGTAGTAATAGCAACAACAACAATAATAAAGATACTATAACCGCCCCTTCTCCGAAATTTCGTAATAGTATTGATTCAGTGTTAAAAAATAATAGTAAAAAAAAAAATTTACCAAAAACAAGAAATTCATTGGATAATTCTTATAGTACTGAAAAAAAGAATACAAATTCTACTAATTCAACTACTATGAAATCTAATAAACTTAAAAATAGTAATCAAAGTTTAAATACGGCGATGACTTCAACTGCCGATACCCCTAATACTAATACTATTAAAACATCAAATGAAAAAATTACAAATTCAAAACCAAAAATTCAACCAACGAATAATGTTATTGCTACTAAAGGTATTCAACAGAATAAAACTGCAACTACTATCTCAAAGGGAAAAATTAGTAAATCTGGTTCAATTAATTTGAATAATAAAAATAATTATAAAGCAGTTAGTACTGAAACAAATTCTAAAAAAACTAAAAACTCAATTATTAATAATTTGAAAATATTAAGTAGTGTTAATAAAATTGAAGTTAATAATTTATATCCATGGAGAAGTGTTGCATCATTTAATGCTGATGGTCGTGGTGTAATAGATAAAGTTCGTGCTCATGATATTCATGCTTATATTAAAGGTACATTTTATAATGATATCTATATTAACGTATCACCTATTTTTGTTACATGTTTCTTTGCCTGGTTATTCGCTTATTTAGGGTTCTCTTGGTTAGCTTTAGGTATCGTCTTTTGTTTTACTATTACTACCTATCATAATGAATATAGAAGATTTAATAGAAATATAAGAGATGATTTAAAAAGAGCTATTATGCATTCAACTCTAGAGAATAAAGCAGAATCAATTCAATGGTTAAATTCTTTTTTAAAGAAATTTTGGGTTATCTTTACACCAGTTATGTCAACTGATTTTAGAGGTTGGTTAAATAATATGTTAGCTTCTATGAATAGTGAAGGTTTAGATAATATGGAATTAACAGAATTTACCGTTGGTTCAAAAGCTCCATCTGTTCATGGTATTTTAACTCATTCAATTGATGGTAAGAAGAGAATTAGTTATGATATGAACTTAGAATTCACTCCAAATGATATCGGTAGTATGACTGTAAAAGAAATACATTCAAAAGTTGATCCAAGAATTGTATTGGCTTTAACTTTTAGAAAAGGTCCAATTTCAAAAGATCTTAAAGTTATCTTAGAAAATTTAAATGTAACTGCAAAAGCAAGAGTAGAATTCATTTTCTCTAATGTTTATCCAAATATTAAATCATTCTCATTCCAATTTTTAGAACCACCTGTTATCAATTTTGCATTAAAACCATTAGGTGGTGACGCTTTAGGTCTTGATGTCATGTCTGCATTACCTGGTTTTAAAGATACCGTTCAAGGTTCTATTAATGGTATTTTAGGTCCAATGATGTATGCACCAAATAAATATATTATTGATATGGAAGAATGGATGTCTGCTCAAGGTAATGATGCAATTGGTGTTTTAATGATTACAATTTCATCCGCTTCAGGCCTTAAGAGTTCTGATTTCATTACTAACACAGTCGATCCATACATTATCTTCAATCTTGAAAAGAAACTTAATGACCAAGATGAAGATCAACGCACTTCAACTAAAGAAGATACAAAAGAACCACGTTGGGATGAAACTTATTACATTTTATTAAATGATTTAAAACAAACATTAACTTTAACTATGTTTGATTATAATGATGTAAGAGTTGATACACTTATTGGTACATTAGAAATTGATTTAATGGAACTTCTTGAAGCTACAACTACAAATGATCGTCAAGGTACTTTAACAAAAGGTGCAAAAGCAAGAGGCGTTTTACATTACTCATTAGCTTGGTACCCGGTAATTACTACTGGTAGAGATATTGTCTCACATTCAACTGGTGAGGATAATGTTGAAGTAACAAAAATGCCTACTGTTACCCAATTGGATACATCTGAAGCTGCTGAATTAGGTTTAGATGGTGAACGTCATGCTGATGATGATGGTATTGAAAATGGTGATAGAGGGGGTGATTCAGATGTTGGTATTGCAAAAATATCCCTAAATTCTATCAGAAATTTAAATACTTCTCTAGTTGCATCTGGTAGATTAAATCCATCCGCTACTTTATACATCGATGACGTTGTAGTTAAGAAATTTAGAACTTTAAAGGGTATTAATGAACCTTCATGGGGTGAAACTGTGGAGGCTTTCGTTTCATCAAGAGAAAATGCACAATTAAAATTGACAGTATTCCATGAAGGTAGTAGTAGTCGTAAAGTAATTGCAGAATATAACGGTTCATTGGATGATATGCTTTCAAGTTATGGTGCAGATACTGAATCCTTTAAAGCAATTCCTTTAGGTGACATATACATGCCAATTCAATGGAAACCAATTGCAATGGAAGAAAGTGCTATATCAAATAATAGAGAAGTGAATGATATTGGTGCAATCAGATTACTCTTAAAAGAGATAAACATTGTATCTTCCTTAGATGGTTTTGGTGATATTGATCCATATTATAAAGTCTATGTCAACAAGAGATTATTATTTGTTTCTAGATATCATTCGGATAATTCTAACCCACAATTTAACGATAAGGTTTATTTACCAATTAAAACTGAAAACCAGACAATTACTATCGAAGTTTATGATTTCCAAAGTGTTGGTAAAGATAGATTAGCAGGTTTGGTGCGTATACCTGTATCAGGTCTCATCAAAAGAGATAAAATATCAGGTACTTACAGAACTACAAAAATACCTGCTCCTTTATCCAAATTGAAATTAGGTCTTTTGGATGGTTCACAGAGTGAAAGCTATATTAACTGTTCCTTTGCATTTATTCCTGTGCGTAAAGTTTTCTCTCCTGAAGAGTATGTTAATGTGGTCGAATTAGAACAAGAATTAAAGGAAAAGAAAGCTAAATTTGAAAAGAAACAGAATGAGTTAAAGGAAATGATGGATTCCAACCCTAATGATTGGGAGATTGTTAAAGTTACTGACCCATTCTTTGATGATGAAAAGAAGATTACCAGAAAGATGAAAATGTCTTTGAAAGAATTGGTACATTGTAATTCTGGTATTTTAACATTTAGAGTTTTTGATGGTAGATTATCTGAACCTTCTTCTTATTTACAAATTCTAGTTGATGACATTATTTTCCCTACTTACACTTCTTTAAAGACACAACATGGTAAATTAATTGGGGAAATTGGTAGTGTATTCATTAGAGATTTGAATAACAGTATTTTAACTTTCAGAGTAACACGTTCCTACATTGTAAAAGAGCCAACAGACGTTATTAGTGAAATGACTTTGGAGACATCCAAGTTCTTTGCTGCTGGTTATGACAAACCAATTACTTTGGATTGGGAAGGTAATACATTTGATATGAGATTTTTATACAATCCAACAGTCTCTCCCTTACCAATTTCAGAAGGTGTGGAAGATACAGGTTATTTGGATCTTGACATTGTATCTGCTGCTGGTTTACTTTCTGCTGATAGAAATGGTAAGTCCGATCCATATATTGTAATTATTGTGAATGACAAGCATGTTTATAAATCCCATATTATTCAAAAGACTTTAGATCCAGTATGGAACGAACATACTCAAATATATATTCCTTCAAGAACTACATCTGATATAATCGTTCAAGCATGGGATTGGGATAGACTTGGTTCAAATGATCCTTTAGGTAATTTCAAATTGAACCTATCTAAAATGGATATTTCGCAAGAAAATGAATGGAATTCTAAATTGAGTACTCAAGGTACAGTGTTATTAAGAGGTAAATTTACTCCACAATTTGCCACACCTTCAATTGAACAAGATGCCGCAGCAGCTGTTGCAGCTCCAATGCGTTCAGATTCTTATCACAAATCCAGTCACTTACCTGTACCTGCAGCTATGGTTGTTGGTGGCATTACAGGTGCATTTGGTGTAGTTGCTAAGACAGGTGAATTTATTATTCATACTATCGATGGTAAGGTTGTTAAGATGATTATCCATCCAGAATCCAGGAACACATCAAGTGTATCCTTATTTGATAAACACGATGCCTCCACAAAGAAGAGAATCATTCATGGTGATGAAGATTTCGATGACTTAACCTCGTATAATGAGGACACACTTCAGGCTGTTTTTAAAGGTGAACATATTAAAGGTAATTTGAAAGGTCTGAAGGATAGAGTTCATAAACATGAACATCTATCGAGTATCAAGGCACACGGTATCGATGGTATGAAAAAGTTAGGAGAGCATGATCATTTAAAGATTTATTCCAATACAGGAAAACGTATGGTGTCACATATTGAAGGGGGCATCAAGAATGTGGGAAACGAACTGAAGCACAAGTCTGAATCTGTTCGTCCAACTTCCAAGAAATAAATTTGATGCATTTTTTGTAGCCCTTATTAAGGACAATATTTTTACAATCAGCTTTTGGTTGACTAGCTGTATAACCTTGTGAATGACTTCATTTTATAATTATAATTCTGACATAGTTTAAATAATTACCAGATAATAATAACTATTTAATGTATTTGTAATAATCGATATAGGCAACAATTTTCCGAAGAAAATAAGTCATCCTGGCGACTACAACCCGAATGCGAAAAGTGCAACGCGCGGCAAAAACAATGTCTGCTCGGTGTACGGATTAAATAATTATTATTTTTAGCTTTTTCTTCTACTTTTTTCAAAATTGATTCATGCGTTGCGCGTGGTTGGAAAAATTATTCATGTTAATTGGAATTTTGAACGAGTTCAAAGATTTATTTCCACCCGGCGAGAACTGGAAGTCGTCTGCCTAGAAAATTCAATTAATGGGAATTGGGAGAGAATTGTTGGTCTAATCACCAGCCCAACTTTGTTTTAGTGGGGAGGTCTCCTCATCATTTCTTTTAGAGCCTGCCTAACCCAAGCATAGGATCTCTATTGGAAGGGAGGAAGAGGGATTGGTCTCGTGGAAAATTTTGATTGGAATTGCGATGGTTGTTGGAGGAAAAGTCGAACGCGGCCTGGAAGGGCATAGGACCATACCCTACCATAGAATACCTAGCAATATGGTAGAATCATGTAATGTATGGGTAGTGTTAGGTAGAACTGAAAAAGATATACATAAAAAATATTGAATTGGCTATATTAATAGTTAGGTGCATTTTTAATTCTTATTTAAAAAGGTCGAACTAACAAAGTATACATTATCTTTGCAAAAATGAGTGCCCAAAAAGCTCCAAAATGGTATCCATCTGAAGATGCACCAGTTGCCAAAAAGACCAGAAAAGCTATCAGACCTCAAAAATTAAGAGCTTCATTAGTTCCAGGTACTGTTTTAATTTTATTAGCTGGTAGATTCAGAGGTAAGAGAGTTGTTTACTTAAAGCACATGGAAGACAACACTTTATTAGTTACCGGTCCATTCAAAGTTAATGGTGTCCCATTAAGAAGAGTCAATGCTCGTTACGTTATTGCTACTTCTACCAAGGTTTCTGTTGCTGGTGTTCAAGTTGAAAAATTCAACGTCGAATACTTTGCTAGAGAAAAATTAAACAAAAAGGAAAAGAAGGAAGCTCAAATGTTCCCAGAAAACACTTCCAAGACTGTTAAGAGCGAAAGAGTTGCCGACCAAAAGAACGTTGACAAGGCTTTATTAGCTGAAATCAAGAAGACTCCATTATTGAAACAATATTTAGCTTCATCTTTCTCTTTGAAGAACGGTGACAAACCACACATGTTGAAATTTTAAATTAGTATAAGAAATAAAAAAAATCATTAAATAACTTTTTTTTATCATTTATATAAATAATAATTTACATAATTAAACAAAACACCCCAAAAAGTATTATAAGATCAATTTTTGAGAGTAATATTTAAATTTTTTTTTACTAAAGTAAGTAAAACTAATAAAATAATGTTCTAAAAATATTGTTGCCCATTAAATGATAATTATTTTGGAAATATTGTTATTTCAAGATCTTAAAAGTTTTTTATGATTGAACAAGTGATTATGAAATTGATATATAAACATATTTAAATTAGAGTACTTGTTATATACTATATATTATTGAAAAAAGATGGCGGCTATTTCTAATAGGTGCCTGCCTAATATTAGATTTCGATTTGGTTCATTCTTAAAAAAAATTCATTAAATTAGCCTTGAATAAAATGTAAGACAATATTATGTTTTTAGTAGACTATAAATCAGTATATTATCATTTAAATTGATATCTTTAAAATCAGATCGAGATTAGATAGTTTGATGAATGTTCAAGTATATATATGTATGAATATAAACAATTTTTTTCTATGTTCGTTCATAGTGATTAGAATTTGAAAAAAAAAATTTTCTGGGGCTTACTTTTTATACTTTGTAAAAATTTCAAAGTGATGAGATGAGACTTGGTTTAATAGTAAACTGAGCAATTGGTTATATTTAAATAGGTGTATATATAACATTTATAATATATTTTCATTGTAATTTTAATATATTTCAATATATAAGAATATCAAACCAAACCAAGCACATTAAAATACTCATTCATGATGGATATGCTACCATTAGCCACTTACAGTTTAAACATTAAACCATATATGCCAACTCCGGCCATCGATGTCATGATGCCAGTTACCGTACGTATTACTATGGCCTCTATCGACCCAGAATCTGTTGACAAGGAAAACAAACCATCTACTTTACGTATGATTAAGAGAAACCCAAACTTTGGTGATCATGACCACGATGGAGATGACGAAGAAGATGATGATGAAGAAGAAGAAAGTGATGATGAATTTGAAGAATTTGTTTTATTAACTTTATCTCCAAAATCTCAATATCAACAAGTTCTTGATTTAACTATTGCACCAGAAGAAGAAGTTCAATTTATTGTTAATGGTTCCTACAATATCTCCCTAAGTGGTAATTACGTTAAACATCCATTTGACACCCCAATGGAAGGTGATTCTGATTCTGATGAAGAAGATTTCGATGAAGATGATGAAGATTTTGATGAAGAAGATTTATTAGAAGAAGAATTAAGTGATGAATTAGATGACTTAGAAGAAGAAGCCCGTATTGAAGAATTAGAAGAAGAAGAAGAAGAAAAACCAAAGCCAAAAGATAAGAAGAAGAAACACGAACATAAACATGAACATGAAGATAAGAAGAGAAAACATCATGAAGAAGAAGTTGAAAGTAAAGATAAGAAAAAAGTTAAGAAAGTTGAATTTAAAAAAGATTTAGAAGAAGGCCCAAAGAAGAAGACTAAGACACAAGTTCTTGAAGGTGGTATTATAATTGAAGACCATAAAGTTGGTGACGGTAAACCAGCTAAGAAAGGTAACAAGATTGGTATGAGATATATCGGCAAATTAAAGAATGGTAAAGTATTTGATAAAAATACTAATGGTAGACCATTTAATTTTAAATTAGGTCATGGTGAAGTTATCAAAGGTTGGGATATTGGTGTCAAAGGTATGACAGTTGGTGGTGAACGTAGAATTGTTATCCCAGCTGCTTATGCTTATGGTAAAC
This sequence comes from Yueomyces sinensis, assembly GCA_030581855.1. NCBI lineage: Eukaryota > Fungi > Ascomycota > Saccharomycetes > Saccharomycetales > Saccharomycetaceae > Yueomyces > Yueomyces sinensis. The sequence continues at coordinate 27,314 of JAKTVU010000004.1, forward strand.
AAGCTTTACCAGGTATTCCAGCTAATTCTGAATTAACTTTTGATGTCAAATTAGTTTCCATGAAATAATAAATAGTGAAGGACAGATAATCATTTTAAATTTATATTATTATATATTAACATTTTTTAAATAATTTTCATAACACAATCTGCATAATAAATGTGTATATCTTACGAGTATTTGATATATATATTACTTTATACAAGGGTATTATTATAATAACGCGGCGCTATCACACACAGTCGGCTGGTATGCACAAACTAAGTTCCGTGTTTCCTTTCTTTCCAAGTATTATCGCATAAATAAGTGAATCTAGCTAAACTTCAAACTATTTGTGAGCCACATCTATATGTATAAGTTAAATATTTCATGCACCATCTGACCTGGTGCAATTGGTAGCGACACATACGCCCGACTTATTTTTCAATTGTAATTGTTCTCTTTATAGCTTGCCCACTCAATTTCCGGTTATTTGCTTTGGCGGGAAGAAAACCCGGAGAAAGTCTCTAATAATGTATGGGTGGAGTGACACAATACACAGTGCACGTTACCCGGCGCATCATCGATTTTTTTGGCTCCCATTTTGAATGAAGAACAAACTGGAAATATCAACTAAATTAGAGAACTGGCGATCCATCACTTGGTGGGAGTGGCTAAAGTAAAGGGTTTGACACGTTGTTGATAATATGTCAATTTTTAATTATCGCATTATTTATATATGTCTCTTGTTGTTAGTAGAAATATATACAACATTTTTCATTTATTGTCCTTTAGATTAAACTTTATTTTTTTCAAAAAAAAAAAAAAAGAAAAAGACTAATCATTATATACATTGTTTCAAAAGTGAAATTGAAAAAAAATTAGCGATTTTTTTTGTTTGATTTTTTAATTATAGGAGATTTATAGATACCGATAAATTGATAGACATAATCTCCATACTCCTATATTATTATTACAATTTGAAAATATATACTTAATGGATAACCTATTACTTAATAATGCAAATAATACTACTACAACAACATCTAATAATAATATTATTAAAACAGAGAATAATAATGAAAATATATCAATAATTCCAAATACAAATATTATGGATACTAATGGTATTAATATAGATAATAGTACTATTATAATGGGTTTAGAGAAAGATGATCCAAGGCTTCATACTAGTACTAAAATGGAAATTAATTCATTTAAAAATAATGGTAAATTAAAAAGATCTACTTTTGCTTGTGTTAGATGTCATTCATTAAAACAAAAATGTTTACCATCAGATTTTGATGATATTTATAGAAAACCATGCCAAAGATGTATTAAAACTAAAAGACTTTGTAAATTTGATTTATCTAAAAGAACTAGAAAAAGAAGGTCTATTAAAAAACAAGATACCGATCATCATATTACAAATTCAAATAATATTCAAAGTTTACCTAATTTACAACAACATTTATTTACTACTAATAAAAATTCTTCTTCACCAATTAATAATACTAATAATAACATAGATATGCATCAAAATATTACTACTCCAAATTCAATTACACCTTCTTCAAATTCACCTACTTCAACAGATTCTTCATTACAAACTGCAAAATTAAATTCTTTACCTTTAATCTTCCCAAATACTCAACATAATAGTAATGTGAATACTATTACCAATCTTAATAATAATAATAATAACGACAACAATTTAAATAATGCAAAACGTAATATATCAAATCCTTTACCATCAGATAATTCTTCAAGAGTGACTCAATTGACTAATGTCACAAATACACCAAAAAATAATGGTACACCTCATCTTAACTCTTCTTTAAAGAAACAATTACATTCTTTATTAGAATATCAAAAGAATAAAGTACGTGATATTTCTATTAAATTAGATAGTATGTGTAGAGAAGGTAATAGAATCTTAGAAAGTTGCTTTTATTCACCAGAGATTTTAGATCCAATTTCATTAAATATTATAACTGAAACTGAAGCTCAATTAAGACTTAATTTATATAGAACAAAATTATCATTTAATGGTGCTTTATGTTTTATAAGATTATCAGAAGATGATACATTAGAAAATTTAAGAAAGGATAATCCAGTATTTTTATCAGTAATACTTTGGTGTGCTTCTGTTATAATGAAAAAAAATGATTCAAGTTTACAAACAAATATGAAATTAGGTTCTTTAGTTATGCATCAATTAACACTTCAAATTTTTAGATTAAATGTTAAATCAATACAATTAGTTGAATCATTACTTATACTTGGCTTATGGTATAATTTCCCTGAATGGTCAAATAAAACAAGATATCATATTTTTAATTATATTAATTGTTGTTTAATTAAAGATTTAGGTCCACAAAATTTTTTCAGATCTTTTGCTATGTTTAATGATGATGATTTATCAAATAATACTAATGCAGTTACTTATGAAACACCATTAGAAAGTCATACAAATGGTGCAAGATTAACATTATTATCATATATTTCATCACTAAATATTTCTATCTTTTTACGTCAATCAATTCAATATCGTTGGTCAAGTTTAACTAAATCTGCTGTTAAAGCTTTACAAGCACAAAATGAAAAACTTTTAAAATCACCATCAAATTCACTTTATACTATTGAAGAGAATAATTTCTTAATTTTAGTATCCGAATTAAATCATATTTTAGAGAAAATTTATATTTATTTACATCAAATGGCAAAAGCTGCTGAAGATCAAGATGATCCAGAATTTACTCAACCACATACACAAAATTTAGTTGCAAATTTTAAAATTCAATTAATTAATATTAAAGAAAAATTACCACCTAGAAATTATAGAACTTTGGCATTTTATTATTCAGTTGAAGCTTATTTACATCAATATACTTTAGCTGATTATTATAAAAAATTTATTTCAAATGTACCAGCAAAAGATTTAAAACCATTACCAAAATTTTTTGAAGATGCATATATTGATTGTTGTAATTGTTGTATATCTTCTTTAGAAGCTTTCCTTAATGTATCAAGTCAAGAAATTGCAACATTACCAATTTATCATATGTCAAGAGTTATTTATACTGTTGGTATGTCTTTATTAAAATTAAAATATTTAGCTGATACTGCACCAGTATTTAAGCATTTACGTCATTATACTGTAAATATGTTAGATTTGGTAAACAAAATTTCCATGAAATTAGAAGAAGCTTCTAATATTTACCCTTTTAACAACTATCTTTATAGATTACAATATGTTGTTGCATTATTCTCACAAGTATATGCTAATAAACTTTGTACAGCTCTTCAACAACAAGATTCATCAAGTTCATCAAGTACTCAATTGAAAACACCAAGTAAGAAATTAGGTAAACAACAAAATATATTTCAAAATCAAACTCAATCACAAATCCAACATAATTTAAATTCTAATATTAGAAATAAAAAACCGATAATGTTAGATCAACCAGAAAACTTTCATACTGCTTCAAGATCTTTGAACTTTAATATCAATACAAATCCATTAAATCCTCAAACTGGAGGTGGAGTAGAATTACAACATAGTAAATCATTTAGTCAATTGCCTTTAGATTTTAATGAAAAATTCAATATGAGTATTCAAAATAATAATCCATCTTTAACAAATATGGATAATGTTCTAGGACTAAATACAGCAAATGGTATTTTGAATAATAATGTCAATAATATTAGTCTATCTGCATCAAGTGCGGATCTTTCTTCAATGGCTAATGCGGCTGGTTCTTTCTTACCTACAAGTGCTAGTGATTATAATGTTTTATCCCCATATGTTACAAATAACATATCACCAGTAATGAATCCATCACCATCGACATCAGCAGATAATCTAAATGAATATATGACTGATATTGATTCATTAGTCACTGGTTTCAATGCATTGAATGATGAGTTCTGGACTGATATCTTTATTAGTGATACATGAACGGGCTCTACATTATATTATTCATTACGCTGTTAATATCATATTGCATATACTATTTGATTTTTAGATAATATCTCTTTACTACGATCTAATAGTTGTTTTTTTCTTAATTTCTTCTTAATTTCTTCTTAATGCATTAATTAAGAAAAGGACTATTTTTTGTCATTATCATGTTATAATTTTATGAGAACTATATATCTATCTATTCAACTAATTTACACTTTATATAACACACATAATAATAATCGAATGTTATTCATTGATTAATTTATCATTGGAGCTAAAAAATTTTCAACTGCATTAATAAAATTTTTATTTACAATTTTTTTAGTACCTTGTCCTCTCATTTCACTTTCATTTTCTGCTAAATCATTTGGAGCTAGTAAATTGTGCGTTATAAATTTAACATATATGTTACTATAAATATATTGTAATACTTGTGTATAGTGTTGTTGTTTAAAGTCTGATAAAAGAACAAACCAAAGACCTGATGCAGTGCATAGTGTATGAATTCTATATTTACCAGTTGAAATACTTTTAACGTCACTCTGATTTGATTCTTTAGAAAGTTGTCTTGTTACAGAACGTAATGAATATATCATACCATATAAAAGTTTCCCTGTTTCTTCTTTTTGTTTAGCATTGACAGCACTAAGGTTTCCTTGATTTGAACCTGCACCTACTGCAACTGCTTTCGCTAGTGTCCATTCTTTGTTAAATATGCAATTACAATGTTTATCAAAAATCCAAAAAGAATATATGGTCATTTCCAAATTGTGAATAATATATAAAGAAAAAAGAGGAATCGTACAATAATAGATTGTCTTTAATTGATAGTTACTTGGTATGAATATATTTATTTTTAAATCACTTTTGCAACTTTTTTTTTAGATATTTTTCTTATACATTTTAACAACTGCATGAGAGAAGCTTTCTAGAGATTATTTTTAATTCAAGATACTATGCGGTGTTAGGATGTTATATACAAGAATAATCATAGATTACTTGAAATCCCTCAAAATTTGTAAGAATTTGAAGATAAGATACTTTTAAATTATCAAATATTCAACTAAACTAATTTTGAAATAAAATATTAGAAATAATAACCACTTCTATAACATTTTATCATATTTCAGTTATTAAATACTCCGAAATATGAAATAATGTCCTATTAATCTTCGAAATGTTACCCCGGAATTTGGTTCCAGAAATAGAAATAATCAATAATATTCAATAAAATAATAACAATTGAAGATTTTCAAAGAGAAATAAAGTTTTAAAGGCCCATTAAGAAAAGGTACTATCCAATTCACTTTTACTCATTGTATCTAATGATTATATAATGAAGAAGAACTAATATATTGACAAAAAGGTGAAAATAGTGTCATTTCCATCTAAAACGGAACAAGAATATTATATGCTTATAAATTATTAGTTATTAGTGTACATATATATTTATGATTTAGCTTCCAAAAACAATTTTTCGAAGGGATCGGATTTTCTGGGTACAATAGACTTTTCTAAATCGTTATTACTATCTGTTTCTTCAGATTCCCCGAGCTGTATTTCATTCTCGTTTGTTTGTGTCATTTCATTATCACCTTGCAATATTAGTTGGTGATCAATGTTTGGCATAGATCTAGGTATCTGGGAATCCATGGATTGAGGAATAACAGGCTTTGCAGAAATGAAGTCGGAGAATTCATCTTCATCGTATTCTTCATCCTCACTCTTTTTGAGTTCGGTATCATTATTAATTGCAGGCGCATCTGATGAAAACGAGCTCATGTTGGTATCAAATATGTTTTCTTCTTCTGAATGTGTATCATTATCCGTAAATGAATCAATGTGATTATACTCATCTGCACTAATACTTAAACCAGAGCTTGTAGACATACTTCTATGTGACTTACCCTTACCCATATTTAAGAAAGTTAAATCTGAGTTACCTTCGAATCCTCTGAAATTTCTTTTCTTCAATTGTTCTGCCTTCAATCTATTTTGTCCTAACATATTCTCATCTTGTAGTAATTTTTCAACACGAGTCCCTGCAGTCCTAACTTTTATTCCTAAATCTTCACCTTCCTCATTTGTATAGTAGAAATATTTCATTTTTCTAATTAATGTTATATGTGATTTCATATCTTGGACAAATTCAATTGAACCATTCTCTAACAAATATTCCACTAATATAACTGTTTTTTGCGCTTGTCTCCATTGTGTACCACTTTTTTCTAATAATCTATTCATAATAATTCCCATAATCTCTTTTCTCTCATGAATATTAAAGGTACCAGCGGCAATTTGTGCCATTAAACTTGTCGGCGTACCCCATGGATTATTATTGGTTGCTTCACGAACTTTGGATTCCATATCACTCAAATTGAATACGAAATTTTCAGCCATTCTGAAATACCTTTTGGCATCATATATAGTAATGTCACTTAAACTCATTGCGGTGGAAAAAAAAAGATCACTGAACTGATTATTTTTGCTAATTTGCTACTTTTAAGTCAAGAAAAAAAAATTTCCCAGGTTAACAACTTCTGCAGTAACTTGAACTAATCTCTGATTTAAAAAAAATCAACAATGTATGCCAAGCAAGATATATATTATTATATATTACTGCGGTATTTAAAAATTAAACAAATTATTATTGAGATGAACGAAGACATAGTGATGAATAGAATCCCCTTTTCCTCCTATATACAAGAATATTTATCAATTAACTTATCAGTAAACAAAAATAAATCTCTCGATTTAATAATATTCTATGTACATACTAACACGATGAAGAAATAATAATCAATATTGAAAACGTTGCAATATTATTATTAATCTCAAGGATGGAAATGTAGTAAATTGATACTTGAATATGGAAACACAGAATACAACCGAGGATAAACATACGGCTATACATTGGAAAGGCGGAATTAGAAATATTGATATATTAACAATGTCTATATTTTAATTAGTGACGACCTATTAGGTCAGATTTCTTTGGAACAAAAGTGGGGTTCCAGTCGGATAAATTATAGGTAGAAGAGATGCTGTTTGGCTTATGTTAAACGGACTACTAAACAACCGATGAGTCTCAAGGACTAGACCATTTAATAAATTATTACCTAATCTAGTGTTTTGAGACATTTTTAATTGCCAGTTGGTATGTAAAGCGAAGACAGCATTAATAGAGAACCCCTTTCAAAACCTCCTTAAGGAGTAAGCAGCATCGGTCAAAAATGTCTTGATGAGACTCGGAGCATAAGGAGCATCTCAAAGGTTGCTGTCGTTGTTTAGGAGTTATACTTAGCTGTTCATATTCTTGTTTGAGTAGTTTGAATGTTTTTAATTCCTCAGGACAAGTTGACTTAAATTTTGACAACGACGACAGTAATTATTCTGTCAATTACCTGACAAAAGCACAACTTTTTCGAAGTTGCTATGAAACATAGTTATTTTTCATGTCATTTAAGAACCAAATATAGTCCTAATTATTTCTTTATTTAGTTATATATATATACAAGCATATCAATTATATTTTATCAATTCATATAGTCAAAAAACTAATATTGTACTTACAATTCACCAGATTCTTCAATGACAACTTCAGCAGTTGGGGTACCTGATGCTTGGCCATATGATTCAATCTTCTTTACAACATCCATACCCTTGGTGACTTCACCAAATACAACGTGCTTACCGTCTAACCAAGGACAGGCAACAGTAGTGATGAAGAATTGGGAACCGTTAGTACCTGGACCGGCATTTGCCATAGATAATAAACCTGGACGGTCATGGATCTTGCTGAAGTTTTCATCTGGGAATTTGGCACCGTAGATCGATTTACCACCAAAACCACCTTTTAAGTCAGTGTCACCACCTTGAATCATAAATTGTGGGATAATTCTATGAAATGGAACACCTTTGTAACCAAAACCCTTTTCTCCTGTACAAAGGGCTCTGAAGTTTTCGGCAGTTTTTGGAACTACTTCATCATATAATTGAAATTCAATTCTACCCAATTTCTTACCACCAACTGCAGGATCAAAATACACCTTAGTAGCCAATCTTGAAGCTGAAGTGGAAAATAATCTTGTATTACCAATAATTGAACGTCTTAACATTTTTGTTTAATAGTTTTATTTTTTTATTATCTCTTTTTGATTCATAAATAGAGAGTAATTTACACTATGCATAAATATTGAAATTCTGTTTTTTCTATTTATTTATTTGTTTTGTAACATTTAAGCATTCCGGAGGGGACCTTTATTTGAAGAAGACATTAATTATTCTGAGGGGCGTCAAATTAAACAATGTTCAATCAATAAAAACAAGTCTTTTTATGCTATTGAATTTGAATTATTTATATTAAATTTGATAGTATGAGAATAATTATATAATCAATTAAACATTACAAATTTTTTACTGTAATATGTACGTTGTCATGCATGTGTCATTAATGAGAGAAAAAAATGCCTGTCCTTTAATATAGCTAAATAACAGAAGATTTAATCAGAGGAGAAGTAGTAATTCTCAAAAATATGCTCAAACTTGAAGTAAGAGACGAATATTACTAAACTGAATTAGTAGGATCTTTAGCCATTGCATCGCATCATCACGACTCCATTCTTCAATTGATTCATATAAACCTGGCAATACCATTCCCTTAAAACCTGAAAATTTCCCTGGTTCAAATATAGAATGTTTTAACCAAGTTCTATCGTTTAGACCCTTTTTTGTTAAGAATAACTTATCTAATTGTTGCAGTTTGTTATTGACTCTGATTAAATCCATATAGATCTTAATTTTTTTATAAAAAAATAGTAAAGGAAATTCTTGGACAACACCTTCTTTGATTTCATCAATCTTTTTGTCAAATAATACACTTTCCCTCTTTGTAGCAATATCAATAATGTCATGTACACTCTTGGCAAGTTCTTGCAATTCATTATCATGAGGGAAACTACTTAATAATTTTGTATTCCATCTAATAAACCAACTATTTATTTGCTTCAGATATGAATGTGTTGCAAATGGTATCAATTCATTTTGATTTATCACTAATGTTACTAGTCCAACAAATTTAGCCATAGTATTATGTAACTTATAATCTGGGTCAGCATATTTTTCTAGCCATTCTATAGAATCATAATTTGAGTCAGTATGGAAAATGGCATCACCTGTTCCATTATTTTTAAATTGAAAATTAGCTGAAGGAATACCTAAATGATTTTGAAATGCATTAGTATCAGTGACACCATCTATTATACCAATATCATTATTAGACATAGATCTCCATTCATCGAAAAGTGTCCAATCTTCTCTTCCCTTAAATGCTGTATATTTTGCAGCTTCATAAATTGCTTCTTTTAACAACGGATTTGCATTGCATGTAAATAACGATCCTTGGATTACTTTATCTAAATTTAAGTATGCCAATACGTTACGTTGTAAAAATGCTGAATATTCTTCAACATACTCGGTAGAACCTATTCTTGCGGGACCGGATGCATCCCAACTTACAAGCTTAATTGGTCTTAATGGCTTCCAACCCTTTTTCATTAGATCAGCAAAACCTCTTGCTATTTCTAGTAAGATAGCAGTACCACTACCTGAACTGACAGAACCATCATCTCCTAAAGAATCACGGCGAGCACCAATGATAATTTCACCTTCTGCAAAAATACCTGGAATTTCAGTAATAATATTTGATACTTTTTGAAGTTCATATTTTTGTTCATTGATAATATGAACTTCAACACCATCAGCAGAAGGACCAGTGAAATAATCAAAACCTTCGATATATCCACCTGGACCTAATTGAAAACCTTTGCCGTTTAATAATTCTAGAATTGGTTTAACTTCTTTTGCACTCATTGGGACAGAAGGAATTGTAGGTATTAAACCTGCTGGTGAATTATGTTCAGTATGTTTGAATTTTGATGAAAATTCAGGAGTTGTTGGATCACCAGGATATTCTTCTAGATATTGAACAGAACCTCTTTCAATTGCACTTGGATTCCTTGCAGGTCCATTAGGATAAGCTTTAAATCCATTTCTTTCTGTAACATATCCATCGTCATATGGATCTGAATATAATATTACACCTGAGGCACCAAAAAGTTCAGCATTTTTAACTTTAATACCTTTCAAAGTTTTTGAATTTCTTATTATATGAATCTTACCTTCAATATCAATACCATTTTCTAAAAGTAATTTATAATCTTTCAAAGTACCATAATTACAAAAAACGTATCTCTTCATAATATTACCACTTGCAGAATAACTATGATAACCTCTAATCATATTGCTACATTGCGACTTATCAGCAGTTAAACATTCTTCAAACATTGAAGCTTTATACATTTTTTTACCATGGTTGTATAATGTAACACCAGTATAGCCAGGTTTATTCATCCAAGGATAATATGATTCAATTTTTGGGGAGAACCCTAAATTATGTAATTGAGTTACGGTATAATCCAACCTTTGTTGACTACCAGACTGACTAGATAATTCTGAGAATGCATGCATATAATTTTCTGCTTTGTTATGTTCTTGTAAAGAATTTAAGAATATTCTATAAGTTTCAGCTCTAGTGAAAAGAGAACCATGTAACCAACCTAATGTCTTTGCAAGAGATGATCTAGGAGCAAAAGCGGCAAAAAAGCCAAAATAGAAGAACAAACTAGCTAATATTAATAATACAAATTTTTCTTTATCCATATGTTCTTTTACTATTTCAATACCACTTCGCAGACTAAACATCGTATTACTACGTGCTCTGCTTCGTATAGTACTTGCAAATGATGCGCCATTATTATCTTGGGATTCTATATCGGAATCGCCCACTGCATTGCTATCAGCATTTGCATCTGATCCTAGAAATGGTCTAGTCTCGTCATCACCATCTAGAATTTCTTCTTCATCTTCTTGTGTAGTATCAAAATTTAGCAAATTTTCTGGTATAGGCGATTCTTCGTGTATACTTGTTGTATTGGCATTTTCTTCGTTATGCTCAGAATTGCCATTATTGTTATCATTAGTTGGATCTTGAATATCCATATTGTTATTTTTATTATTATATCTCTTACTCTCACAAACCTTGCAAGGGAGTAGAGTATTTCTTGTGTTAAATTATATATCCCCTTACGAGTAAGGCTTAAACGCTAGAGAGAGAAATAAACACGCAATGGCTGTATTATATTTCTTAAATGAACTCTTTCTTAAACTAATGTTTATTTATTAATCTAAGGAGTAAGTAATAGTAGATTTCTTCAATCTTGCCAGAATATTTATTTACAAAGAGTGAAATTTCAACTAATGCCTAAAAGTGGAATTCTGATATTTATTTGCTACTCCTAGAAGCCCGAGAATGTTGAAATATTAAGCAAAGCGGACATCGAGTGAGAAATCTTAGGCACATAATTTGTAGGTTCGAATATTCCAAGGACAGTTTTATTTGTAGCTAACTCAAACAACAATTGTAATAGAAGATAGAAGTAATCTAACAATGATATGTAAATTAAAAGATAATATATTTACCAATGGGTATTATTTAAAAAGAGAATAATTTAAAATGGAAGATATTTCAATGCCCGTCACAAACATTTGTGTGACACATTTTCACCTTCAATTGTATGCTAAGCATATTCAATAAATAATAGCTATACATCGAAAGAATGATAATTATATTACCATAATGAACCTGAACCCATCATTAGGTGAAAGAACTTCATATTTATTATGAATGTAAATTTCTTGATTGTTGATATTTATGCGTAATATTATATAAATATGTAGAAATACTACTTTACAGTAAATAAAACTATAATAAAAATGAAAGTTTCGATGCTTCTTTCTTACCCACTAATGCTTCTAACTCTTCAGTACCACTCATAAAATTATGGTCAGTATATTCAAACCCAGGTACCACAACTTCACTAATGAGAAGCCCATTGTCAAATTCTTCATTCTCAAGAATAAAACTAGCTTTATAAACACCTCCTGGAACTACCCATTGTGATATTTCCCCATTCTTGTAATCGAAACCAACCTTGAATGATTTGACTTTACCGTCAGGGTAAATTAAAACATATTGACCCCGACCTTTTTGTAAAATATGAATGATTCTATTCTTATTCTTATGTAATTTACCAATTGGTGAATCTGGTGTTACTAAATAGTAAATCAATGTTGAGAAGTTTCTTTGTAATTTGTGACTATCTTTATTTTCTTGGCATGTAGCAGATGCTTTTGTGAAATCATCACATATATCCATTGTAAATGGAGAACGATCTGTTTCTTTGAAATAACCACCTTCTCTATGTTTAATCATTTTCCAGTCATCAATTATCTTTTGAAGCGATGCTGGTGGTTTGTCATGTGGTTTGGCAACAAATGAAGGCGGCTTGATAGCTGTTGCTGGTGCAGCATCGACAGTATTAGAGTTTAAGAAGCTCATATTAACGTAATCTCTTAAAACAATTGATTACTTATTGATAGTCTTTTATTAAAGAATAGAACCAAATAACAACGAATCTCCTTTATTCAGTATTTTATTGTGAAATAGTCATCTACAATTAAATTTGAAAAAAAAATAATGAAATTTCAACTCATCGCCTAACGATTTCTTTATTTGGCGAGAGAAAAATCACGTATGCCATTATTATATCCAATTTAACGATTAAATAATGTATGCTATTTATCTATTATACATATCTATACAAGTTACTGTATTAGTTTTTTCTGTTTATAAGAGTCTTTTACTTCTTGAAATACTTCTTCATTATCACGCTTTTGATTTAACGATTTACTATCCTTTTTTTCATTTTGTGACACCTTTTTTACACCTTCTGCTGCAACCTTTTTATCAGCAGTTTGACCATCAACTTTTCTGAAATATGGTTGACATCTCCATATTGGTATAGTCTTATATACACCACCCCAAGATTGTAATTCACCTTCAACAATAACATCTTTTTCTTCAATATCAGGTTGATTAAAAATTTCATTCACTTTTTCTTCAATAGGAATAACAATATTCTTTTCCCATTCATCGAATGGCATCTTTGCTGTCATTTTTGCTAATGTAGTTCTTATATCTGTATGATGTGGTAAAAATGGTCGTAGAATCTTAAAAAAATGTGATTTCATTGCTATTTTTGAAGCTTGTGAAGTATCATATTTCTTAACGATTTCAAAATATTCTCTAACTATTTTATCAACTCTTGGAAATACCTTATCTTTATCATTAACATATTTAGTATTGAAAACACCAGGATTATATAGATTACCCTCTGCACTCATAACAGCATCAGCATGAATGTAATTCATACATCTTGAAATATCTTCAGGATATAATACATTACCATTTGCAAAGAAGACTGTATCACTTGGTAAATTTTCTCTTAGATATTTAATTATATCCCAATCAGCTAAACCAGTTTTTTGTCCCTTTTGTTCTCTTAGACGTCCATGAACAGTTAAAAATTGTGCGCCTGCATCTAATACCATCTTAGCGTATTCTAATGTCTTTTCACGTTCTGGGAATACTCTAATCTTGGCAGTAACAGGTACTTTTAAATTATCATGCAATGTTTTGATCAATGAATGGATTAGTTCCCATTCTTCCATCAAGAATGAACCATAATGTCCCTTTTTTGCTATACCTTGAGGACAACCTAAATTCAAATCAACCGCATCACACTTATCTTCGACTAATTTTGCAGCTGCTAATAAATATTCAGGATCATTAGCGCAGAATTGAACAACTAAAGGGCGATCCACATCATCATTACCATCATATTCACACCACATATCACGTCTATACTTTTCTGAAGTAGCAAATAATTTGGCATGAAACATTGGAGTATAAGCTAAGGTTGCACCATATCTTCTTGAAAGGATACGCCAAGCTAATTCAGATTGATCAACCATTGGCGCAACGATCTTAGTTGGCTTATTGATGTGATTGAAAAGATCACGACCTTCTAATTTGTTTGAACTCTTACTCATCCTTATCAAACTTAACCTCTTTATTGTATTATTTACCAAATTTGAAATGGTTCTCATTAAAAGAAGTTCAAAAATATTTATTCTATCTGAGTATATCTTATTATATTTCGTATCTTACTGATATTCTTTGATAAAATTATACATGCGATGACTTATGATTTTTCTTTCACAGCGCTTGCTGAAGAAAACGGGAATATACGTAATTTTATTTGATTCAATGAAAAAATGTTAATATTTAAATAAAAGTTACATAAAAGAAATAAATAAAAGAGATAAATAGAGAAATAAATAGAAAAATAAAGGAATAAAATAGTTTTTTTATTTTGATAATAAGAATAAAAAAAAATAAAGTTTACAATGAATTAAGGGTCCTTTTCATTATGGACTGCTCTTAATTGCAAGGCATGCGCAAATAATAATGTAGTTGGCCAAATAGGATTTTCACCTATCATTCTAACACCAAGATACAAAGATTTACTTGATATTTCCATATCTAAAATGATACGTACGGCATCTTGGATACTTGTGTTTGGTTTAATTGTGTTCTCTGCTAAAGAATCATCTAATTTTGAAAATTCATGGTATGGTGAACTATGATTCTCAGCTTTTAAGAAACTGACAACAGACTTTCTTGGATAACCAGTTGGAAGTAAGAAAGCTTCAACTTTTTTGAATATAGTTTCTGTTTTGAACCATGTGATACGATCTGTTGGTGTTAATAATGGAGCATTTGGATCATCAATTTTAAAATTTCTAGCCCATTCTTCAATTTTTTTAATATATTCAGATATTAAAACTAAAGAAACGAAAATACAAGTTGTGGAGAAAACAGGATTTTGAACACCATTTTTAAATCTTTTTCTTGTTGATGATAAACGTTCATAATCAACCCAAAAATTAATAACATTTAAAGCATGATCAGTTGATTCACGTAACATTTCTAAATTATTTGAAATATTATCAATTGATGAATGTAAAACATCCCAACGTTTAAACCAAACACATTTTAATACAGGGGTGACAGATATACATTTCCTCATTTTAGCTAACCAATATAATGGCACTAAATTTGGAATTGTAGGATTTGAACAAACAAAATCAATATTATCTTCATCAATATTTAAAACACCATTATTCTTCAAATATAAATTTTCCCAATTATTAATAACTGACTGAATAACTGGTACAGCTGAAGTTTTCCAAGTATAAGAGAATAATGGTGAATCTAAATCCATAGTTTCACAAATTTTTTCCTTTTCCATATAAATACGTTCATGAACAGCAATTATTAATGAGAATAAAGTTTGGAAAGAACATTTAACATGTGAATTTGAGAAATGGTAACCATCTGTTAGATATAATAGCGCACGATCGAAACTTTCTCTACCGTTTGAGATACTAATTAAGGAAAATTTGGAATCAATGGTAATTCTATATTTAGATAATTGACGTGCCCAAACAGCGGAATTTTCACATAAAAATAATGATTCTTCACAACAAGCGACACCACATTTAATATCAGCTGATGGTAAGAAACAATCAGTACCAATTACGGCACTGAAAAGGTTTGATAAAATCATAATAACATGACAAGTACGAATACGTGATTGAGCGAATATAAAATAATTGAAATTTTTTTCCATTTGTTCTGGTGAATTAAATACGTTATTGGACATTGAATCACCATGATGATGATCAGTTGAAATTGGTGGAACTTGTAATATTTCTAATGGTGTATTTAATTTAGTTAAATAAACTAAACGAATTAAAGCCATTAATTGTGTACGCATTGATTTAGTAATTTTT
The DNA here is from genome assembly GCA_030581855.1 of Yueomyces sinensis. Lineage (NCBI taxonomy): Eukaryota > Fungi > Ascomycota > Saccharomycetes > Saccharomycetales > Saccharomycetaceae > Yueomyces > Yueomyces sinensis. Next base: position 43,077 of record JAKTVU010000004.1, read on the forward strand.
AAATCATCAATATGAATACCTAAGAAAGTTAATAGTAACATACTTTGAATGACCCATAATGGTGTATCTTCATGATGTGATTTTGTTTTCTCTAGATATAATCTAATTTGATACCAAGCGACTTTACATAATAAAACAGAATGTGATGAATGGAAAGCGTATAAAGCACCAATTGAAGCAATTGATAAAGCTAAACAATAATTATCAAAAGTTGGTGATACAGAAGGTAAATGAATGAATGAGAAAGTTTTATGAAAATTTGATTGATATAAATTAGCATAAGAATTTAATTCATCAATAGTTGGTATTGTAAATTTAGTTAAATTATTTTCTTTAATAATAAAATTACGCAAATCATCATTAAAAATATTTAAACGATGTGTTTTTTTAAATGATTTTTTCTTATAATTATTATTATTATTAGATAATGATTGAATTGGAGTGGTGTTATTGATTTGTGGTGGTGGTTTTGAATATATTATATTGTTATTGTTTTGAGTGTTAATATTATTATTATTAATAATATGATTGTCAAAGATTTCATTTGTTGGTCCAATTGGAGTATTACCAGTAGATGAATTTCTATAAATTGATGGAGTTGAAGAAGAAGAAGAAGATTTAGCTAAAGATGGTTTAACATTATTTTCATATAAATCATGTTGTTTAGTAGTAAAAAAATCTGTAATTAATGGATCTAAAATCCAATCAGTTTTATTAATGTTGTTATCATTTTCATTTAATGATAATAAAGTAGAACTTAATAAATCAGGTGGTACATCTTTCAAAATTGGTATCACATTTTGTCTGTTATTATTAATATTATTGTCTAAGTTAGAGATCATATTATTTGATAAGTGAGAGTTATTATCAGTAATAATTGATGGGGTTGAAATAGGTTGTTGTGGTATATCTTTTGGATCACTTGTTGTGGTGGTAGTAGTGGAAGGAGATATTAAAATAGATTGTAAATTAGATAAAGATAAATGACTTGGTAATTTACCAGTATCCAATTGAGGTAATTGTTGTTGAGTGTATGGTATAGTATGAGTATCTTGTCTTGGAGGTAATGGATAAAAACCAGATAATTGACCATTAGAACTATTATCCGAATGAATTAATTTATCTGTTGTGTTAGTTGTTGAATCATTAATAGTAGTTGGATTTGATATCTTATTGGTATTATTAATTAGTGAAGTAGTTGGTGAAAATATAAAAGAAGGTACTTTTGAATAAGTAGTTGGGAAAAATCCAATTTCATTAAATTGTCTTGGATTCATTTTAAAATCAGTTTCTAAATCTGTATTATTAATAAATTTAGAGATCCAATGTTCAGTAGAAGAAGTTGAATGAGTAGGTGAAGAATTATCAGAAGAGATAGAGATAGATGAAGTATTAGAATTTGAATCTTTTGATACAACTTTTGTTATGGAATTGTTGTCGATAAGTTGATTATTAATGTTCGTTGTAGTAATAGAAGAATTAGTAGAATTATCATTCGTATTATTTTTAGATAAATTTGAATTTTTTGAATGAATAAAAGTTTTTGAATTTGGATTAAAGAAATTATTAAAATTAAAATAATCAGCATCAGAAGAAACACATCTAGGAGAGAAACCCATTGAAGCACCAGCACTTGGAGCTAAAGTTAAAAAATTTGATAAAGAGATATTATTTTTAGTTAAAAATATACCTGGGGAGATTTTATTATTGGAAATATTATTAATAATAGAAGATTGTGGTAAAAAGAGATCTGGTATATCATCTAAACCTGCTTCCATAGCTTTATCAATAACTTGATCTGAAGTTAATTGTGGAGTAGAGAAACCTACTTGATGTGGTATACTGGTATCATTAGTGTTATTACTTGGAATATTAGTAGTAGTAGTATCTATTGTATTTGTAGTAGTAGTAGCAGTTGATAAGAAATCAGATAAACCAGAGAACGAAGCGTGTCTTTTAATTTTGTGAGTATGAGTGTTATTTGTGGTAGGATTGGATGGTAATGCAGGGAAATAAGAAGTAGAATTCGTTGTATGTGTATCAATATTTGGTGTTTGAATTAAAGTTTCTTTATTACCAGATAATTTTAAAATATTTGAATTAATTTTTTCAGGATTTAAAGAAGCATATTTATCATTTGAACTAGTATTATTATTATCCATTAATGAAGAATGTAATCTTCTTTGATGACGTAAAATTAAATCTCTTCTAGCGAAACATCTACCACAAAAAACACAAAGGAATGGTTTTTCATTAGTATGTGATCTTTGATGCCTTCTTAAATGTTCAACACGAACAAAACCTCTAGTACAAATTGGACATAAGAATGGTCTTGGTTTATCAGTTTTAACAATACGTGATTTTGCTGGTATTGCACTTGTTTGTTTGATAAGTATTTGATTATCTATTGTGTTGGTGGTATTGTTAGTAGTTGTCATCTTAACATATATATGAGATCTTTTCAATAAATGAATCTCACTCAATAATGTATATAAAAACTTTGTTCTTTTTTTTTTTTCTAATCTAATATATTTTATTTTTAAACAAGATAGATATATAAAGGGGGGGATGATTATAACAATAACAATACACTAGTCAATAGAGAATGTGTGTGTTGATAGATACCCTTGTTCTTCGAGGATGTGTATCTTGCCAACGACAACAGCGAGATCTCTCTCTCTCTTGGAAAATAAAATATGAAGAGCAGTAGAAATATCACCAGAACAGGAAATACTCGCGGATTCCAAAATCTGAAACAAATTTGAATTGAAAAAAAAGAAAAAACAAGAAAAAGAAAAGAATGAAAAAAACAGGCAATTTTGAATTAATTATTTTATTATTTATTTAATGATCTGAAAGATTGAAATTGAAAGACGGATTTAAGAAGCGCACGTGATATATTTATATCACTCAGAAAAACAATTCATACTATTTATTATATATATTATTATAATACTAAGGATAATGAGAATGAAATAGTTTGTTAGTATATGGTATTGACCTAATACAGTAATTAATGATTGTATTATTATTATTATAGAGAGTGTATTGTGTTACATAGTATAGTATTATGGTATCTTTAGTGTGTGTCTTTAGAATAGAATACCCTAATATTTATATTATAAAATGCTCATCCGGGTAACACGCTCTCGCTTTTTCAACTATAAAAAGAAGAGCATTTTTAATTAAACAAATAAAATATTACTTCTTGTTCTTCATTTAGTTCTTTCTTCCAAAAGAACCAACTTTGTCCAAAAGTATTCCTCAGCATTAGACAGTGCAATGTCGCTATTTTAATTTAATCCAAGCGTATATTGCGATAGGCATGAAGGATATATTAACGTATCATTTATAAGAACTCGAGCGGAATAAAAGTTGTTTCAACTTATAATGATTCTTGAGTGTCAGAAAGTGATTACATATTTATATTATATAATACTTAGTTTATATATTCTTATTGGTCCTATTAATGGTTTACCATTCATTACATTTATTAATTCTTCATACAATACAATATCCTCTTGACTATCACTTATTATACTTATATCAATACCCATTTTATTACATGTATTCTCAAATTCATTTATTGTATCAATATTACGTATTGTACATGATATTAAACATATACCATCTTCTTTTAAATTATACTTAATACAATAACATAGATCTTTTAATATACTTTTATCATATGTTACATCAGCTGCTAATATAATATCACATTCATTCATCATACTATCTTGGTTCCATAATAATCTTTGAAATTTACATCTATCTTTAATACCATTTATATCAAAATTTCTTTCTAATTGCATAACTACTTTATCATCACCATCAGTAATTAAATATTCTTTATCCAAAGAATCAAACTTTTTTTTAATATATAAACTCACTAATCCAGTACCTGCACCTAATTCAACTATCCGTTTTTTATTCTCTATTATATCACTATTCTTATTCAAATATATACATAGATATTTCGCTGCTTCCCATGTTCTTAACCCAGTAGTACCTTGTCCACTGATTATATTAGGTGTCTCTTCTATATCTATATACATATTCTCGAAGTAATATCTTACTATATCTTTCTTACTCGGATCGATCTTATTAGATACTGACAATAATTGTATATATTCATCATACAAATACTCAATTATTTCCCCACATTCATCTTCTGTATTCTCAATACTCTTGATTATTTTATTCACTAATGTCTTATAATATTGTGGATTCCTATCTTTAATTATATTAAATTCTCTTTTTAATTCATTTATATCTAACTTAATAAATATTTTATTATTGATCTCTATATCATTGATTGATCTTCTGCTATGTATAGATTTATACAATTCATCACTCATTTTTTTTTTGTTTTGCTGTATTATATAATATTATATTATATTATTCTTCTCTATTGCGATGCCCTCTCTTTTTCTATATATTAATTGTAAATTTTTTCAAACCCAAGTACTAAGTATTCGCATATGAAAAAATTATATTTACAAATTTTACAAAATATATAAATATTATATATAACATAGCTTCTAAATCATTCCATTGCATTCTATTACACATATTTTAAGTCACTTTATCTTTCATTATTATTATTTCCCCACTATTTTTTTTTTCATTTTTCATATTTTTTTCCACTATTTTCGTAATTTTACTCTCTTTTCAGTATTTTTCAGTAACTTAGTCGACCGCGACTTTTCTTTGAATTTTTTGAAAAAAAAAAAAATAATAAAATTAAGAGAACAACAATCATAATAATATTTATATAAAAAATACTTTATTACTTATATATATTTTTAATATAATTTTAAATAATTTCCTTTGTATATTTTTTAACATCTCCTCAAAGCCAAAGTTACGTTCATCATGGCTATCCCAAATCAAGCTTTTGCTTTGCTTACTGCCCTTTTGGGTATCGCAATCTCAATTTTAAAAGCTGTAATGACACCAGAACCAGGTATCCCTGATGCTGCTATAGTTAGAGAAACTATTGAAGGTATCTTTTTAGAATCTTGGTCTGATTATGCTGCTAATGCATGGGGTAAAGATATATATAAACCAATTAGTCATAAAAGCAAAAATATGTCTCCAAATGGTAAACCTTTAGGTTGGATTGTAGTTGATTCTTTAGATACTATGTTCACTATGTATAATACTACTTTAAATGATGTTAATGCTACCGATATTAGTATCTCAAGACGTGAGGATTTTCACAATGCTATTTTAAAAGCTGAAGATTGGATCGCTAATGAATTAAATTTCGATATTGACGCTGAAGTTAATGTCTTTGAAACTACTATTAGAATGTTAGGTGGTTTATTATCAGCTCATCATTTTAGTACTGAATTAAATGTCGGTAATCCAAAGATTTATTTAAATAAAGCTATCGATTTAGGTAATCGTTTATCTAAATCAATTGAATCTTCTTCAAATGGTATACCATTCTCTAGTATTAATTTGAAAACTGGTAAACCAGTACCAAATCATGTAGATAATGGTGCTTCTTCTACAGCTGAATTTACTACTTTACAAATGGAATTTAAATATTTATCTTATTTAACTGGTAATGATAAATATTGGAAATTATCTGAAAAAGTTTATCCACCATTATACAATAATAATAATTTAACTGGTGAACAATATGATGGTTTAGTACCAATTTATACTTTCCCAAATACTGGTAAATTCTTTGGTAATAATATTCGTGTTGGTTCTCGTGCTGATTCATTTTATGAATATTTATTAAAACAATATTTATTAACTGGTGAAAAATTATATTATAATTTATATCGTATCTCAATTGAAGGTATTAAAAAACATTTAATTGATAAAACTACAGTTAATGGTTTGTATTATGTTGGTGAAAAAGAAGATGGTTTAGAAGGTGAATTATCACCAAAAATGGATCATTTAGTTTGTTTCTTAGGTGGTGTTTTAGCTATGGGTGCTACTGAAGGTTATCCAATTGATATCGCTAGACAAATGGAATTTTGGGATGAAACTCGTGAAGAAGATTGGACTCTTGCTCATGAATTAACTTTTACTTGTTATCAAATGTATGATCAAATGCCATCTGATTTAGCACCAGAAATTGCTATATTCGAAAATGGTCAAACTCATACTAAAGCTGATACTTGGTATACTTCCTTTTATAGTGATTTCTTCGTTAAACCAATGGATGCTCATAATTTACAAAGACCAGAAACTGTTGAAAGTTTAATGTTTATGTATCATTTATCTGGTTTAAAACAATATAGAACTTGGGGTTATCAAATTTTAGAAGGTTTCTTAAATAATGCAGCTGTTGTCGATGATGGTGATAGAACTAATGCTACTAGAAGATTCACTAGTTTAGATAATGTTTATGAAATTCCAACCGTTAAAAGAGATAATTTAGAAAGTTTCTGGATGGCTGAAACTTTAAAATATTTCCATTTATTATTCCAAGATGATGTCGATTTAACTTCTGTAGTATTTAATACTGAAGCTCATCCTTTCCCAGTCTTTGATCAAGAAAAGATGGATAAAATTGGTTTGACTACTGGTTGGTCATTATAAAAAAAATGAAAAAATAATAATTCTTCAAATTTCCTTTAATATTTTCTTATAAAAAAAACTAATTTATCTTCTTTTTTTTTATTATTTTGATTATATAATGTTAATTAACGCTTTTAAAAAAAACAATTTTGATTACAACTTTTTTTTTTCTTCTGTATCTTTGAGAGATTTTTTTATCATATATATCGAATTTCCATTAATAAAGGAACGCTTTAAAGGGATAATATGTTGTTCCTTAGTTGTTTTTTTTTTCATAATTTGATACTTGTAAGGTAAAAATATGATTTTTGTTAGTAAAAATAGTTTTTATCAGTTTGAAGAAATGTGGATATTATTAAACAACGGTATATATATTTTGTTTAATGTAAGTAATACAACTTATTTTTTAATTGGCATGTTATTCAAAAAAATTACATTTCTCTCTAAACTTCAAGAGTGTATACAAAATAAGAAATAATTTAAAAATGAGTGGTATTAATAATTTAAAATATCTTCTTGTCTACTTTTCACTTACTTTCCCCTCCTTTAAATAAGCATAATATTGAGAACATGACACTTTAATTAATTATATTTTTTCATCTTACTTTGAAAATCTTATATTTTATTTATAAGAGAGGTGGAAGAAGTGTTTGCAGTTTTAAAAAAAAATATAATGATATAATTGAAATATTATAGATATAATTACCAATGTTATTTAATCCTAATGTTCTTCATTTTATTAAAAATTTTATTAACATATTCACTTCTAATAGCATATTTATAAACAGTTTCAACCAAAAAGTAACTATTTCTATTAACAATTATTCTATTGATATTTGAAATATTTTTCATTTTTTGACCGTAAATCTTTCACGGAGTTCCGTTTCAGGTCTTTTTTGCCTAATAAAGATATCTATTCTATCAAAATATAATATTTTCTAATAAATATTGCAAATAATCAAGTAGAAAAGCAAACAAGCCCTCTAGTTTATGCTTTGGTTATCTAATTTTGAATTATAAGTACTATTATTATATTATCTGATAAGTTGTGTTATCTTTTGAAATTTCTTGGAGTAATTTTATATTTTGTGACATCAAAATTGTATATATTATTCTATCTACAACATTTTTAACCAAAAAAAATTATATTATCTATTATTCCATTACTTATATTTGAATTTGGTTAGTAAATGGAATAAATAAATATTCCATGTTCTATTTCCGTTCTGTTTATACCATTCCCATTTATATATTTCTTTAATGGAATCAAAAACATACTATAGATACAATTCCCCTTTTGAATATAATAAAATATTGCATTTTTTTTGGAATATTATTTTTTTCAATTTTTTGAAATATGAAAATCTAATTTACTTTTAGTTAGGAACTTTTCATTTAATCTCAAAAAAATGAAAATATTATTTACGAAAATATTTCCTATATACAAACAAATGTTTGGTACTTTCTTTATTTTAAGAATAAATTCATACTATTTCCTGTAAAAGATACAAAAAAAAAAAATTTGAAAATATATAATTAGTGACACATTTTTTTCCTCTCTCTTTTTTATTAAGAATAATTCTCTAATAAACTGAAATAATAAAACAGACAAGAAACACTTTTATTTTGTATTAATATATTTTAATATCTATATTTTTTTAAAAATATAAGTAGTTTCTTTAATACCTTGTTATTATGATATTCTTGATGAAAAAACTGAGAACGGGAATCTTTTCCGGGATGAACTGAGAATATTAAAAAATCTCATCAGCAACCCTTGTAAAACAGATATTATCAATTAAACATGGAAACACCTCAATCATATCTCAATCAGATAATTTTCCAGCTTGTACCATACTATATGTAATATTTCTTACATTGAAGTATCATCTGGCTAAAAGAAGAGACAATTACAACATTGGTATTTGATGCCCTTCATTCAACAATGTTTAAGGGAAAGTGCCTTACTCTCACATACTACACATGCTAGATCAGGTTTTAATGTTGTAAAGAATATTATATTTCCATACAGGTGTACTTCAGAATTGAATATTATCAGAACTCCCTTTGCAATACGATGGGAGAATTTGTCTCAACAATCCATCGATCAAAAAAGATGTTATTCTATAAATAGTATACGACAATCACAAAATGTTGTTTTGAATAAACCTAGAAGTATTCCACTATCAATTGCTGGTTCAGCTACAATTCCAAGAAAGATAAATTTGGGTAACAAAGGATTAGAATTTTACTCCAATAATAGGTTAGCATTCTTTAGATATCTTCATTTTACATCATTTCCATGTAAAGAAAATCAAACAAAATATGTTTTTTCTGATTTAAAATATATAACAGAAAGGGATCGAAAACTAGCACAAACTACTTCTCTATTAGAAAAAATTAAGATTAATTTTAGATGGTTTCTTACTCGCTCTACAAAACCGTTAAATACAGATAACATTCACACTGTCTTATCATGGTTTCTGGTCAGTAATGCTTTAATTTTTCTATTTGCCACTACTACATTTATATCAGCAGTTGTATATTTAATGAATACTCTTTTTGCACAAGAATACTTAGCTACAAAAGTTGGTAATTTCCTGACGAAAAATTTAGGTGTCTCCGTTGTCTTTGAAAGTGCTATTGTACCTGATCTATATTCTGGTAAAATTACCTTCAATAAAGTTTTCATTTCTCGTAGACCAAATTTATCAGGGAGCTTTGGTAAAGGTTCTCAGAAAGAGGCTGCTGAAAGAACTAGACTAGCACTAAGTGAACAACTACTTGTGAAAAAAAGTGATTTCGATGATGGAAATTATTCTCAATATGATTTAACTATTGATCAAATTGAAATATCTTTAAATTTCTCTAAATGGATAAATGGGGCAGGTATTTTAGATGAAGTATCTGTATCAGGAATAAGAGGTGTTGTTGATAGAACACATGTCCGTTGGACAAAGAATGATGATCCAAGAAACTATCTTAATGTTTACAAGCCTGGTGATTTTGAAATTTCAAAATTTACATTACATGATGCACTAATTACATTATACCAACCTAACAATTTTCGACCTATTCAAATTAGTATTTTCACTTGTGATATACCTAAATTGAGAAAGCATTGGCTATTATATGATATTTTGAATGCTAACACTGTCAGTGGAACTTGGGATAATTCAATGTTTACAATCCATAGAAAGTTTGTATTCAACAATGATTCTGATCGTTGCACTTGGCCTAGAATGACGAGACTAAGAGTTGACAATTTGGATGTAGATCATTTAAATGCAGGAAATCAGGGGCCTTTTGGATGGATAACACAAGGTAAAGTTGACATGACCGGTGACATATTGTTACCAGATGAAGATGCTACTTCTTTACAATTACAAAAAATCATTAATATTATTGCAGATGGGATTACTAGAGAGGCAAGTAAATATTCGAGAACATTTGAATCTTTTGTACCTCCTAGTGATGAAATTCCAATTTCACAAATTAATTACAAAGACTACCTTGTAATTGATCTTTCTATAAAATTACACAATGTCAAAGCCGAAGTCCCATTGTTTACTGATCAATTAGGCTATATCAATAATGCTTTGATACGGCCAATAGTTGGCTATATCAACTCAAGACAAACTTATATACCTATAAATTGCAAAGTTGTGAAAAAAATTTCAGACTTTGAAGGGTCTTGGACAATATATGATTCACTTCTTATGAATGATATTAGTGAAGAAGTATATGATGCTTTTGTGGAATATGCATCCGATAACACTCGAAGAAATAGAAGAATAAGAAGAGTAGGATTTTGGTCATTACAATTAGTTTTTCAAATGCTACTATTAGGTGTCACGACTCTAACTTAGCAATATATATATATTTATCGTCATCATTAATTATAAATAATTATAGTTTTTTACTTTCTATTTAGTACTTAGTTTCCTCTGAGTCCTCCATTTTAATTAGGAATACAAAGAACACCATCAAATGTACCGTTTATCAATTTTAATGCTGCAATACCGAGACAAGTATGATATAAATCAGGATTATCGTCATCATTTTTACCAAAACCACCTATTATACTATTCTGTGTCTTCTCTAAAAGGTAATTTCTGATTTTATCTATGTCAATAAAAGATTGCCATTGGTTCGTTAAAATTTTTAAAGAATTGAGATCCCAAAATGCATAACAGGTATCTGCAAATTTATTTGGTCTTCCTTGGAAACCACCATTATCAAATTCATCAAACCATCTGTTAGTCTTTTCTTGAAGTTTCATAACTCCTTCAGTGGAAATTTGACGATGAACGAGCCAATCTATTGTCTTATCAACATATGATTCAGATAACCTATCGAGACTGTTTAAAAGTGCTAATGAAGATAATGCACATGATGTATATCCCACATGAGCTTCCTCATATTCACCAAACGCACCTTCGATAGTTTGATATTGCATGATATATTCAACAGTCTTTTCGAAATTAATATATCTCGAAAAATCTGACGTCGTTTTACATCCAATTAATGTTAGAATTGATACAGCCATATAAGTGTATCTTAAATCAGTATCATCTGTTGGACAGGCACCTGTACCCTCCATATTAAGTGCAGATACAAAACTACCATTTGAATTTTGACATTTTTTCACTAATTCCCCAATTGCTTCTAATTTCTTGCAATCTTCAAAGAAATCTTTTTCATCTAGCATTTTGAGACACAGAAGAGCAAACAAAGTGTTTACTAAACTTGTAGTCACTACATTTTTAATATCTAAAGTAAGAGAACCCATGAAACCTCCAATTATTTTGTTGTCTTTTTCAATAGAGTAACTTTTATAATGTCGAAGTATCCATTCAATACTTGATTTATATTTATCTATACTAGTCCCCAATGCCTTTAAGCCACATAATGAGTAGTAAACAATTGCCATTTTATTAGGGTCATGATCTTGATGAGCAGCGGGCAACATCATTAGATGTCTTTCTAAAAATTTCGAATGTCTTTTAACATTCAATTCTATCATAGTTGAAGCAGTGGATTGATGCCAAGTAACAATTGCTATACATTTAATGTAGCATAATTACTCAAATCTAATGTAACTTTATTTATTTGTACTTTTCAAGCTTTGAATTTCAGGTATTTTAATGAAAACCAGGCATCGGAAATGCAAGAATATACAAATAAAAACGAGATATAAAATATTAAATTTATTTTAATTATTACGAACTGGAAAAGGAATCATTGTTTTAATTATAAACATATAGATAGTTCTATATTAACTAACTAAAATCGCATGAATATACATTATATAAAAATAAGATTTAAAATTAGAAGTGTAACTTGATACAAGCAATTTCGAATGGTCTTAATTTCAATGGGATTTCATAAGTTTGTTTTTTGTCATCAGCGGCATTAAATTTCAATTTTTCTAATTGATACATTTCTAAGTTATCAATCTTTTCTACCTTCTTAATTGGTAAGGTGGTAGATAATTTAGCGAATGATTCACCACCTAAGGATTCGTAAACTCTTAAGACAACAGAATTACCGTCAGTCTTCTTCAAAGCATAGTCAGATTCGATAGCTTCATCATCTTCACCTCTCTTGATGTTGGCTAAAATGACATTCTCGTCACCCTTGATTTGAACAATTTCATCGAATTTTTCAACAATACTGCTTCCAATTGGATACTTGAAATGGTAGTTGAAATCATGAGCAAGCTTAACTGTCTTAGCAGATAGAGAACCTCTATGTGGATAGATAGCATAGTTAATTTCATGTGAACCCATATCAGCATGAGCATCTGGTGCCTTTGGAGAACGTAATAAGGATAATCTCATCAAATTACCATGTGTAGAGAAACCGAATTTAGAATCATTCATAATAGAAACACCCTTATTGAATTCAGAATAATCAGCAAATTTATGATGACAAACTTCAAATTTGGCGACATCCCAAGAGGTATTGAAATGAGTTGGTCTCTTTGTGATACCGAATTGAGTTTCATAAGAGGCATATTCATTTCTGACATTAACAGGGAATTCAACCTTTAAGAATTCATTTCTGGCATTCCAGTTATCAACCTTAGTGTTAATGGTAATCATACTTTCATCTGCAGTGGCTTCAGTAACAGCGGCTAAAGAAATAGTAGAGATAATCTTACAGTCATCTGAAATAGAAATTTTAACTTCAACAGAAGCTTTGTCTGAAGATTTTGAAGTGACTGAAACACTATCAGCTTTAGTCAAATACTTGTATTGATTGTAAGAGTATAATTCGGTATCCCAAGCTTGCCAGTTTAATGGTTTATCATCAAAGATAGCGAATTGGTTAGCACCCAATTTGTTTCTACCATTTTCTAAATCTAAGAATTCAATACCGGTGTCTGAATCAGTAATACTTGTAATAACACCAGAAGATTTATTAATTTTAACTATTAATTTGGAATTGTTTAAGATAATTGAATCATTTTCTTCTTTAACAGTGACATCGAATTTTCTAGACTTAGCAACAATTTCTTGTGATTCTTTAGACCAAGCTAAAGTACCAATTTCAGTTGTTTTAGAATCTTCCTTAGTTAAAACCTTAGAAGCATCTTTAATTAAATCATCAGCCTTTCTAACGACATATTCTAATAATGGAACAGATTCGTATTTATAAACGATTTCAATACAAGAACCTGGAAGAACATCATGGAATTGACATAATAAAACATGTTCCCATAATTCATTAATATCCTTTGCTGGATAAGTGTAATCCTTTGGATATAAAATAGAAGCTTTAGTAGCGAATAGTTCTAAATCATGTAATTTGATTTGAGTTAATCTCATTAAACGTTTAGTATTAGCTTGAGAAGTGTAAGTACCTCTATGGAATTCAAAATATAATTCACCATTCCAAGTTGGTAAAATCTTACCATTATCAGTTCTCTTTAAAATATCATCATAGAAATCATCAATACTAGAACCAACTTGTAATTTTGGAACAACATTACCAACTTTATTTGACATTGATCTAATACGTCTCATTTTTTCTAACATTTCTCTTGTTGGACCACCACCACCATCACCTTTACCGTACAACATTAAACCTGAACCATAAAATTCATTAGTCTTATTTTGTCTTGAACTACGTAAAACATCACCAAAATGGGAATCAGCAGTATAAGTGTTACCTGGTGGCATATGAGTTAACAATTGAGAACCATCAATACCCGCCCAGTTAAAGGTAGAATGAGGGAAATCATTAATATTATTCCAAGATAATTTTTGAGTTAAAAATTTATCAATACCAGATAATTGACAAATTTGTGGTACTTGAGAAGAATAACCAAAAGTATCAGGTAACCAAAAGACATCCGATTTAAAACCAAAATGTTTTAAAAAGAATCTTTGACCGTAAAAGAATTGTCTTGCTAAACCTTCACCTGCTGGTAAATTAGTATCATTTTCAACCCAAGAACCACCAATTGGGAAAAATTTATTTTGTTGAACTTTTGGTACTAAAACGTTATTAAAAAAATCTGGATGATCTTCTAATAACCATTTGAATTGTTGAGCTTGTGAAGCAACAAATTGATATTCAGGATATTCTTCCATTAAAGTGGTTTGAGAAGCCCAAGATCTGACAATCTTTCTTCTAGTTTCAGCAAATGGCCATAACCAAGCAGTATCGATGTGACAATTACCCATACCGTAGACATTAGTTAAAAGATCTTTATTACCTTGATTATAAACATCAGGACTATTAGTAAATTTATCGAAAAAATGTTCTTGAAGATAATCACGACATTTTTTAATTGAGGCACGATCATCACGATCGAACATATTCATGACATCATTAGCTAATTGCCTAGCTCTATTCTTTTGCCAAGAATCGCCAGGTAATTCTCTTGCTGCATCACTTAACATCCAGAAATCGATATATAAAGCTCTAGCTTCCCAATCTGGCCAAACAATATCAGCTTTCTTCAAATTGAAGTATCTGTGATCATCAGGAGGGTTAATACCATTACCACAACCAAACATACCATTGTTACCAGATTCAATGTAGAAGAAATATTTACCATCCTTTGTTGGAGGTAAACGGTATTCAGTTCTTTCAGAACCTGAAAAAGCAGTAGCAGGTAATAGAGTAGTAGGATCAATTACGACACCTTCATTTGAACAATCCCAATCGAAAACCAATTGAACTTTAGAGTCAACCCAATCTTGTGGAACTGTTAAATGTACCTTAAACCAAGTAGTAGACCAACTAGGACCAAAGGGTTGATTAATACTAGCATCTTTAAATTCCAATTCACCTTTAGCATCCTTTTCAATAATTTCTTTCCAAGGAGGTCTTTTATCAGGAGAGACAGGAGAAGAACCTTCTTCGAAAGGTACTTGATACCATTGAACCTTCACATGATCTTGATCTAATGTGATACGGTTAAAATCGTAAAATTTAGGTAAATTTAAATCTTGATAATCACCACCAGAAGTGAATTGACGAATACGATCTTCGTAAATTCTCTGGACCGGTTTAAACTCAGGATCATAAGAGATATTCTGGTATGACATAATTCTAGTGAGTTTCGATAGCAGATATATTCTAATATTTGAAAAAAATCCACGTAATACAAGTATATATATTCCTCTGAAATAAATACCAAACTTTTCAAAATCCCTCCCCTTTTATACTGGTAGTCATCACTAATTACGTGGCCTTTCTAAGGGGAGTCTGAGGCTTAAATTAAACTCGATAGATATCGCTGATGGCATCAGATTGCCCAGAAGAGGCCGCAGAGACATATCAATAGTCAACATATTCTTATATTATTATACTACTATATCATCTAAATATATTATATTGTTGTTAATGTTTTATATAATAGATACACTCTTATCCGGGTCGAGATCAAGGACAGCAGTGGTTTCATTTGTTGATGGATACTTCTTGGTCTTCTTCGACAGACAAGACGTGGGTGTTGCCCTCTTGCAAAGAAGCAGCTTGAACAGTAGCTGGTAACTGCACGGTGAAGCCCTTAATTAAGGAAAATTCGTTAGTGATAGAACCCCCTAACTGTTGGATCTGGGTCTTGAACTCGGAGACTGCAGCAGCTGGGGCAGTTTCTTTCAAAGTGACGATATATGATTTGGATGACATGGTTTATTTTCTAGAGTTACTATTGTAATTTTGGACTTCTTAATCAAAAGTTGTCTAACAGATGGTTAACCTTATCAAGAACTGATCAATTTTAAAAATATCGATCCTTCTAATGTTTTTAATTTTATGATAAAGGATGTACGAAGATTGAAGATAAAAAAGGGCTGAGTTCGCGTGTTCGAACCACACCAGAAACATATTTAATAATACCAAAAACCTCTAATATTATATTAAATCCTGATATAATATCCTAATATCCAATAGAAAAGACTAGTAGAAATAAAGATATCCTTGAGTAAACTACTAATACCTTCTTGTTAAATAATCCTCAATAAACTAGATATTATAGTTACCGCCCCTGAGTGGCTCCCGCTGTGAAAAACTTGAAAAAAATTAACGATTACACATATATAACTATAGTAGATATACATGATATTTTATATCAGAATTGATATTTGATAGTTAAATATCAATTATAACAATCTTTAATAACAATTGCAACTGCTGCTACTAATACTACAAGATAAATCATTATGAATGAATTCGAAGAACAACAAACCATTGCACAAACCTTAACAGAGACCCTACAGGATATTGACACATCTGTTCCAAAGAAAAATATTACATTATTCAATTTCGCTATTATTATCTTAATCGTAGTCAGTATTGCTTTGATATTACCATTAGTCTCTGGTGTAGGTAATTTCAGTGTAAATAAAAATGATACATTGAAATTTAAATTAAATGAAAAGGAAAAAGCTAGAAAGGGCAAAAATGGCAACTCAAATGGTGTAACTACATCTAGAAGTCAAAAATATGATATTGATTCAAAACATGGTTTAAAGAAAAGAGTAGTTGGTGATATAAGAAAAATGAATGATCCAAATGCTTATGATTTCGATATCGATGAATTGATTAATGAAGATGAAGTTGAAAAAAATAATGAATTATCACAAAGACTATCAAAGTTTAATGGTGATAAAAATGCCGCTAATAATCAATTTGTTTAATATATGACGTTGTACGATACCATTTATTAATTTATCACTTTTAATATGGTATGTTTAATTCAATTAAAAAAAGACAACTACTAATAATAATCCTTTGTTTTATTTAATATTACATTACTTAATGATATATATTGCCTTCCGTATATATGTACATACAGCATATACGTATATGCATTGCCTTATATTTTTTATTGTATTCTTTATATTTGTATTTGTGTGATATGCACTCTATATATTATACAGATATCTTCAATATTCCATTTTGTTTTTTTCATTTTAATTTAGATTTTAAGATTTTTTTCTTATATTATTAAATTTTGTCTGTATTTGGTGTTAATTCATCAGGTAATGTTTCTGTAGCATCTTGATATTCACCAATTGTTACTTCATCAGTATTAGCTTTTTCTAATGCATTTGATTCAAATGATTCATCAACCATTTCATTATCTTCATCTTGTTCTATTTCTTCATATTGAACTGAATCTTCTCTCATCTTACCAGTATTGGTATCATAGCCATATTCATAGAATAACATGAATACACTTGGTGTTGATAATACTTCAGCTTCATCTACAATATGTACAGTCTCATCCGATATTCTCCACCAAATACCTCTATATTTTCTAAATGCAACATAATGACCATAATTGTGTGTACCATAATGAACAATAACTGAACGTAATTCATATGTTAATGGACCAGCTGAAACAGTTGTAGAATATGCTGGCTTTAATGTCAATGGTGGAGGGGCTGGGAAATCTTCATCAGAATCCTCCTCTTCTTCATCATCATCCTCAAAGCCATCAGAATCTTCTTCTTCACTTTGTCCAACATAATCATCATCTTCTTCATCATCATCTTCATCTTCGGTATTCTTATTATCCTTTGATGGAATATGATTTTCCTTTTCAATAATTTTGTTAAATGAATCACTACCACCATTTAACCCTGTGTTCAACATAATAGCAGCTTTATCATCAATATCTGATTCAGCTTGGTTTTCTTCAGCATATTCAACAGGTTCCTTACGACGTCTGATGGTATTACCTAATGAATCTTGAACTTCAACAAATTCTTCTTCCACTTCTTCATCAGAATATGAAGAATATTCATCATTACCTTGTAAAATATCATAATGTTCAACATCTCTATTATCACCACCATACTCATTTCCTTCTTCTTCTTCGTCACTCTCTTCAAATTCTCTTTGAAATCTGTCATGCAACTTAGCATAATATTCACCACCAACATTAACTTCTTCATCTTCACTAGATGTACCAGCATTTTCATCATCTTTACACATTGGTAAACGTGCATCTAAATTGATATTATCGACATCACAACACCATGGTTTTAAATCTAATCTTGCTTTAAATGAAACACGAGAGTTATTTTTTCTGATCATATAAGTAGTTGGATCAAATACTGATCTATTGATATGAATAGATAATAATGGTGGAGGTCTACATATTCTAATTTGTTTAGACTTTGAAGATTTGTGGACCATATTTTCTGTATGCATTCTCTTATATTCATCATCATCAATAACTGGTTTAGATAATGTTACTTCTAAATCATTAATTCTTGTTTGAATAGCAGATAATAAACTTTCAGTATTTTTACCAGTTGATTTTGATCTTAATTGTTTTAGTTGATCTTGAACATGCTTTAAGACATCATTCAAAGTACATCTATAACAATTTACACCTTCAATAATTTCTGGTTTACACCATTCATTTAATAAATGTGACAATTTTAATGGAGCACCAATATTTTCACTTGGGAGATTTAAACTTAAACCAGAAAAGACAGAATATCTAATACCACCATTTTCACCACAATTCAAACAACCAATTCTTTCAGCACTGATACCATCTAATGGGGTAACTAATTTAAATGGAGTATAATATTCAGCAGAGGTATCTTTACCAGTAAAGTTTGGATCTAATTGAGCAGTTGGCAAATAAACATTACCTACTTTTTCTAAATTCTTTTGACCCATTAATGCATCAACTGGGACTTCAGATTCAGGAACTGGTGTATTATCGAATTTTTCAGGATTCAAAAATTTAATATCTCTTTCTAATTCATTTAAAACAGTTTGAAAAAATTCTTGTGCATCTTCTTGTTCATAACCTAAAATAATATTCTTATTTGGTGCTTTTGACATCCCTTTTAATAGATTATTAGTTCTATAGTATTGTCTATGTCTATAATATTTATCGTTTAGTTTATCTAATAGATCCTTTAAAGAAATACTAAACGTAATATCCTCAGAAGCATCATCATCCTTCTTTAATTTCTTACCTTTCTTGGCTTTAGGCTTCTTTCCCTTATTCTCATCAGTACCCTCATTATGTTCTTCTTCAAATCTTTTAATAATTTCCTTATCCAAAAAGTTTAAAAGTTCTTCTGAAGAGGCCAAAGATTGTAGAACAGAGTTCATAAAACATGTATTACCCTCGTTTACCAAACCACCAACATAACCCCCTCTTTTAATAACCTTTTCTTCGATTTCTAGGTTATTCTTTGCAACCCATCGACGATAGCCTGTAGAATTTCTGGCAAACTGGCTCATTTTTGGTTATTTTTTGGAGCGTCAACGATATACACAAATGAAAGAACAACTTAACTATTATAAAAATGACCTTCCAAACTTTATATCCCCTTGTAAAAGTCCCTCTAAGATGACTTTCTCTTATATTGTAAACAAATCTCGCATCTTGACTGGAGATGCCAAATTACTCAAATTTTAGAGAGCTTCATCATCGCCGAAATTCTGGCAAAAATCACTCTAAGCGGAATCGAACGAGCTGCCAATAACAAATCTAGAAGGGTTCGATGCAATTTAAAGATGGTTATTTGGCAATTGAAGTTCATTGTTGTCGAAACTTGGGTTAATAACAAACGATAATAACAATTACTAGCACCATTGAGTGATATTTGCTATACATAACATCCGTCTTCGCTAATCTCATAGGGTAAATTGCACATACAACAATGGCTGACACACCGCATACAAAACCTCTCATCCACTCGTCAACAGTGGATATATCTCATGCTATCGATCACAATGTCGATGATTCTATCTTCCCAGTTGCTCATACTACCGAAGAACAGATATTTTTTGATACCAATCCCGCTCCTGAGTATTTGGATGAATTAACCGACGAAGCTAGAAGGTTTATTAACTTGCAGCATGCAAAGGGTAGAAAGAAAATTGTTCTTGTTACATCTGGTGGTACAAGTGTTCCATTAGAAAATAATACAGTTAGATTTATTGATAATTTCTCTGCTGGTACTAGAGGTGCCTCTAGTGCTGAACAATTCTTGGCTGCAGGCTATAGTGTCATATTCCTTTATAGAGAATTTTCTTTGTTGCCTTATAATAGACGTTTCACACATAAAGTCAACACATTCTTTTTGGATTATATAGATGATAAAGGTCAGATTAAATCTGATTATTTAAAAGAAGTACTCGATGCCAAAAGACTCTATGAAAAATATTTAAATATTGAAGAAAAATTATTAATTTTGCCATACACAACTGTTAACCAGTACTTGTATTCACTTCGGTCCATTGCATTACTAATGAACAATCCAGATTGTTTATTTTATTTGGCATCTGCAGTTAGTGATTTTTACGTTCCTGCTTCTAAATTACCACAGCATAAAATCCAAAGTAGGGATTATGGTTTAGGTGATGGAAAAACTGACAAATATACCAAAGACTCTAGTTCATCAACTGATCCAGATGGAAAATTACATATTAATCTTGACCCTGTTCCTAAGTTTTTGAAAAGGTTGGTCGATTCTTGGGCTCCTAAAGCTATGTTAATCTCCTTTAAGTTAGAGACTGATGACAAAATTCTAGTATTAAAAGCATGCACTGCATTGGAGAAATATGGCCATCAATTGGTTATTGGTAACTTACTACAAACAAGAAGTAAAGAAGTTATTTTTGTAACTCCTACTAATAAAACTGGACAATGGATCAAACTACCAGAAGGATCAAAAACTTCGATTGAAGAGATGATCATAATAGAATCCATTAAACATCATGATTTATGGATATCTAAATCATTTACATAATTTATTATTAACTCTCAAAGTCTTTTATTTTTTTTCTTTTCTATTGTAGTTCAACTTTATATAATCATTCTATTCATTACAAGAAAGAGAGTCCAATACCATATTGAAAACCTTTCCTAGTCAAATCATTCTCATGAGCCGTTAATGGAACCCCAAAATTAAATTCAAATCTAGCCATTGGATGTCTAAACGCAATACCTACCCCAATCGATGTTGAATTGGTTGTCAATAAATTATTTACAGTCGTGACAAGATTTGCATTATTTTTATTTATTAATTTACCACCGTTTAAAAAGAAATGTAACCTTAAGTTTGAATCATACAACTTTCTAAAAGGAAGCTTTGTAAATATACTAGCACCATATGATAAAAAGGCATCACCACCCGTTGAATCATTCAGATCTCTTGGTCCAATACCACCAACTTGAAACAAACGAATATCATTACTACCCCCAAGTTGGAACTTATCATTACGATGAATCGGTTTACTATTATAATATAGATTATTGATAAATCCAGTTTTTAAAGTTGTCGTTAACGTTAAAAAATCATCTTTAAACCAACTTAAAGTCTTTGATATTTCGAATTGTGATTTTGTAAAATGATCAAAACAAAGAATATTAGATAATTTTAAAAATAAACCTTTTGTCGCAACATTCGTGGAATCACGAGTATCATAAACCATTGTATGTCCAACGTTAGTGACAGAGTCATTACCAGCTTGGAATAATAATGTATCTGCTGCTGTAGCTGAGTTAACTTTTGTAGTTCTAAATACTTTCTCAAATAAAAATTCATGATTTAAGGATTTACTCTTTAAAAAACTGCTTGTTAGAGTGCCTCTAAAACCTTCAGAGGCAACTTTAATTGGAAGACCAAATTGTGTTGTATTTTTAAAAGCAGATATATTACCTAACCACCAAGGTGAAATTGGCATTGAATATGTCAATAAATACGAAGAACGAGTCTTTGTACCTTTCGATACGTCAAATCTTAAAGTTTCACCACCTTTGAATAAGTTACGTAATTGAAATTCTAGATAACCATCACCTTGAGCATTACCTATATTTGTACCTGTTTTAGCCAGAAACCTTTTAATAGGCAAAACATTTATATTTAAATCAAGATCAATAGGTTTTAAATTACCAAATGGTGTAATTGCTGGAATACTTGCATTAGGTGGAAGTTTAAACGTTTCATTGACATCTTGAACCAAACCATGTTGCATCAATTTAGAATTTAATAGTTGTGCTTCTTCACATAAACTTGTAAAATTTGTAGCCTTTAAAATTGTAGAAGATAGATATGAGCGAAGTAAGTTTATTCGCATAAAATTTTGATTATTCAAAGATATACTTGATATATTTATAAGAGAATTTGGGTATTGTGTGAAATATTGAAGGAGCAATTGTTGTTGTGCCTGCTCCTCCATGCTTGGAACTCGGGTGATATCTTCAAGAACATTGTTGTTATCCAGACCAGCGACAACTTGTTCCAAAAGGTCAGTATCTGAAGCCATTGCAAATCTATTTAAACGTTTTCTTCTTTGTTTCCTCCAGCTATGCTCTTTATTATGATAGATCAATTCTTCTGTTGATGCGTATCTTTAAATATTCTCCGGTTAAGCTAAGAAACTTCCTAAGGTAGATATTTACATAGTGGCACAATATATTATAAAATAAAAAGTAAGAGCGATTATAATGATTGAATGTTGTTACAAAGTATAGAGTAGTAGGTTGTAGAGAAATTAAATAAAAAAATCTATAAATGATAACCGGCTAAGCAATTTGTGATGAACTAATAACCACTAAGGAATTGGAAGATGTTCACCTTCAGCTTCATTATAAAGAGGGGCAATACATTTCTTACCACCTTCTGTTCTGAAATGTCTACCTAATGCATCACTTCTTGCGAATTTCTTACCACAACCCCAAAGTTCACCATTTTTCAGAGTACCACCACATACATATCTTTTTTTACCAGAATGTAAATCTTCATGACGTTTTCTATCATGTTGACGAGCAAAAGCTTTTCCACAGATAGAACATGCAAAGGGTCTTTCATTTGTATGGGTTCTTAAATGAGATTTTAAATTATACGGTCTTGTGAATTTTTTTTCACATAATGTACATTGATATACAGATGGATGCTTTTGATTCTTTTTGGTATCACTATGGTTTTCATCTTCTGATCTTTCCATACTTTCATTTCTTTCACGATGATTTTCAGTAGTCAAATCTGCCATTTTCAGGAGTTTATCACGTTTGATCTCTGCTGTATATTCTACTCTCTCTGGTGATGCACTGATACGAGATGATATTGATGAATTTCTAGAAATGTTTGAATTGGTAGACAATCGCCTTCTTCTATTTCGTCTACCCTGTCGTTGCTCATCATATATTTCTTTTGGAGATAATAATTGTGCATTTAATGGAGACGCTAAATCTTCAAATTTCATTGGTGTAGTTATTGGAGAACCATTATTGTGATTAATCTCTGGTGTCAACGTAAAATCAAAATTTGGTGAATTTGATACATTATTTGTAGAATGATGATTTACCAGTGAAGTATTTTCTGTAATAATATTATTATTATTTGTAAATTCTTGAACAGAGATGGCAGGTACAGAATTTTGAAAATTCGATGAATTATTAGCATTGCCAGATTTACGGTAATGACCTTCAATATCAAGATTTAGTAAAGCATCATTATCTATTTCTTGTTTAATATTTATATTATTACTTTCATCGAACATTAAGTTATCATCATTTGGTGTCATATGAATATCAATTTGTTGTGGAGTACCATTATTAATATTATTATTGGTATTATTAATCAAATCAAAAGTATTAGAGAATGATTGTTGTCCATCATCTACTGAGAATAAGTTTAATCCTGAATCTTCATTTTTAACATTGTTAGAGAATCCTTGTTGTTGTTGTTCATTATCCGGTGTAGAAAATAAGTTCAATCCAGAGCTTCCTTCTTCTATTTTAATATCATTTAAATTTGTTTGACTTGATAATTCAAAATTATAATTTTGGTTAGTTTGATCAAGGAATGAATCGAGATCAGTTAAATCTGCTACGAATTTATAACCACTGGAATTGATTGGTAATAAAACATTAGATGAGGCACCTGAATGAACACTTAACAATTCATCCAATTCATCGTCATTTGGTGTCAGATATGAAATAGCAGGTGAATGTGTTATATTAGAACTATGAGATGAGAAACTATTACTTTGATTATTTCGGCTATTCTTCTGTAAGCCTAAATCTAAATATTGTGTTACATTCTTCTTATCATTATCATTATTTACAGATGTATCAAATTGTGCAAATAAATTGTTATTCTCATTATTTTTTTGAGGTATTTGATGATCTATATACATTTCCATCGCCAGTTTGTTATACTCATCTTGTGCAAAATTATCTATCTGGTTTTGCAAATTGGGCGATATAGTGTTATTATTATTATGATTATTCTTGTTATCCTCCATACTCAAATTGAATGAATTATATATTGCTGGATAATCAATCTATTGAAATCGAATTTAAAAGGATTGGTTATTTGCCACTACAACCCACTATTGATCAATGATGTGAGCTTTATATCTTTTTCTGATATTCTATTTCCCTGGGCAACTAGGTGAGATAAAAAAGAAAAAATATAAAAATAAAAATAAAAATAAAACTGGATGATAAGAGTGGAGATGAGTAAAAAGTGAAACTTTAGTATCAACGAAGGCGGATAATGCTGTAGAAATCTTGAGGAGTAATATCGTTAGTTAGATATGCAACCTTCCTTATTGGGACCTGATTTTGAGTATTATTTTTATTGTCACATATGTCTAAGCCAAGATTTATCGATGCCATGGATGTTTACCCTGCCTGCATGCTAGCGGCGCACGTCGACATCTAAGCAGACATGCCAGACATCTGGTGCGAATGTTTTTATTTTCTCTACATGGGTTGCCTGCAGATGGAAAGTGGGCGCCAATTGTTTCAATTTTGATAAAGTATCCTGGCTGAAGCTACCATCGTCGAGTGCGGCTCTTGCGACGTTCTCGTGGATATGCAAAGTGGTAACTTCACAGCCTTGTTGATACTCTGCCAAGGTCATTGCTATAGGGTATCCCTGGGCACTGCTCGGCAATAAACCGAGGTTAATATGTCTCAATCTTAGTGATTTCCGATCTGGATATTCTCTTTTCAGAACATCGACTGCAATTTCATTGTTTGCATTGAAAACTTTGCAAGAATCTATTGGAAATTTATTTTTAGCTATACCACGCTTTAAACCTTCTACACTCCAAGGGTTCAATTCAAATCCGTAGACTCTTCTTGCACCTCTCTTGAGGTAACTTAATGTGAAATAACCAATACCAGAATACAAATCGACAACGTCATTATTCTCTATATCTGGATAACTATTTAAAATTCTTGCCTTCTCTGTAATATTACCACGACTGAACATGGTAAATACTGGGGACCAAAACTGATGTATATTGTTTTGAATGGTATGACACCAAATAACTTTCTCAAAGTCTTCACTGGTTGGTTTATCCCATGTCTCATCTTTATTCAAATCCAAAGAAGGCTGTATCATTGTATTGTACAATGGGTATATATGGAAGGGACGACGAAGTACATCTTGTTCAATAATTGGTTTGTTTATGGCAATATGAGTGGCATTAGGAAATAGTTCTTTCAACATCGCTCCAAAGTATTCATCTTGAATCTTTCCAGCATTATTGTTGAAGAAATTCGACCATGATTCAGACAAATAACTTCTCTTATGAGAATTATTGAATAACACTACTGGAGGGTATATGGTATAACGAAGTGGTAATTGTGCTAATAATAGTTCAAACGTAGAGTCATTTACCTTTCCTTTCAAAAATTTCTTGGAAAAAATTTCTATTGGTAGTTCTTTAGTTTTCTCAACAAGAGCTTTCTCATCTTCATACTCACGAACATTTAATTCATTCTTTACAAAAAATTGATTGCCTTTGTTGTCAATTCTAGTACGAATTACACTGTAATTACCTTCTTTATAAATTGGTTTTACAAAAAGATCTGCATCTTCTAACTCTGTCTTTATAGACTTAATTTGGCGTCTGTCTTCCAATAGAATCTCGTAAAACATAGTATACTGGCCTACCCAACTATCTAATATGATACAACTCACACGAAATCGAAGAAATACTTTGTTCCAAACAAAATTTGATAATCTTCTAACTGGCATATTTATTAATCCAGTTATTTCGTGTACTATTTAGAAATTTCACCGGTTGCCATAATGAGGCGATGATGAGTCGTCTCTTCCGGCTGAGGGCGGCAGAGTGAGAACTGCGAAATTTTTGCAACATTCTTCCATTAAGCAATATAATCATTAATAAACAGTAACTTGGAATATATTTATCTGTTTCTCAAGGTATTTGACCCATCCAGATCAATTGTTGAGTGACGAGATATACATTATCAAAAAAATAACTTTTTTTTTACCTTGACACAACTGATAACGACCCACAATAATATTGGTGCAATTATTTACGTTAAAAGAGAACACATTCTCAAATAGTAATAGAAAATACCATATATAATAATGCGTGGTAAGAAGGATGGCCCACGTATTGACAAGAAAAGACATACTCTTGAAAATAGGATTCACAAGTACCGAGTGGAGTTTGATACCCACAAAGACAAATTCTACGAAGAGAAATTAGGTAAGTTACAAGCTGAATTATCAACACTACATGACTCGACCAATCAAGAGTATATCCGCGAGCTTAGAGATCTAGAAGAAGCTAGAGATTTGGAATTGATGAGGTTAAAGTTATTTGAGCAATATATGGCAAACCATTCCCAAAATGTGTATGAAGATACAATTCTCTCTGCAAACAAAGATAGCAATGAATTATTAGAGGTTTGCCAAAAGAGAATGACTGACCTTATATCCATAAAAATAGAAAATTTGAAAAATAGTCATAATTTAGAGGCTAATTCGGTAGCTGTACCTTATGGTACATCTCGTAGAAAGACCAACAGTGCCCGATATTCTCGTAATAATGAATCCGATAATTATGATAAGTTCTTCATAAGTTCAGGCAACAGTAGTACAGAATCAATGGCTAATACAGATGCAACATCAGGTCGTCGTTCAAGAAGAGCAAGACATTCAAATTTAAATCAAAAATTCTTATTAGACCAACAGCATAATCAAGATCTTTCAGGTGCCACTAGTAATAAAGGTGGTTCTGTTGAAAGTAATATTTACGCGGGGAGTAGAGAATCTACTCCTGCCATGAAAGAGTTTGCACCAAATATTACAGAGTCATTTAGAACTGACCTCTTTGATTATTATTTATCTGGTGATGAAACCAATATGGATATATTGGTACTGTTATTCGGTGAAAAATTCTGCCAGAAACAAGAACAGATGAGGCATGGTCGTAGTGCTACTAGAGTATCAAACAAGGCTCCACCTCAATTAACATCACTTGGATTTGATGAAGTTTCTTCAGATATTTCTGAAATACGGAAACTGACACAACAGCTGCCTGCTCCATTCAAATAATTTTTTCTCTCTATTTTTTACAAGATAATATTCTCACAAATTAATATCCATTCTATTATATAATAACAACTAAGTTTTTTTGCGTTCTTCATTTATAAATAAATATAATATAATATCTGTAATAATATCACATTTTAATTAATACATTCTTTTAATCAATCAGGTGCCTTTATTTCGTTGTAAGCATTACGCAGTATCTTGAAATTTTCAATTATCAATGAATATGGTAATTTGAAAAATTTCAAAAAATAAAATTCGATGATCTGTAAGTAAGAATCTAGGCTTAGAGATAATTTGTATATTTAGAACACATATATTATTACACTTCAATAGTATTCATTCACTTAATCGTTGCATTGTTCTAATAGTATTTATTTTTGCTTCATTAGAACAGAACATACTTGTTTTATTTATTAAAATTTGTCATTTACATAGTACCACTATATTGAATATTCTCATATAAATAATTGGCATACAAGATGATGTTAAAGAGGCGACTGGTGAAATTACTTTTATTTATTTTAGAAGAAGTGTTTGAACGTTGTAATGGTTTCTTATTTGTTTTAGTATTTGCATCTATTATTACATTTATAGTCATTAAAGATACATTATCTCAACCATATGATAGAACACAACATAAGGATACATATGCAGCATTTGATTTTAAATCTAAAAGAGATTTTCCATTTGTCAGAGGTTGTGTTGATCCAGATATATATTCACATGATTCTGAATATATTAGACAAAATGCAACATTTGTAATGTTAACTAAAAATGATGAATTTGAAGAAGTTAAAAAGACAATGAATAGTTTAGAATCACATTTTAATCAATGGTATAATTATCCATACGTTTTTTTAAATAATGTTGATTTTACAGATGAATTTAAAGAAAATATTAGAAATTTAACAAAAGCTGAAGTTAGATTTGGTACATTAGATGAATTACTTTGGGAATTTCCAGATGGTGTTAGAGATTCATTTGAATTTCATCAAAGATTAGTAGATCAAAGTGATAGATCTATCATGTATGGTGGTATGGAATCATATCATAAAATGTGTAGATTTTATTCTGGTCTTTTTTATAAACATCCATTAGTACAACAACATGAATGGTATTGGCGTATTGAACCAGATGTTGAATTTTTTTGTGATTTAACATATGATCCATTTTTTGAAATGCAAAAGAGTAATAAAAAATATGGGTTTGCTATTATTATACCTGAATTATATTGGACAGTTGCAAATTTATTTAGATATACTAGATCATTTATTAGAGAGAATGATATTGTAGTTGGATCATTATGGAAATTGTTTACAAGATCATATAAAGTATTAGATACGGAAGATGAAGAATTACAAAAATGGGTAAATTTTGAGAAAGAAATTGATGATAAAATATCTGAAATGATAGCAATAGAACATTTAATTGAATTTGATACAGAAGATGATGATGGTATTGAATTTTTAATAAGAAGAGCACAATCAAAATATCCAATTATTGAAGATAAATTTGATGATGAAGAATATAATATGTGTCATTTTTGGAGTAATTTTGAAATTGCTAAAGTTGAAGTATTTGATAATGATTTGTATAATTCATATTTTGAATATTTAGAGAAAAGTGGTGGATTTTGGAAAGAAAGATGGGGTGATGCACCAGTACATTCATTAGGGTTAGGTATAATGCTAAATTTAGCAGATGTCCATTATTTTAGAGATATTGGATATAGACATTCGAAATTACATCATTGTCCAAGGAATTGGGATGGTAATAATAAACGTGGTAAGGGACAATTACCATATGAAGAGAAAGAGAGTCGATTTGCAAGACAAGAAGGTAGTTTAAAATGGAACTATGATAAAACTAGTGAATTTGGTAGTGGTTGTAGATGTATATGTCCAAAGAAAATGGATGTTGAAGATTCATCATATCAATGTTTTGAAAAATGGATTGGTATGGTCTTTTTTGATAATGAAGATGATTATAATTTTGAATTAGATGGTGAATGGACAGGTAAAGTTGATACTAATAAGAGATATAAAGCGGTTAAGAAAGATTTCTTAAGATATAAGAAAGAAGAAGATGATTGGGTTAAAAAAGGTATAAAAGTGGGTGAAGCTGATGATTTGTAGTAGAAGAATCATGAACGATATATCTATATATACATGCATATATAAATTCATAGTCATTTAAAAAAAAAAAACAAATAAATAAAAAAAAAAATTATATTATAACATAAACTAGATATATAGTAGTTAAATAAAATAGTGTAGAATAAAGCCTTAAATTAAGAAGAAAAAAAAAACCCCGAGTTGAAATATAAAATACATTAAAATGGATATTTAAAATTAACCACCGAAACCATATAAGGTTCTACCTTGTCTCTTCAAAGCGTAAACGACATCTAAGGAAGTGACAGTCTTTCTCTTAGCGTGTTCAGTGTAAGTGACAGCATCTCTGATAACGGATTCTAAGAAAGATTTTAAGACGGCTCTGACTTCTTCATAAATTAAACCAGAGATACGCTTAACACCACCTCTTCTAGCTAATCTTCTGATAGCTGGCTTAGTGATACCTTGAATGTTATCTCTTAGAATCTTTCTGTGTCTTTTAGCACCACCTTTACCTAAACCTTTACCACCTTTACCACGACCGGACATTATTGTATTATTGATATTATATTTGTTTGTTGATATATTTAGAAATAAATAAATAAAATAAAACTAATAGATCTATTTCATTAAATTCTAAAAAATTAGATGATCTTTATATATATCATTTCCAAGACCCTCTTTCCCATCAAACGCCAAATATCCATATCTAATTTCAAAGACAGACTACTTCTTTCACAGTTCATTAGAAATTGTTTCAGACCGGCAGCGAAAACCGCGAAAAACTGCTGCAATTTTCACCGGCTTGGCGGCTAATCGCAGTGCGGACCGTGGTTTTCGCGCCCGAGAGCGTTACAAGGACACGTCTCGCCATACAAAACTGCGAAAAAAACAGCACGGGAAGGTTGTTCGCAAAACTTTTTGCGTTTTTTGGCTAGTTTGTGTGCTCTGAATTTCGCAATTCGCAGTGAATTTTCTGGTCTGTTTGTGGATAAATAATCAACGGGAAAAAGGGAGACAAGTTTGAAATATCAAAAAAAATCGTATTTAAGAGAGACGGTATTTGCGGTTTTTTAAAGTTTCCTCGGTAAGTTTATTTATTTATTTATTATTCTCAGATTACAAAAAAAAGAAAGTATACATACAATTCTAACACATTAAATATGGCTAGAACTAAGCAAACAGCTAGAAAATCTACTGGTGGTAAAGCCCCAAGAAAACAATTAGCATCCAAGGCTGCCAGAAAATCTGCCCCATCTACCGGTGGTGTCAAGAAACCTCACAGATATAAGCCAGGTACCGTTGCTTTAAGAGAAATTAGAAGATTTCAAAAATCTACTGAATTATTAATCAGAAAATTACCATTCCAAAGATTAGTTAGAGAAATCGCCCAAGATTTCAAAACTGATTTAAGATTCCAATCTTCTGCTATCGGTGCTTTACAAGAATCTGTTGAAGCTTATTTAGTTTCCTTATTCGAAGATACTAACTTAGCTGCTATTCACGCTAAGAGAGTTACTATTCAAAAGAAAGATATTAAATTAGCTAGAAGATTAAGAGGTGAAAGATCATAAGTCACTTCATATTAATTTTTTTCTATCTTTTATTTTCAATATTTAATATAATTTAGGTTTATTTTATTCTATATTTATGGGTTTATATATATATTTGTAACAACAACAATTTTTTACATTTATTATTAAAAAAACAATTACGTTAAATTTTTTTTTTTATATATTTGTGCTATTTCCCTTTAAATATAATGTATGCAATAGAAATTTAATCCAAATTTCATGATAATTTTCCCAATGTTCATATAATGATACTATTTGATGTATTGTATCCATTACTTCATCTAAATTAATTTGTGATTCAGCTAAAAATCTATTAAAGATTTTTTGTTTTATTTTATTAATATCATCATCTTGAATATTATTAATATTACTTTTACAAATTGTAATAAATAAACATGATACTGCTATTACATGTGGTGAATATAATAAATGTATTTCATTAATAATATAACTATCATTAATTATACTCCAACAATTTTGTATATCATCTGAACTTATCTTTAAATTATATGGTTTCTTCTTTAATACATTAATTATTTGTTCTAATGAATTATATGGATGATGTATCACTAGATAACTACCTAATTCTTCAATTAAATAAAATTCAAATTCTGTAACTTTTGTTGGATCAGGCGGTATAAACTCAGGCCATAATGATCTTGCTTCACTTACTAATGTTCTAATATATTGTGGACATTCTTCAACTTTACATGCAAGATAAATACTAGTTGTAACAAGTAAATATAAATTAACTTCTCTAACTGATACCCTTAATAAGAATCTTGCCATATAAATTTGTGCTGTTGCTAATGCACATTGTCGTATATTTAATCTTCGACCTAATTTCATTATTAAAAAATAATTATATATTCTTAAATTATAATCTTTACTCCAATGAAGATCTTTATTAGTAATTGGTATATTCTTAGATATCACATTTTTACCATGTTTGGATGAATTATTACCATTAGTATCATTTGAATTATCATTAATACTATTATTGTTATTATTATTACTGTTATTATTACTATCATTATTATTTTTTCTAGTATCCATCATTATTGTCAATCCATTAGGATACATTTGACATTCCATATTCCATAATTGAGCTCTTTCTCGAGCAAGAGTTTGTTTAGTATATTGCCATTTTGATCTCTGTGTTGATGTCCAATAGCTTCCTGACATTTTTAACTTCCCTGTTTAATATATTTTAATAATAAAAAAAAATGTCAATTCTTGTATTCTTTTATTTGATATTCATAGATATATGTATTGTACTCACTATAACTATCTTAAGTTTAATATCTATTACTTAATATTTGATATATTTAATTATGATTAAAGTGAAAAATTCTTTTTACCGTATCAGGATAATAACATTTCTACACCACACCCATTAATCAATTTGTAATTTGAAATTATTCTACCAAACTATATAAACACTATCTATTATTAACTAATATATGAATTATTTATTTAATTTAAGTTAGTTGTTATTATAAAAAGAAACCAACTCAAATTAAAATTAAAATCATTCAAGAACAATTTCTCTCTCTCTCTGTGAAGTGTCAGATTCTATTGGAAGCTAATTTCAATGAAATCGAAATAATCCTTTAAATTAGCAAATACTTCTATTTATTAATACTTGAACTATATCAATTGTTGATATTTTTAATTCTTTATAATAATTATTAATATATAGCTTCTTCTTTGATTTTTTAATGCCCTAATATTTAAATATATAAATCACTATCAACGAAAAAAATACATTTTTTTTCAAAGCTCATTGCATATAAAAGGAACATGAAATATTTTTGAAAATTAAAATCTGTACTTTAAAATTAATTTATTTTAAAAAAAATATTATGTTTTAAATTTATTTATTTTAAAATACCAATCCATAACCAAAGAATCGTCACTTATCGAGGCTTACAAAAGATTTATTTTTAATCACATATATGCCTTGGGTTGAAAGTCTCCCACCAGTCAATAAGCGGAAAACGCAATGAGATTTAAAAATTTTTAAATTCTTTAAATCAACTCATTAATTTAGTTATAGTTCTTTCTATAACTATTTTTACTATCCTAGTTAAAATTTTTCAATTTTATGCTAGTGTCATTTCGGTATTGGAATTTTTTTAGATTCTAAACGATAGTTATGACGATAGCTTTATATTATTCACTTTTTGGAATTGTATAGAGTAACCCAATGGAGCTTACTTTCTTGGTTCATGGATTCAATTTTTATTTTTTATAACAGTTTGTTCTCTAATAGGAGGGAAATTTAAAACAATATTTCCATATTGCATAGTCAAATATGCCAAACTGAAACAATTAAAACTTTTGTTTTCTACTCAGTTGAGTAGAACTGTTTTTATTTTAAATTTTTTTTTTATTCTTTGTCAATGGATAATGAAAATTCTTTTGATATCTTTTTATTTTTAATGATGAAACATCCAATGCAACATAGAGTCAAGCTCTGAGCTATAAAAATAGCATGGACGAGAATTGCTTTCAAATATCTGAATTTTTTAATTGATATCATAAATTTTTCATATTGACAACTAATAAAAAAATAGAATAAAAAACTGTATCTTGATGTATATATGTATTGGTAATTATTATTATATATATTCTTAAATGAAAAAAAATATTAAGTCAGTAGATTTGGTATTAAAGTAGTAATGTTACAAAATTGGCATTTTATTATTGGTATTATCTTAGCCTGATAATCCATGCATTCTAAATCAAATTAAAAAGAAGGTTGATCGATTCTGGTATTTGTTTGTCATATCATATTATTTGTCTTTTACCATTTATCAATTCTATGCAATATACAAACATTGTGACAAAAATATTACACCAATTCCAAAATTTCCAAGAATCTATAGTATATGGAATATTATTATTATTAGTAATAGTATTTGTAGTTATTTTAAATTCTGATTGTAATTCACCAGAATATTGTAATATTAAATTTGCATACATCGCTATTAAAATACATGGTGAATACCAATAGAATATTCTCATTAACCTTTTCTTTCTTCTTCTTTCAATTTTCTTCATATGGGTATCATTTTCACCATTACCATTATTATTATTGTGATGATTTATCTTACTTCTTTCTTCTAAGACGGGTATTATTCTTGTAGCCGCGTAAAATATAACAACTCTATAAGTTAAATTCATTAAAATTACAGGTGATAACGATTGAATAGCCAATTTTAATGTACTGAAATAAAAGTTATATATAGATGAATTAACTTTTTGAAATTTTTTAATCCAAAAGAATGAATCTGAGAAATTAATTGAATGATATTTTTTATTAACGATTAAATTAAAAATATCGTCCATTGTAGTTTTAGCCATTATTGGTGATATCTCATAAATACAACATACAATATATGTGACAAATAGAGAACTTTCTATTACTGAACCATTTTGAGATTTAATACCAAAAATTGCTACACCCATAACTAAAGAGAATGTAAATGATAATAATGATGCAGTAACATTTGATAATTTTAATAATGGCGATTGGTATATATTAAAAACATAATAACATGATGTTGTGAAAAATGTAGATGATAATATCAATGATGTGATGATCCATACATTAGAATTTTTAACAGTAGTTAACCAGATATTTGTCTCACCAATAACTTGGATTGAAAGGATTGTGAAAAATCCTTCTAATAATGTGAAAATGGGTGTCGAATATGATAAACATACTTTCCATAAATGTAATATATTTGAAATTTTATAATTTTCAAAATTGTTAAGATAATAATGTAATATTGTTATTATATTAAAATTTTGGAAATAATATAAAAATTTGGTCAATTTAATGAATTTTTGATATTTTAAATTGATCGCTATAATATTCAAAGTTGTGGTAATAAAATACGCGATAAATAATGTCAATGTAAAGAATAATCCACAATCTACACCACCAAGTTGAAATGAAATCGGAACTGTCAATAGTATTGATAATAAATATATAGTAGCTAAACCAAATTTAACCGTATCATGTAATTTTTTTATTATTGGAGATCGTGTCATCTATAGTATAAAATCTGAATAATTATGAATTTGAAAATTTCGTAGTGGGGTTTGCATTAATTATTGTATATTGGAATATTTGATTCAAAAAAATAAAAAAAAAAAGAGGTTGAGATGTTTATAGTTTTTGAATGTGTATTATCTGGGATGAAAAAGAAAATAAAGGACTAAAGTATGTATCAAATAATCTTCTAAACTTCAAGAGAGAGTATATTTCTAATGTTATAATTCCTTCAAAACTCTTATAATTTCAATCTTAAGGTCAATATCTAATCAATGCTGGTTGTTTGACACTTTACATTCCTCTTCGATGAAATTTGTGTATTATCTTTGTTTACAATTTTATCAGATTTGGGAAGCAGAAAAATGGAAAAAAAATAACATTCTTTATTACATAAGTCAGGTCACGAGAAAAACGTGATATTCTCGTGCCAATTTTCTAATGTTCGGCCGAATATCAAATATCTCGGCCGAATTTTCAATTTCAACTGAAAAATTAAAAAAAAAACTAATTAGAAAATTTAAAAAAAATCGATGAGCATTGAAATTTAATAATTATAATTAAGGATTTACTATCGTTTTTTATTAGACAACTGATTCAATTGAATAGATCAGATCCTTGTAGAAGACCACTAGTATCTTTATATTGATAATTTTACATTTACAAAGATGTCTGATGTTAAACAATATGGTGGGAAGAGAGGTAGAAAAGAATTAAGAAGTATCAGAAAAACTGGTTACAATAAAAGATTTAAGAAACAAGATGAAACAATTGAAGAAACAAATGACGATGATTCCAATAGTGATAGTGAACATGAAGAACTAGTAGCTATTGACAAAGAGTTACAAGTAACTCAAGATCTTGAAAAGAAGAAAATGGTTTATGATTCTCTATTAACCATTTTGAATTCTGAACATCCATCTAAATCTAAGAAAGGAAAAAAATTTAAATCTGGTTCTGCTGATGTTGTTGAAGAATCAGAAGAGGATGAAGTGGACTTAGAAGAAGAGATTGATGAAAATTTAAATCAACCTGCCGCTATTGAGGATGATGATGAACAAGATGCTGAAATAAATTCTGATAGTGAAGATGAAAATGATCCATTTGAATCACATTTTAACAATGTTACTGAAGACTTTATTAATAAATATGACTCAGATTTGAAAAATAAACTACTAAAGAATAAATCCTTAAAGAAGAAATTGAGTGATAAAGAAACTTTTACTCATTTTAAAAAATTAGAAGAAGATTCAACAGATTCACTTGATTTTAAGATCAAGAGTAATAACTTTAACCATTATTTCATGAAACAAAGATTAACCTTGAATAATGATTTGATCAATTCTCCAAATGAAAAATTATCAGAATTACAAAAAACTTTAATTAATCCAATTTTTCAATATAATGATTTATTATACGAATACGAAAATTACGGTTCATCTGAAGAAGAATATAGAAATTTATATTCTATTCATATCTTAAACCATATTTTTAAGACAAGAGATCATATTCTAAAAAACAATTCTAAATTATCAAACAATAATGATATTGAATGTCTTGATCAAGGTTTTACTAGACCAAAAGTTCTAATCATCGCACCAACTAGATCCACAGCTTACTCAATTATAGACACAATAATAAAAAATTCTAACATTGATCAAATTGATCAAAAGGGTAAATTCAATAGACAATTCTTTGATGATTCCCTTCCACCAGATAATAAACCAGAATCTTTCAAAAATATCTTTAAAGGTAATACAAACGATTTTTTTATCATGGGTATGAAATTTACCAGAAAATCTATTAAACTATTTAGTAATTTTTATCAATCTGATATTATTGTCACATCACCTTTAGGTCTTCAAATGATTGTTGAAAATACCGATAAAAAGAAAAAGCAAGATGATTTCTTATCTTCAATTGAAATTACAATTATTGATCAACTGCATTCTATTGAATTTCAAAATATGAGCCATATCACTACTATTTTTGATCATTTGAATAATATTCCAAAGAATTTTAACAATAATATTGATTTCAGTAGAATAAGACATTATTATATTAATGACCAATCTAAACTAATAAGACAAAATATGATCTTTACAAAATATATTTCACCAAATGCCAATTTCTTGATAAATAATAAATGTTTAAATTTCGAAGGTAAATTTAAAAATCACAAATATATCGATGCGGAAGAATCAGCTATAGCAAAACTTGGTCTAAGAATTAAACAACATTTCCAAAAATTCACTATTGTAGATAACTCGATTGTTGATGAACCTACATATCGTTTCAAGTTTTTCACAAGTGTCATATTACAATCAATTATTAAATCTACAAATTATGAAGATGGTCATTTAATATATATCCCAGATTATACTGATTTTATTAGAATAAGAAATTATTTGAAAGAGAAAACTACAATTCTTTTCGGTGATATAAATGAATATTCTAGTCAAAAGCAGTTGACCGCAAACAGAACATTATTCCAACAAGGTCGTTTGAAGGTATTGTTATACACTGAGAGACTTCACCATTTCAGACGTTATGAGATTAAAGGTGTCAAGAATGTCATATTCTACAAACCACCAACTAACCCAGAATTCTATACAGAAGTTGTTAGATTTATAGGTAAAAATGCATATGCAGGTAACTGTGACATCAATATCTCGACTGTAAGAACTATTTACAGTAAATTAGATACACTTTTCCTTGAAAGAGTTGTTGGAAGTAAAAGAACTGCTATTTTAACTCGTGGCCAGAATGAAAACTTTGAGTTTAAGTAAAAACACTATCTTCTTTTGCTGAAAACTTTCTACATATTTATATATAATATATAATATTTTTACATGTTGGTTAATAAAGGGCATTGGGAAAAGCGATTGGCTCCAAATATATAGGAAACTCTACACGAAGCATTTGTTTAAATATCAGATAAAAAAACATTTTTTGTTTATATCTATTTTAAATTAAGAGTAGATTTATAATACATCTTCTATAACTTATAACATCAACTAGTTATCAAGTTATATACTTTTTTCTATTGTGTCGCAATATTTATTAGCGTCTTTTTTGACAAGGCGCTAAACAAGGTAAATTCAACGGCTAAGAGAATGAATGAAGTTATTGAAAGATCAATTGAAAAGAATAAATAGATACAATGGACAATTTTTTCAAAAAGTAACAATATATTAAAGGTATGCCAAACTGCTGCGTATAATTTAGTAAGAAATGAAGATCCAGAAGGATGCCGTTAATATTTTAGAACGTACCACGGCATATCTCCAGGCAGGTTTATTAAGTAAACCCCCAGCTTGGTATGGTGTAGTAGCCCAGATTCCGCCTTCCACTAAGTTTTTCAGGAAACCTAATATTGTTGATCCTACTACTGGTAAAAGTAGAATTAGATTCAGACCTGTTAGTGATTCGAGAAATGCTAGAACTGATATGTATAAGACTAGGTCTAGAGTTTTAGATAGAAGAAATTCCATCAGTTCGTTGTACAAGATTCCTAAATTGAAATTTGTTGAAGATGAATTGAGGAAACTTTTCTATGAACAACACCCATGGGAATTGACAAGACCCAAGATATTAATTGAAAATTACGGTGATGATAACCTTGATTGGTCTAATCTTCAACAATTAGGGAAAGCCTTAGACGGCGAAAGTGTTGTTCAAAGAACCATGTATCTGTTAAAGAATAAGGAACATTCAGATATAAAAAATGCATATGATCAAGCAAGGATGGAATTTTATCGTTTAAGAATTCAAGAAGATGTTCAAAACCAGGTCGCACTCGAAGAAGCTGAAATGTTTGGAGCTTCATTTGGCCCTACTGCTATCGAATACGGTGTGCAAAAAGAACAAGAAACAATTAACAAATGGAAAGATTATGCAATTAAACAGATGAATATTAATGAGGCTAAACGTGCCAAACAAAATACATCCTGGGGTTCAGACGAAGATGTTGATGTTAATGCTAATGAAGAAGAGACTACCGTGTAATAATAGTTAAATACAACGTTATCTCATGTAAATAAATATAAATCTAGAAACAGAACAAAAATAAAAAAAAATTCATAAATAAATAAGTATCTATATATTCAAATAAGTACAATATTCTTATAATTCCGACTTAGCATCTTCATTCAAGGTTGAAGTACCAAACTCGACACTATCATCATTTAACAATTCCTTATCAATATTACATAATGTGACAGAATTTCCAACAAGCTTATCTTGACAAATTTCATTAAGGAATCCAATAAGTTGTTCCATATCACGCTCAACATTAACTGAAATATCTGGGTAGTTAATAGGGCATATGAAACCATGTGCATTATTTTCCATTACTAAATATTGAGGCTCTTTTATTAAAGTACCATTGAAACAAGTGCCAAATATCTGTTCCAAATCATCTTCAGTCAATCCCTTTGTCAGATTCGATATCATAAAACCATTATTTGTGACAACATTTTTTGGTTGGTCATCAGCATCAATATTCAACAAAACTTTTGGAATAGCTTCAAATTCTTTTCTCTTCTTTTCTTTCTGAAATTCTCTAAAAGACAAGTATAAAGGTAAGGCTTCTGACAAGTTTAATAATGGTTTTGCACTATCTTGTGTTTTCTTAATATATACAGATCTAAATGGTTCTGGATCTTGCGCTTCACTATAAATATTAAAAGCATTGGCAAGCCCATGGACAAAAGAACGTTGTGGTGCCTTCATATGTTTAAAATGTAAGGAACTTTTTGGTTTATCATCAATAAAATCATCCAAAATCTTTTCAATTTGAGAACACCATTTGATCTGCTTCGAGTAAACAGATAGTACAGCTTCAGCATATGGTAATTCTAGTTCTTCATATGTACTGCTTTTTTCTATTCTATTACGAATATTTTCGATGGCAATAGTAGTAGAATCTTCATTTTCTACATCAACAATACCAAATGCTTCTTTTAACTCTTTTCTTCTTTGAATAATCTGACATTCTTCATCACAATCTAGTTTTTCTCTTTTGGAAATACTTGTTTGTATGGAAGTTGCTCCACATGGCTTTTGAATACTCTTAACTCCACAATCACAAGATACTGTGGTTATATGAGTACAGGGCAGATCAGGACAAGGTTTATTACCATGACATTTTTGGATACATTTATGTTCACAATTTATTCTTTGTAAATTACAAACCTGTTTGCAATCTGTTTGGCAAGTACCTGATGAATGACATCTTTTCTGGCATTTATGATGACATGATTTTAATTTTTTACCGCATACTAAACCACAAGATACATCATCCTGGAAACACATAGTCCTCACGTCATCTCTCTTACCACATTTACATTTCTTGAATACAGTAGCGGTACATACAGGACATGGTTGGTTCACTGGATGACATGTATGAGGGATAGGTTTATGACCACATTCGGATTCACCATTTACAACTTTTATACATGGATATTTGCAAGGTGGAAGTTCGGTACCACAACGAACAGGAGCAGGGACAATAGTTTTACCACAAGGACATACTAAATCATTCGAATCACTTTCAATACAAGGAGGACATGGCCCAGGATGACATTTTCTTTTACAATTATGTATACCACATAATAATTTCAAGTTACAATCTTTTAAACAAACATGTTCAGCTTCGATCAGAGTTTCATCATACAATGTTTCCTTCGAAATAAAACCAGATTTTTTTCTTTTTTCTGCTTGTGGTCTGCCAGAACAGCAAATATCCATACAACGATGACGTCTACAAGACATCAATGATTCACATTTGTAATTACAATGAGGTATATCTGTAAACTTACATGGTATTAAGTAAGATTTTCTTTCACATGCACAAAGTGACTTTTCAATTTGAATACAAGGGTCCATACAAGGTCCAGTATGACAAGTGAATGGACACTTATGTTTCCCACATTTCAGCGGCTTATCACACATATTTTCACATGTTGGAATTGGGTCAGTACATTGTTCTCTTTTACAACTTAATACATCAAGGTTAGTTTTACCACATGGACAGGTTGTTAATAAATTTGGAGCAAAAGGGCATTGTCTTTTCTTATCGATAGTAGGAGGTGCAATACAACCTTCAACAAAAGTATGATTGCCACAGTTATATGCCACAGATCTCATTTTTGTACAATTAAAAACACCTACCCATTTGTTACATTTTGAATCCTGTGACATTGCCCCAGATTTAGGGAAGCTCACATTTTTACATTTAATCAATTCACGACTTTCAGTACCACAATAACATTTAATACTTGCAGCAGCCTTATTATTTTTAGTAGTTAGTATCTCAGGACAAGAACCACATAAACCAGAATGACAAACTCTTTTACATTTATGAATACCACAAGCTAATGTTAAACCACATTCTTGATCACATTGAAAAATATTCTTTTGTTTTCTAGATTCATGACAATAAATATGTTTAGTAGATTTACCACACTTACAAGTGATTTTAAGCATTTGCATACACTCTGGATGAGGTCCCAAATGGCATGATTTCAAACATCTATGTGGACAAATTGGAGCATCACAAGTTTGACCACAAGAGTTTGGATCAAGCGGATTGGCATCCGGATTTACTACTTTACCACACCAACAAGTTGGACGATCCTTTATGGGAACTTTCTTATTAACATGATAACAATTTGGACATTTCCAAGTTCTATCAATGGTCTTTTCAGTAGATTTCAAAGCCCATTCTCTGATACAGTCATAGTCGAAGACTCTAAAACAGTGTTTACATGCATACATCTTACAAGTATAATCCATTTCAACAGTACAGATCATACAATTATACGAATCACCCTTAGCAATTTCTTTAATAGCACGCTCGTAATACATTAAATCCTCTTCGGCATATTCGTATTCACTGGCAGTATCATCATCTGATGCAGATGAGTTTGCATTGGTACTAACATTGGTACTAGATGCATTATAAGATGAAGATGAGATATCCAAATCTACAGAATTGTTAGAAGATATTACATTAACATTTTTGTCTTGCAACTGATTATTGATATTATTCTTATTTTCTACTTCACTCATTATATTAAACGGACAACACAATGTGACCTTCAATCAGCATTAGCAAGATGATATTATTCTTTGAGTAACGTTGGTAAGGCCCTTAGATAAAGTATTTGTTGTGCAGATCGAAATACATCTTATTAGATGTTACTCCCATTGTTTTTAAAATTCACCATACTATATTAATCATCGATTCTCCGACCCTCAGAAAGAAGGCGAAACAAAAAAAATAATAGCGTCATTAAAGATTTTGCATAAATAAACGAAACTTGATTGATAATAATATATAAACGAATAAATAACTATTCTAGAAAATGAAACTGATAAAAATTATTATATATTACATTGAGTATATAGAAGCTACTGAATAATGAGATTTTTCTTTCTGTTAATATCTTATTTCCTTGAGATGCTTAATTAATCACATACTTGGGAAACGGTTAGCGAAGTCATCTTCAAGATCCATCAAACGTTGCTTACTCTCCTCTTTTCTGTTAGCAATCTCTATTCTAATACTTGGAGTTTTGCTCAGAGATCTGCCTTTTAAAGCAGCTGGCTTAGGAGGACGTTTTGGTCTTAATCTGTCAGGTTTTGGAGGAGGCACAGGCTTAGGACCTTTCTTCTTGCTTGCTGTATTAATGGTAGAAGATGAAGTATTGAACGAGGTTTCAATAGGTGCATTTGGGTGTTGGGTTAAATCTATTGTCATGGTTGCAGTTGATGTAGAAGAACTTTGATATGACATTGTTGATGTAAAATTATTTCTAGTGGATGAAGAAATGACATTTTCCTTTGGAGTTTCCGAATCATGTAGCAAATCCTGGACACGTCTTTTAATTGATGCCTTCGAATTTTCATCTTCTTTTAACAAAGGATTATTACTAAATGAGGTGATGCTTGGGAATTCATTTGAGGATAGTAAAGGAGAAGTATTGAAGGATATCATACCATTTATATTATTGCTTGTAGATCTGTCACCAGTATTACTATTACTATTAAATGTTTGAGCAGAGAATGTATTGTTACTACTACTTGATGTTAATTTCGATTTAGTGGTTAAAGAAAGAGAAGAATTACTTCTTCTTAATCCTGGACCACTAGTTACTGCAACTGGATTATTGGATATCATTTGATTAATATTACCTCTTCCGCCTTTTTGTCTATTCAATGGTTGAAGAGTGTTTGAGTTATTATTATTGAATGATGATAATATATTATTAGTATTAGCTACGGAAGTATTTGCAAACGCATTATCTTTAAGTCTAGCAAATGGATCATTTCCACCTGTAGTATTTTCTGATTTTGATTGTTGGAAGATATTATTATTATTCATAGCATTAGAGGCTATAAAATTATTTGTCATTGAAGGTACATTATTATCAGGAATATTTGAATTCAATAAAGGCATTTGATTTGTTGTATTATTTAAGAAATTATTATTATTATTGTTTAGTAAATTCGTTGTATTTGCAACAGGTATTTGATTCATATTACCGTTAACAAAATTTGTTGTAGGTAAAGTTGATGGTTGTGGAAACATTGAGTTTGTTACATTTGGATAACTTACAGCTCTTGTTAAATAAAAATTTGGTAATGGACATTTAATACCTTGCATATTACTAACTTCTTCTAAAACTTCACAAATAT
The DNA here is from genome assembly GCA_030581855.1 of Yueomyces sinensis. NCBI lineage: Eukaryota > Fungi > Ascomycota > Saccharomycetes > Saccharomycetales > Saccharomycetaceae > Yueomyces > Yueomyces sinensis. The sequence goes on from JAKTVU010000004.1 coordinate 86,911, forward strand.
TTGGTCTTTGAGTTGGTTTTTCCATTAACATCATTCTAATCAAATTTTTCAAACGAGAAGAATATTGAGGAAATTGAGGATATTGAAATCTAGCATGTAATATAGCACGTTCACCTTCATTTTCAAAAGGGGTAGTGTAATAACATACTTTATATAAGAAAACACCTAATGCCCAAATATCAGATTTTTCATCAATTGGTTGTCCACGATAAAGATCTAACATTTCAGGACATCTATATTGAGCTGTTGTATTTTTCATAATATCATGTTGAACAAAATTAAATTCTTCAGTATTCTTTGGTGGTCTAATTACACCAGAGACAGAACCGAAATCACATACTTTATATTCACCATTACTAGATATCAATACATTTTCAATTTTAATATCACGATGAATCATAGGAGGATGTAATGAATGCATAGCAGCAATACCTTGACAAACCTGATTCATGATGTTCAAAACTTCAAATTCTTGTAATCTATTCTGTAATCTAGTATTCATGAAATCTATAAGTCCACCACCTGGACACAATTCCATGAGCATTAAAACTTCATAGGTACCATCATTGGTAATGGATCTTGCAGCATTTGAATCATAATATGAGACTACATGAGGTTTACCCTTCAATAATTGCATTGCTTCTACTTCAGCACGTAAAGCATTCAAACCAGCTTTGTTAGGTACAATAACTCTTTTCAAACATGCTACATTCATACCAGTGATGGGACTTGGAGGGCTGACTTGCACTTCATAAATCTGGGCAAACCCACCACTGGTCAGATACTTGACAATCAACACTTCATGGATCCCAACATGCAGTTTAGTACCAACATCATAATTCTTTATATGCGGTTGATTCATAATGGGAGATACTCGTAGAATCTACTTCTTTGAATATTTTTGGTTTCTGTTTGTTGAAGGGTACTCTTGAAATTTCAACAGGGTCCTATTGAGAGGATAACACAGGGATTTCCGGTAGAGTATTTATATTAAGACAAACAGAAAGTAGTCAATTGTCTCTCGACTGGGTATTACAAGAAAAGAGGCAAATTTAGAGTGTACAGATAGTCTCTTCTTATCGTAACCACCAGATAGTCTTCTTGAGGCGGTGTATCTTACTTAGGATGGTTTTTCCAGCCTTCCGCAGCCAAGGACACCTCTCATATTGAAAAGTGAGATTTAGAAATAACCTCTGTAAAATATTAGAAAGTGGCCTGAGAAAATAAATATATCAAATTTTGTAATATGATTGTTATTCAAGGTTATAAGAATAATTAAAACTATTTAAATTCGACAATATACTGATACTTATATATACCTTTTTTTGTTTTTATTTTTTTGAATTGGCTTTCCAATGCTACTGTTTATGGTCATTTGACAAAAAAACAAAAAATATCTTGCATGTTATAGATACTCATTTTTGTATAATATTGCAATTATTGTTAATAATAATATCTTACATGGGCATATCTAGATCTCTATTTTTAATATTGAATTTTATAATTAAGCTTAGTGATCTCTTTATTCAATTCGGAATGAAAATTTTATAGATGATTTGAAAACCATCTGAAAAGATATTCTTCTAAAGAAAGAAATATTTATATATTATAGTCTCTGAGCTTATATACATCTGTGACATACGTGATAATGTCTCTGGTACATACAGCTTCCTTTGGTTCTAATAATTGGTGCCTCCAACTAAATTCGCTGTATCAAACAGGTCTACTAGTCTCATTGAGTAATGGTGAAACACATTTGTTAGATTGGAACAATTTACAAAGTATTTCCAAGTTTACAGTCTCTCAGACATCTATAAATGCCCTCGAAGTGTTGAATAGTGATTATTCTAATGGAGAACAGTTTGCAGTATGTTCCTCTAATGAGATTAAAGTGTACGATGTTAGATCAAGTAATACTCATGTTGGTTATATACAAAATCAAAAGAAAATAGATTATTTATCATTAACTTCTCGTCATAATCTATTAGCATGTGGTACAGAATTAAGTGGTGTCGATGCAGAATTACATTTATATGATATTAGAAAATTATCAATACCGGTTAGAAGTTTTATAGATTCACATCATGATGATATAACATGTATTAAATTCCATCCAAATGATAAAAATATTTTTATGAGTGGGTCTACTGATGGATGTGCTAACATATATGACTTGACTCAACCAGAAGAAGATGATGCATTACATCAAGTTATTCCATTCTCATCCATTCATTCTTGTAATTGGATTTCACCAAAGAGAATATCGACTTTATCTCATATGGAGACTTTTGCAATTCATGATTTGAATGATAAATCAGAAATATTAGAGAAACCTAAACATCCATTAGATTTTGGAGATGTTAGACAAGTATGGGATTGTGATTATGTAGTAGATATATATCCTGGATATATAGCAACTGGTAAATCACAAGAGAATAATGGTCAATTGAAAATAATACCTTTCCAAAATGAGAAAGCTGATATTAACAACTCTTTTGTAATTAAAAATGCTCACAATGATGATGTCATTAGAGACACCTTAATAAATCCAAATAACATGAAGAAGAAGAATAATTTATTATATTCTTGTGGTGAGGATGGATGTGTGAAATTATGGGATATTTCAAAACAAAAAGATGCATTTGGGCATGTATCTGATGAATTTTTTGATTATTCAGCAAGATATAATGTGTTTGAAGAAGAAGAACCTATCCCAGCTTTAGAGAAGGACACTACTGATAAGATGGAAGTCGATTCTGGCAATGAAGAAACCGTAGTCAAATGTGATAAAGATAAGAAAATGAAGAAGAAAAAGTCCAAGAAATCATCAAAGAAACATTCTTCCAAACAAAGATTTAAACCTTATTAATTTGTTTGTTTTCTATGATTTTGTATATTATTATAATTACTGTCACGGTCGCGTCAAATATTTTCCAAAATGTATATTACTTGCTCTAACCACTAGCATATCGAACACACTGATTTCAAATATTTGATCCATTTTTTCATGAAACAATGTGTTAAATGATTATTATCAGACTCTTTTGACACATTTCTAACATTTCATCTATCTATATATAAATATATTTAAATATTGAATATTTTATATGTTTAAAAGTTAACGCGTTTTTTCACGAAACGATGGCCATTTCGCTATCAGATAAACTGCAGGAACAGAAAACAAAAAATCAATTGAAAATTGTATATATTGATTTTAATACTTGTTTATAATGTATTTTGATATATTTAATATTTAAAGATATATAAATATTCAAATAAGCATTACTGTCATTTGGAAGCTATAAAGTGGATAAAAAAAAGTGTCCCATTACATTGCACGCTTGAATCAATAATCACAATATTTCATATCAAGTTATACAATAGCATCCAATTGTAACATAATAATAATATATATAAGATGAGTAACGTTGTTAATAAAGGTAAACGTTTTACTCCTAAGGTTAAACAGCGTCGACATGCTATTAACTCCAAACCTAAACAACCAATTGTCAAACCTACTGTCATTTCTTCTGACAAAACTGACTCCAAAGATACAACTAGTAAAGTTCAAGATGATCAATTAGATGGTCCAACACAAGTATCTGATTCAAATAGTTTAAATTTGAATAATAAAATAGAGACACTAAGTCAAGTTGAAAATACATCAATATCATCACAGTTTCCAGATTCACAAAGTACTCAAATATCAGACTCTCAAAGTACCCAAGTACCAGACTCTCAAAGAACTCAACTACCAGATTCTCAAAGAACTCAAGTACCAGGTTCTCAAAGTACACAAATACCGATCTCTCAGAGTTCCCAAATACCTACTATAAAAAGTGGTAAAGTACATGTTTCAAAAAATGATCCATTTCAAGAAACTCCAGATTCTCCAATACAAAAGGCACAAGTCAATAACAAGGATATATCAAATAATGTACCAATCCAAGAATCTCAAACTGTTAAAATAACTGTATTAAAAACTAAACCAATTCAAGAAGTACAAAATGCTATAGATAATAATGTGTCAAAATTTTCTCAAATTCAAGAAAGTCAACTTTCACAAAACCAAGAATCAAATAGTTCTGTAAATAAAAAACCTAAGAATGATAAAATTCAAGAATCACAACCTACTCAACATTCTGAACTTCAAAGTACTCAAAATTCTGAATCTCAAAGTACTCAAATATCTGCTGAGCCAGCCTCCCAAGACAATATTCAAAAGACAATCATTCCTCAACTTCCAAGCATTGATCATATACAAAATAATATAACTCCAACTCCTGTAAATTCAAATAAAACTACTGCACTACCTAGTATTGAACATATAGAATATAATAAAACAACTGCTGTAAATTCAAGTACAGATATTTCACTACCTAGCATCGACCGTATTCAAAATAATGAAACTCCAATTCCTGAAAATTCAAATACTACTACTGCAGAACCTACTGAAGACACAAATGAAAATAGAAGAGTTACTAGAAGTTCTAGAACAAAAATGCCTTTAGTGCAATCAATAATAATTAATCAAGACGATGATGATGATATTGGTCCAACAGATGTCACTTCAAAATCAGGCAAGAAAAATGTAGAGGTTCATTTGGGTCCATTCCAAGAGAATACTAAAATTTTGGGTCAACGTGCTACTAGATTGACTACAAAGAGACATTCATTAAAAGGTAAGAAAGTTCTTGGTAAAAAAGCAGTAACTAACACGAATAGATTAATAAATAAGAAGGATATACCCTCAGAAGACCCAAAAAGTGTTAAAGCTAAGTCAAAACAAAGACAATTATCAACTGTTTCAATTGGAAGTGATACTGTAATATCCTCAGAAAGACGTAGGTCAAGTAGATTAAGTTCATTAAGTGGTGGTGGCTCCTTACCTGTTTTTAAACCTAGCTTTCGAGATACAACAAATAACAATACTAATGGTATTAATGGTAAAGGTAGAACAGGCAAATTAACAAGTAAAACTAATACTAAACTGAACAAAATGAGAATGAATAGCATTACAGAGAATAATCCAACATTGCAAGCAATTAAGAAACGTCGTATGTCTTCAAAGACATCTGTCTCGAGGAAAAAAGGTGCAGATGGACATCGTATTAGTATTATTTCAAAAGAACCAACAACTCATGGTACTAAATTAAGTAAACCAACTACTGCTAAGAAAAGCGATGGTTTCTTTCAAAGAACTAATGATATATATGATAAATACACTATTAGAAGTGTTGAAGAAATTCCAAAAAATATACTTGATACAGATTCTGAAAAATATATTTTAGATGAAGATACTTTTACAATGGCAGAATTATGTAAACCTACATTACCAATTGGTAGTATAAGTGAAAATTTTGAAAAATCTAAAGAAGCTAATAGAGAGAGATTATTAAAAAGAAAAGAGAAAAGAGAGACAAGAAAGAAGGCTAAACATGAATTTAAATCAATTGAAGATTTAAATAAGGAAGAGATAGAAAGAGAGAAAGAAGCAAGAAAAAAAGCAGCTGATGAATTAATGAATGCAGAAGTGCCTGAAGGTGGAAGCCACTCACATATTCAATTAAAGATTAATGCAGAAGGTGAAATGGTCGTTGATGATGAAAGTACAAAAATTGATAGACATCAAAATGCTAGATTAGAGAATCAACAAAAGAAAGTTATTGATGAAAATTCATTTGGTAATTTATACAATTATGGTACATATGGTAAACAACAATATTCCGAAGCATGGGATGATAAAGAATTAATTAAATTTTATAAAGCATTATCAATGTGGGGGATTGATTTTAATGTTATAGCACAATTATTCCCATATAGAACACGTCGACAAATTAAATCAAAATTTTTAAGTGAAGAGAAACATCATCCAGTATTAATTGAACTTGCATTAAAATCGAAATTACCACCAGATTTTGATCAATATTGTCTTGATATTAGAAGAAATATTGGTACAATTGAAGAATATAATATTAAAATTGAAAAAATTCAAGAAGATCATGAGAAACATATTAAAGAAATTGAAGAATCTAAATTAAATACTAAAGCAGAAGATTTATTACATGAGAATAATAAGCATGGTCAAGAGAAATATAAGAAAGGTTCTGGTGGTTTATTTAATAATGATATTAAGAATTATAGAAAAAGTGAAGTTGTTTTAGGTACTATTGATGATATTAAGAAACAAAGAGAAGAAGAGATGGCAGCAATGAAAAAAGAAGAAGAAGAAGATTAGATATAATAGAATATTTAAAGTATAGTATAGAATAGCATATATTATTATTATTAAGTCGGATATACAGTAGTAAAATCTGATTCTAAGAATTTTTCACCAGTTACTGGATCTAATATTAAATTATCAGATAAATCATTAATTAAACCATTTTTTTTAAGTAATAAAGATAATTTTTTTAATTTAAATTTATCATAAATATTACCATTTGGTAAAATGATTGGATTATCGAATAAAATTGATTTAATATGATGAGCAAATGGCAAATGTTTTGAAATTTTTTTAAAATTTTTATTATTACAAATTGGACATTTATTAGTTAAAAAATTTGAATTAATAAAAGAATTAATTTCTGTAGAATTATTAATTGTATTATTATTACTTAGTGATGTTTTACTATAACAATCTTTTGTCTTTAATGAAGAAATACCTAATGATAAATAAATTAACAGTGGATCATTAATAGACAAACCATAAATAGAATAATAAACTTTTAAGAAACAATCATTTAATTTTGACCATCTATCATTTGATAATAAAGGTTTATAAATATTTAAATTTTCATTATTAAAAGTTGAATTAATAATGAAAGAATTATTATTATTATTATTATTAAATTTTTTCGTGGGTTTTGGTGGAATATGAAATAATGAATTATAAAGGTCATTAAAATTTTTTGAATTTGAATTTAAATTATCTTTATTTAATAAATTATTTTGTAATTGAATGTCAGTAATAAAGATTAAAATACCAGAAGCTAAAGTTAATTCATTAAAATAATTTGAATTATTAATAAATTGTGAGAGATAATTTTGATAACAAGTTATTGCTAAATTTAAATTATTATCTTTTAAAAATTCAATAAATTGTTGAAATCTAGTTTGAAAAATTAAATCAGTTAAAATATCAGAATTTGAATTTGTAATTAAAATATCATCAATCCAATTAATTAATAAATCTAAATTATAATCATTTTTAATTGAATTTGAAATTTTATTTGAATTAATTAAAATATCTAAATCTAATAGATCAGTTGAAAGATAATCTGAGGAATTATTTATAATTTCATTAAAGAATAAAGTACCTTTATTTTGGAATGGCATCGTTACATTGTTTAGTTGTGGTTGATTTCTAATAAGATAATCGGATATTAAAATATTAGTTAAATTTTGATACCAAAGAATTAATTTATTATTTTTATCAAATGGCAAATTATTTGTTGATGATGATAATAATAAAATATTATTTAAATCATTAAAAAAATCAAATCTTTTCTTTAATTTTTTCAATATAATTAAATCATAATTATAAATTTTTTTTAAATTTTTTTCAAAAAAATCAATTTTATCAATAAGAATATTTAAATCATTTAAATTAGTGGTAGTAGTATTAGCTTTTTTTAAATTATTTGATATTTTTAAAGTTAAATCTTTAATACTATTAGTATAATTATTAATTAAATTAATCAATGATTTTTCATTAATCAATAATAATTTATAAGGAATATTAAATAATTGTTGATTCAATTTCAATTGAAAATCAACATCATGTTCTCTAAAGTTAGTCATGATGAATTGTGATTTAATATATATATATATATATTATCTTAAAATTCTAATCTAATATATCTATTTTATTGATCTTCAATTCTCTATCATTTAAAATATCTTATTACTTTTAAAATATCCCTTTAAATTTAATAAAACAAGATATCATTTTTTACGAGTCATTTTGTTTTTCAGAAATTAAAAAAATTCGCGCGTCCGAAATTTGCATCCTGACATTCACCTCCTTTAAATAATTATCTAAATATTTCAATAAGATTTCAATATTTAAAGATACCATGAAAATATTATTAATTAATGAACAGTACATAAAAAAATAATATATTCCTCTGGTGGCTTGTATAATAAACAAATATAATAGAAAAATCCCCAATAAGATGAAAACTGGGATACGATCAGCTTGTCGGACATTAATACGCCAATTGCGCCATTCCCCCACCCCATACGCCGAACTCAAGTCAACCCTCAGGCATCAAAACCCACCGTCAACAACAGAAGAACTGAGCAACTTGGCAAGGATGGTCAATCTACAGAATCAAAACTTCTCCTGTCTGACAAATTCACAGAAAATGACGCTGCAAGAAAGAGTCACGAAAACTGCCAACTACGTCGGTTTGAGTGTGCCAACCAGCCGAACCAAGTGACAGTCACAAAACAGAGAGAAAGAAAGGATATATATATGATATTGTTATATACTTCTAGTATCAATACGTGTCGGTTATGTAGAATGTACATTGTATATAACAAGTGTATAATGTGAATAATGTGTCTCTGTCTCTCTGTAGGCATTACCCCTGTATATACGAGTAAATAAATCAATAACTTTGAATATTTCACCGATTATTACTGACCAATCAATGTTGTTATCAAATAAACCCGCAGTTACAAATCGGAATTACATAGTATTTACGTCACCTATGAAGTCACCACCGAATGATTAATTTTTCACAGAATATTGCAAGGAAAAGGAGATCCGGCTCCAATATTATGTATATGTGAGTAATTTGTGTATAACTAGTATCATCATCATTGTTTTCATTTTCAGCTTGGAGGGTGATGACCTTATCTGCTTGGATAATTTTGATTAATGACCTCTGGCAACCATGTGTTTGCCTATAAACAATATATATTCATATCCATGTGTATAAACACACTCGCATATATATATATATATATATGTGATGCTTCTTGTCATGGAAGTAACTGCTCAAATATACTTACCTTTGATCAATAGTATACCATTTATTTATTATTTATCATTTATATATAACTCATATATGTATACAGAAACAAACATATATACACACTCATAACTCAAATGCCTGTATCAACACAACCACTAGCTGAAACATTACAAGAAAGCAACAAAGAATGGAATACAAAATTTACACAATCCTCTGATAACAAACAATTATTACAAAATATATCACATAAACAAACACCTGATTTTTTACTCCTAAGTTGTATAGATTCACGTTATAATGATACTGTATTAAATTTTAATTTCGGTACTTGTCTTAAATATAATAGTATCGGTAATGTATTAGATTTAAAGAAAAATAATAGTATTTTAGCTATATTAGATTTCGCTATTATTGGTTTAAATATTAAAAAAATTATTATATTAGGTCATACTGATTGTGGAGGTATTAAAGCAGCATTAAAATTTAATGATTCACAAGCATTATCTTGTTCATTCGATTCAGAGATTACACAATTAAAAGAATTAGTTCATAATAGTAAAAGTGATAATGAAGATATTATAGCTGCTGAAAATGTTACTATTCAATCTAATAAATTAAATGATTTCTTACAACAGAGATATACTCAATACGATGTAGATGTCATCGGTTTGATGTATAATGTAGGAACAGGTTTGGTTGAACCTGTTGCATAATCAAAAAAATACAATAAAAACATTTAAGTTATTCACTTCTTCTTCTCTAAAATTTTAAAGAAAATGATAGACTCCTCATATTCATATCCATTCATCCCATCATATTTCACACAGTATATACATACATATATATATATATCATTATTATTATATATTTAGTTATTATTCTTTATTGTTCAGTTATTATTATATAGAAAAATTTCATTGATTTTCTACTCTTTCTGGAAACTTATTCTCGGCTAAGTATCTGACATGTCCGAAAAAGGTAACTCATCACTTGAAAAATTCAATATTTCACAATTTTTTATTATTGTTCAATTGAACCTCCAGAATGCTTCAAGATATCATTCAGATCGATCTTACGTTCACTCTGTGTCCTACGATGTGCATTACGTGAATATAAACTTTCAAAACTTGGTAATGATACGTTTTTTTTATGTTTATTAACTGTCTGTTCAATACCTTCTTCTTCCTCTTCTTTTACTGTAAATTCATTACCCTTGTGTAATTTCTTTACTTTGAATCCACCAATTTTACTTGGTGAATTACATCTTTTTCGACTATGCATATTCATATTGTGATTATTGTTCGTATTATCTATTATATTTGTATTAATACTATTTGGAAATTTAAAATCATTCATTTGTTTCTCTTCTTGTTTTACCTTAATATTCATAGTATTATTATTCATTGTATTATTGTTATTAAGTATTTTCAATTTCTCTAATTCAATACATCGATTGATATGTTCACATTTATAAAATTCTTGTTTCGTACGTTCTTGTTCAACCTTATATAAAATACATTTCTCTATTATATTACTATTGATATTATTATCTATATTGATATTGTTACTATTATTGTTATTATTATTACCACCTAATATAAATCGAAATAATCCATTATAATCCATCTTGCTGCTTTATTTTATTTTATTTTATTTTTGGAGTTTTTTTTTTCTTAAAAATTTCAATTGATTTTAAATTATATCAAAATTATGTATAAATAAATAAATAAATAAATATAGTTTGTTTGTTTTTTTTGCAATCTTTTTTATTTTTATTTTCTTTATAGTTGTTTTGTTATTGTTTTTTCTATTTTCATACTAGATCAACTTTTCTTAGCGCATTATTCCACGCTTTTTCAAATTCAGCGTCAGAAAATTTATAATATCCACAATCTTTAGCTCTTTCACTTATTTCATACTTCTCTTTATCTTTCATATTTAAACTCATTCTCAATAAATCACTTAATCTAACAATATTCTTTTTCTCACCTTTTTTAAAATCTGGATCTTCTTCACTTGTAAAGAAAAACCCAGTTCTTGTATTTTCATTATTTTCTTTCATTTCAATATGTTTATCTTTATCCCATGGTACAACAATATCAAAATATGGTCCTGCACTTTTATGAGCAAATGTTATTAAACCAGCTGCTGTATATTCAACAATACCAATACCAAAATGTTCATTCCACATTGCATTGATACCAAAACTTGATTCTCTTAAATATTTTTTCATATCTTTATATGGACAATCACATTCAAATATAACTTTTTTACCATCTTCCATCTTCCATTTCTTAGTGACTAAATCTTTCAATGTTTGTACATATCTTCTATCTTCTTTATTTCTTGTATTACCAATTAATATTAATTTACCAAATTCTTTCTTCTCTTCTTTTGTCTTTAAACTAGTATAAACTTCACAATATGAATTGATTATTAATTCATAACGTTTTTCAGGACGGAATTGTGCAATGACAACCATTTGATTCTTTCTATCCCATTTTCCTGTACCATTTTTATATAATTTCTCTGTAGAACATGGTGGATAGACTCTAACGTTTAAAGTTTTCTCCCAAATATCACTTATATGTCTATTAGTCCATGTTGAATTAGTCATTACCAAATCAATATCATTACCAATACCTTGATAAACTCTCATAAAGATCTTCCAATAAACATATTTCAAAATTGTCTTAATATCATAAAAACCCTTAATTTGACTCTTTAATTTTCTAAACATATCTTTTTGAATTACTGGATAATGAGTATAAGTAGTAACAGGAATTCTTAAAAATATTTTCACTAAAGGATAGCCAAATGGGAAACCCATTGTATCACACCATATATCTGGAGGACATCTTAAAATAGCTTCCATTGTTAAAACCATAGTACCAATTGCTTGTCCAATTAATGTAAAATGATTCCAATAAGAACTATCAACAAAACGTCTTGTCTTTAAATATATCATGGCAATTCTATCTTCATCTAATTTATAATCAAATCTCTTTTGAACACTTTTAAAAATTTCTTCCCTTGTTGCATCAAGATCACCAGTATAAATAACTACAATATTATTTGGGTCATTCTTTAAAGTAAGTTCAATTGCTTTCCATAATACCTTTTCACCACCACCACCTGCATTACAATATGGATGGAAGAAACCCCAGATTTTTCTTTTACCTACATCTTGACTGCCTTTTATGTCAGCTGGAATATTAATTTTATTTAAATTCTTACCATCATTGTAATTGCTTAAAGTACCTGGTTTATCACTTAACAAAATCAAAAGTTTTCTAATTGGACCATTCTTTAAACCTAATTCAATAACCTTATTTGTTGAAATCAATGGCAATAGATTATGTGGTGGGTCTGTCAAATAAAGGTATATCCGTCTAAGGATTTGCTTATAGAATACCAAACATGTTAATAGAAGAATCAGTTGTGACACTACTATTCCTAATATCATTATGACTATACAGTTATATCTGATACTACTAGATTTATAATATTAACCTCTAAGTCACAAATAAAGCTGGCTTTTAACAATATTGATTAAATTCTTGTTTTTATAAGATATGTCACGTTAATTGTCGCTATTGTTATTACTTTGCCCGCTCGCTATCTCTAAAATTATATATAATAATAGGCGCGATTAATAAAGGATATCTTGAATTTTTTACTAATTATTTATTATTTAGAAATTATACATTTTAATTTTTAATTTTAGTTTTTATTAATCATTGGTCTTTTAGTTCTACTACCAATTCCAATAGAGGACCGTAATCAGAAGATCTTAATAATTGGAATTCTTCAGCAAATAGGCAGAAATGCTTGAAACTTGTGTTCAAAACTGTTTGTAAATTTAATTCCAAAATTTCATTAAAATGATGACAGTAAATATGAGCGTATACTCTGAATAACCTTCTTAGCATTGGAATAACATACTTTTCAATGAATTTGTTTGGGAAAGTACCACCAACTTTAGCTGGGAAGATAGCTTCATCATCGAATTGTTCTTGACACCATCTCATTAGTGCTTCAACATATTGTGGGGCTGGAATGGATACTGGAGGTTCATTCTTTTGGAAACTCCATAGATATTCGTATTCATTTGTAGCGATCATTCTTGGACAACATTGTGGAGAACAGAATTCTGTGATGGCACCGTATAACATATTTATTTGATTGTAAAAATCAACACAATGTAAAGCCATCCATTCGTTGACATCTTCACCTCTTGGTAATTTTACTGCTTGATTTAGAACACCTTCTGACCCTAGTGTCATTTCAACAACTTGTTTTAGATCCTTATGTGATGATATAACTGTATTAGCAGGTGGCTGTATATATGGTTTTTGATGTGTTGGTGTATAATTATAATCAGTGATCATTTGAGGTTGTTGAGGTGGATAATGGCCTACTGGAGGTTGCATATGACTATATTGTTGTTTACTTGGGGTATGAGGTGGAGCTTTCATGAATGAACTGGAATTATTTGTAGCATCTGATTTCAGTATTTGTGGAGTATCCAGAGAACCTGGTTCTTCCTCTTGGGTATTATTCCATTTGAAACCTCTTGTTGCACGAATAGTTTGTCCTGTATTTATATGACTGTTTTAAAAGTTAATAAGATAAATATTGAATCATTAGAAAAACGAATCGATATTGTAATTTTAAAATGTTAGTATTAATTTGATCTCCGTATAAATGATGGATTTATTGAAAAAAAATTAGTTGGTAAAAGACATACAAATTTTGTAAGAATGACATTGTGAATATACTGTACGTAGTATTTTAATATCTTTGGAAAAATATTGTATTATTTTAGAGAGATCATTAGTTAATATTGTTGGTTTTTAACTAGCATTTACAGTTTTTTTCACTTTATTATGGGAATCCAGCTGATTCGTCACGACCGCTCAATGTTGTCTGTTTTTCCTGAATAAGAAAACATATTGAAAAAATATTGAAATATTTCAATAAATAAATATAATAATAATAAAAGAATGATTGATCAGTATATCCAATCTTATATTTGGCGTATCTAAATTCTATCTAAAGAAAAAAAACAAATAAAAATGTGTTATATAAGTGTGTAGAGTTAGTTAGATTAATTATTTAGGTAGTTCACCGTATACAATACCGAAACCGTCCATCCATTGGCCAACTCTACCGTAACAACCTAAGATATATTGACCTGATGGAGCACTCAATTCATGGGAACCACCACCATTACCACCAAAATTTTGAGTAACTCTACCTTTAGATGTAACGATTCTTATACCATCGATCCAAGCGCCAGTTCTTAATTTAAAACCTGTAATATATTCACCTTCTTGCAATTGAACATCAGCGTAATTTTGTGTCTCATTACCAAAAATAACACTTCTGTTAGAATCACCAATAGAAAAGGTCTTTAATTTCTCTTGAGCTTTATCAATATAATTTCTAGCTGGAATCTTAGGAGCACTAGCACTACCATCACCACGTAGATAAAATCTGATACCATCAAGAGCAGAACCGTAATAGACTCTTACAGTAACAATATCAAGAGGGTTAAAACCGATCATTGGACGATCAGCACCACGTTTTGGATCACCTAACATTGGAGATTTAATACCTTTTGTACCTCTTGGTAAACCGAATCTATCCATTGGTAAATAATCAACTTTTAAGAATTGTAAGAAATTACCGAAATTACCATCATCACTATTAACAGCCATAACTTTAACAGCAAAATCATTCTTATGCTTTTCATAACCATCTTTTGGTAATAAAGAGCGAATTTGATCTAAAGTTAAAATAACTTCACGTTGTGGACCATCACCACCTAATGATACAGGTAAGAATTCCATATGACCACGTTCTAAATCTTCATAGATGACAGCAATACAATAGATACCTGTTTCAGATACGAATCTACAAGTACCATTACCTAATGGATAAACAGTAGGAGAAGCGGCATTAAAACGTGCTAATTGATGAGGTTTCATAAAAGTATGATCATAAAAATCTTGTGGAATTGTACAACTTGGTCTAAATATATAACGCAATAAATCCAGACGATGCCAAGTACATTCTTCCTTTGGATAAATTGGTGATGGAGCACCATAAGAATTAGTACGTAATGAGAAAGCTTCTTTAGTTAAGAAAGATCTATTTAATCTAACATAATCTCTTAACATGACACCATGTGTTTGATGTGGAGAACCTAAAGAATGACCAATTTCATGTAAGAAAGCACCTAAAGTAACACATAAACATTCCCAATGGGTACCACATTCATTACAATCATTAGCTACTTCAGAGATATTAGAACGAGTTTCATCAGTAAAATATGGTATTAAATCTTCCATACAAGTAGGCCAAGAGTATAAACCGTGACTACCAAAGACAGCCATTTTAACTTCATCGGTACCACCACCTAAAGCAGCATGACCAGTAATGAATTTACCATCCCAATGAGCATCTAATACCATAACGGCTGCTTGAACTGGTTTTTCAGAAGTTTTAAACCAAGTAGTCTCTTTAACAGCATCAATAGCCCAACTGAATAAAGCACCAGTATCTGAACCATTTGGATTCTGTTGAGCGACATTATGATCTCTTAATTCTGCAGTAGTATGTTTCGATCTTAAAATGTGAATCTTAACAGTATTACGCATAGCTATCTTTTGTTTAAAAGTAGTATCCCAAGCATATTCTTCAACAAATCTAAAACAACGTTGGCCAAACCCATTACGTAACATCTGTTCATTAGTGAAAGCTTGCATTAAACGAGCACCGACTCTTAATTTCTTAATAGCTAAATCAATATTATTACCACCTTCTTTATCTCTTTGAGTTTTTGGTGAATCATATACCATTGGTGAATCTCTACCAATCATAACACATAAATGAATAGGTAAATTTTGATCTAATGGAGTATAAACACAAGTAACAACACGAGATACATTAGTATTAGTAACAAAAGTTAATAAATTTTCACCTGGTGTAAGTATAATAGTAGCTTTAAAATGATTTTCATGAATAGGAAAAGATAATGGTGGTAATTGTGGATGTTGAACTTGAATACTTTCAGCATCATTACCTTTAGAGACTTGGCCATGAACGATGATACATGGTGAGACTAGTTGAGTATTTTCATTCAAATTGAATAGTTCTATATCTTGACCCATTGTTAATTACTTAATAGTTGTCGATATGTATATCAATAATTAAAATTATAATTAAAAAATAAAAGTAATAAGACGATATACAGATCTATAAACATAATCTGATATTAGATTAATATAATAAAAGCATATATATCACTCAAGAATAAGGGTTTCAGGATCTAAATGGCTTAGTTTTTCGCCGCATCTCAATTTCCGAGGAAGATCTGGGAAGATAATGATGAGTTGGCATCTTCTTTAGAAAAGGGATATAATAAGAAATATCTCAATAACTTAGCTTAAGTTAGAATGCGTTATATAATTGACAAGATATATACTCTATAATAATTGAGACTAATTAGAATATATATTTATATACTAAATATTTGATACTCCATCTTTATCTCTGTTTTTTATATTATCAGAGGATCTGATATTTTTACGGATCTTTTTGCTGAGAAATTCGCATACAAGAAACAATTTTGAAAAACACTCTATATATACAAGAAACACATACAAACAACACTCTTATTAGATGTATTTATTACTATAAATAAAATGGAGTTAGATATTATTACTTCTTTGGGGAATATATAGGCGGGTTGTTGCATATAATTTCTCGACACGGCTATAGTTTTTCCTGAAAGAGTGTTTGAGTGGCATACTTTTCTGCATAGAAACAACCGTATATAAACATGCTTCACGTGACTTTGTTGGAAACTCCGGGTAACAGGCCACGCCATCAATTTTGATCAGTTAGAGAGAGATAGATTTGGGCCTGCGTTTAGGGAATATATAATATAATAATCATCATCAACTGTTGTTGTCAAGAAGAACTAGTTCTCAAGAAGTACTTAGTTAATTTTTAGAGTCTATCTGTATATAGAACATCACATCAATCTGTTATTCCTTTTCTTTAAAAGTAAACTGGATCTGAGATTGATTAGCAATTAGTAGGGGAATCATTATATTTCAAATTCCAAAAAAAAAAATATTGTTGATCTTTTTTGTTTTAAACGAATAAAATAAAGGTTCAACTTATTAGGTATATAGTTGTTTATCCTTATAATTATAATTCGTTAAATCAATTTTATTTTGCTTATTTTATTTTATTAACTACCAAAAACAGTATGTCACATCATAAGAAACGTGTGTATCCTCAACAAGCATTCCCACAACAACAACCACAACCTTTATTTCAAGGTCAAGGTTCTTTGAATGATGGACCTGTTTCAAATCCTAATTCTGCTCCAGGTAGTACTAATCCTGGTAATGTTCGTGTATTCACTCCTGCTGAACAACAGATTACTCAAACTTTTAGTAATATGAATATTTCTAGTCCTACTATATCACAACGTCCTGTTGTTACTACTCCACAGAATACTGGTTTCCAACATGCTAATCAATTATATCCAGTGGATTTATTAGCTGAACTGCCGCCACCAATTAATGATTTGGAATTACCACCACCACCTATCTTAATTCGTCCAGAACAAATGATTGTTCCATCTGAACAAGCTAATGCTTCTCCAGATTATATTCGTTCTACTTTTAATTGTATCCCTTATTCTTCAAGTGTTTTGAAAAAATCTCGTTTACCTTTAGCTTTAGTTATTAGACCTTATCAACATTTAAATGATAATATTGATCCACCTCCATTGACTAAAGATCATTTAATCGTTAGATGTAGAAGATGTAGAGTTTATTTAAATCCATTTGTTAAATTCGTTGATAATGGACGTCGTTGGAGATGTAATTTTTGTCGTTTGACTAATGATTTACCTGCTGCAATTGATCAAAATTTATTAAATGATACACCAACTAATAGATATGAAAGAAATGAACTTAGATTTTCTACAATGGAATATTTAGCTCCAAAGGAATATAGTGTTAGAAAACCGCCGCCATCTGTTTATTGTTTCTTATTAGATGTTTCACAAAATGCAATTAAAAATGGTCTTTTAAATAATTCTGTTCGTGTTTTATTAGAAAAATTAAATGATATACCAAATCATGATAATGATACTCATATTTCTATCCTTTGTGTTGATTCTGCTATTCATTATATTTCTATACCAGAAGATTCACAAGAGAATAATCAAGTTCAATTATTAGATATTTTTGATTTAGATGAACCATTCTCACCATTACCAAATAATTTATTAGTATCATTAACTAATTGTAAAAAAAATATTGAAAATATTTTATTAAAAATTCCTGAAATTTTTAATTCAACTGTGGTTAATAAATTCGCATTAGGTTCTGGTTTAAGAGCTGCAGCTCATTTAATTCGTTCAATTGGTGGTAAAATTATTGTTATTAGTGCTACTTTACCAAATGAAGGTATAGGTAAATTAACTAGAAGATCAGAGAAAAATGTATCAAATACATCAAAAGAAACTTCACAATTATTAACTACACAAGATCCATTTTATAAATCATTCACTATTGAGTGTAGTAAATCACAAATTACAGTTGATTCATTCTTAGCTTCAAATGATTATATTGATGTTGCATCAATTACAAATTTAAGTCGTTTTACTGGTGGTCAAACACATTTTTATCCTGGTTTTTCATCAGATTCTATCTCTGATATTACAAAATTCTCTAATGAATTCGGTAGACATATTACAATGGATTTATCAATGGAAACTGTTATGCGTTGTCGTGGTTCATTAGGTTTACGTTCAAATGGGTTTTATGGTCATTTTTTTAATCGTTCTTCTGATTTATGTGCATTTTCAACTATGCCTCGTGATCAAGATTATATTTTTGAAATTAATATTGATGATCATGTTATTGAACGTACTGCATTTTTTCAAGTTGCCGTTTTATTATCTTTAAATACAGGTGAGCGTAGAATTAGGGTTATTACATTGGCTTTACCGACTTCTGAATCATTAATTGAAGTTTTCGCTTCAGTTGATCAAAAAGCATTATTCGCATATTATGCACGTAAAGCTGCTGTTAAAGCATTAAATACTTCAATGGATGATGCTCGTGACGTTTTAAGAAATGCTGTTCAAGATGTTTTATCAGTATATAAACGTGATATGGTTGTAAGTAATACTGCAGGTGGTTTACCATTAAGATTATGTGCAAATATGAGAATGTTCCCATTATTAATACATTCTTTATTAAAACATATTGCATTTAGAGCAGCTATTGTACCATCTGACCATAGATCTGCTGCTTTAAATTATATTGAAAGTATTCCATTACCTTATTTGATTAAATACGTTTATCCAGATGTATATTCTTTACATGATATGGAAGAAGAAATAGGTTTACCAAATGGAGAAGAACAAGAAAATGGTTCAATTTTATTACCTCAACGTATGAATGCAAGTGCAACTTTAATGGAAAAATATGGTTTATATTTAATTGACAATGGTCAAGAATTATTCCTTTGGATTGGTGGTGATGCAGTTCCAGAATTAATTCAAGATGTATTTGGTATGAATGATATTTTCCAATTACCAATTGGTAAACATGAATTACCAATTCTAGAAAACTCAATTTTCAATACTAGAATTCGTAATATCATCACAGCGTTAAGATCAAGAGATGATACCATTAAATATCAAACATTATACATTGTCAGAGGCCAAAGTATTTCTGAACCAGTTAACATTCCAAATGCTAGAGAATTAGCATCATTTAGAATGTGGGTTGCATCTGAATTGGTTGAAGATAAACTTGCTACAATTGAATCATATAGAGAATTTTTACAAAATATGAAAAGTAAAATTTCTAAGTAGAAAAAAATAAACTGCATTATCTGTTCTATTTATTTTTATTATTACATATATAACAACTAATAGAAAAAAAAAAAAAAAAAAAAAATATTAAAAAAAAAAATTATTTTCTATGATTTTTAGAAATAAATATCTGATATTCAATATAAATAATTTAATGAACTCTCAATAACTTATAATTTTAATAATACAAACAAATATTACATATTTATATGATTTTTTGAACTTTGCTTTAAATTAAAGCCTTTTGCTTTGAATTTTTCTACTCATCGGGAATGTTATATACAATAAGAGGGCATTGGAAAAAAATATATAGCATCAATATTACTATGTATATTAGAAGAATATATAGATCGAGATAGTGTATTGTCATTAGAGTATATTGCATACATTGGTGTTGATTGTTCAAAGTATATTTGAAAGAGAGAGATATTATTAGAATAAGATATAGTAATAATGTCGACATTAAAAGTGGTGTCAAGAAAAGATTTATATAATAGTGATGATAATGAGGACCATTTTGAGGATGATATAAATGATGATGTTGTATTGGAAGCTCCAATGGAATTTGAATTTATTGATGTTGTAAATGAAGATAAGAAAGAAGAAGTAGAAGATACCAAAGAGGATCAAGTAGATGATGACAATAAAGAAGCACAAAGTGAAAAAAATGAAGCAGTTGAAGAAGATAATAAAGAAGAAGAATTTGAATATTTCCCATTGTTTTCACTTGGTGGAGATGAAAATACTGCCAATTCAGATACAACTACAGAGAGTTGCGGTAATTTAATGAAGATATCTCTTAAAGAACCTGTAATTGAATATATTAAACAAGAAAGACCAAAAGAATACTATTTTACTAATAATGATGATGAAAGAAAGCATGAATTTGAAGTAAGTGCGATTACAGCAGAAGTGATAATATCATCATCAAATATAGGTTATAGTAGTCAAAAATTTTCACAATATTTTGGTAAAGTTATAGATATCAATGAGTATAATAAAAAAATAGATGAAGAGAGGATACGAGAAAAGATATTAAAAAATAGAAGACCTAGTAAAAAGCAAAGGTTAGCTAGAAAATTGGGTAAAGAACGTGAAGAAGAACGTAAACAAAAGGCTAAAGAGATTAAGAAAGCTATTAAGAAGAAATTTCATAAAAGAGGTGGTAAAAAGAATAAAAAAGTTACTAAGATTAATCCATTAGAGAATGCAGGTGCTATTGAGAGTAAACCAAAATTTAGAACGGAATGATCGATTTATAAATATAATAATAATATATATGTTTCTAGATATTAAATATGAAATGAGAATATTTTGTTTTTCAAGCTTTATCTAAAATACTAATTGATTTTAACATTGAAGACATATTTTTCTTATAATCATTATCACCAGTTGAATCAGGCATATATTTATCAATTATATTTTTCATAAAATCTTTATGTTTAATTAAATTTTTACCAACTGGGCCACCTCTATTATAAGAAATTTCTAAATCATTTTTAAAATTATTTGAAATTGAATTCCAATAAATAGTCTTTGGTGAATGATTTTTTGAATTTTTATTAAATGATATAAATTCATTTAATAAATTTGTATTTGATGAATTTGAATTTAGAATTTTAATATTAGATAAAATAATTTCTAATAAATATAAATTATAAGAACCTAAGCAACAATTTTTGAAAGCTTGATCAAAATTTTTAATTGAATTTAATGTTTTAATTAATTGTTGTGATAATGGTGTAACAGTTAATAGAACAATTTTTTGTACAGTAGTAGTAAAATCTTGTGGTGATAAATTATATAAAGAATAAGATAAATTTGTAATTAATTCTTTATTATTAGCTATTTTTGATGGTATAACGCAAGATTTTGATAATTGTAATGATAAAAAAGTTTTCAATTTAATTTTATTTGGATCTAAAATATCATTTGATAAAATTTTAATAATTTTTAATGATTTTAAATTTTTATTTTGATTTAAACAAATATCAATCTGATAATATAATGATGATAATTGTAATGCTAATTCTAAAGTAAAATCATTGTTGTCATTATTGATAGTTAAATTATTAATTCTATGAACTAAATGATAAAAAATTAATGAATCACGTAATAAAGTAGAAGTTTGATGTAATTTATTTAATACTTGTTGTAATTTAATTGATTTTTCATATGGATCTAATACTTCATTTGTTAATCTATTATAAGATAATTGTAAAAAATCAATTGAGTTTTTTAAATTATTAATAATTAATTTTTTATTATTTGAATTTAAATTAATTTTATTTAAAATTTGATTTGAATTATTATTAATAATATTATTAAATCTTATTGATAATTCATTTGAATCATAATTAATCCTTTTAATTGATGTTGATATATCTAATTCATCATTATTATCTATATTTGAATTAGTAGCTTTTAAAAGTTCATTTGTAAATTGTAATGCTGAAAAATCTTTTTCTAAGAAAGCATCAAAATCAGAGAAATCCATATCAATATTACTTTGTCGATTCGCTTGATTAATATATTTTTCAAAAGATACTTTGAGTTATATTATTATTTTTTCACCAGTTGTTGTTGTTATTTTTAAAATATTCAATAATTTTTCATCGACGTTACGCGGAGTTATTTTATTATTAGAGATATCTTCAAATACTGTTTATTAGATTTAGATATATATATACATTATAGGGGAGGTTACTATATTATATAAAAAATTTCACTAATATTTCTAAAATATTTAGTGAAAAGGCTTTAATAATTGAATCCCTCAATAAATAGAGATTTGGGGTTGCTTATAATAATAATAAAAGAAAAAGAATATATTTATGAACAGAGATGACGAGATAGAAAAAGATCATTTGGATTGAACTTGAGAGTAACCACCCCAAGGGTTTGCATTCTTGGATTTCAAATATTCGTCAGATTTGATTTGCCATTCTTTGGTCATAGTCCTTGGATCATCCTTTGCCAAGTATCTGATACCGACAAAGATACCAACTGATGCCAATAAACCAATGATAGTACCACTTAGAATATATGTAGAGTCACCTTTTTGTAAAACAGGTCTTCTTGGACCCCAGTTACCGTACGAGACATACCACATGGCTTTCTTCTCTTGTTCAGACAGAGAGGCCCAAGGTTGTTTTTGACGTTCGGTCAGCTGGTTGACAATAGAGTCCTGTTCCTTCTCTGGGATGCCTTCCCATCTCTTGGGCAGATCCTGAAGTAGGGAGTTGGAGACCTGGGTGGAATAGCAACGAGGAAGCGTGCACCAGAGAGCAGAGCGGACAGGCATGGACATAGACATGGAGCGTAGCATAATTGAACTATACTTTTTATTGTTATACTGAGAATATATATTACTTTGTTATTATTATTACATTGTTTTATCACAATGCTTTAAAGTTGGATCTTCTTTATATATTTGATTAAATATTGTAAAGAGATCGCGCAACCGATAAAACAGGCTCACGTGAACACCCCCTGCTCGCTTTCTTTGTTGATGTGAAACAGCGATGCACCCAGCAGATATTGTTATTGATATTAATGATATTTGTATAAAGAGTGTTGTTGTTTATTGAAAGCGCAGTGTGTATTGTAGAGTGTTATGTAAGATCAATAACAGTATTCACAAGTAGTACATCTCGCAATGGCTCCTCCTTTCTTCGCTGGTATCTCTAGAGACGTTAACGGTCTCTTAAACGCTGATTTCTATCACAACACATCTTTAAACTTAGATCTTTCCACTACTGCCACAAATGGTGTCAAATTTAATATTAAAGGTAAACAACCTACTGCTGATGCTCCTTTGAGTGTTAATTTAGAGACTAAGTATAATGATAAAGCTACAGGTTTAAATTTAACTCAATCTTGGAATAATTCTAATAATTTAATTACTAAATTAGAGATATCAGATATTTTAACTAAAGGTGTTAAAACAGAATTACAAACAAATTTAGTACCTTCTGTGTCTAAAAATGCTAAAATTAATCTTTCTTTTGTTCAACCATTCTTTGCCGTTAAAGGTTCTTTTGATTTATTAAAAAATCCATCTTTCTTAGGTGATTTCACTGTATCTCATGATAATATTATCGCTGGTACTGAATTTAATTATGATATCACTCAAGGTACTTTGAATCGTTACGCTTTAGCTTTAGCTTATACTTCAAATGAATATACTTTGGCTTGTTCTACAAATAATAAATTTTTAACTACCGTCTCTTTTTTCCAAAAAGTCTCTCCTATTTTACAAGTTGGTGCTAAAGCTACTCATACTTCTACTTCTCCATCAACTACTTCCACTACTGAATCGACTACCGCTACCACTACCAAAAACCCTGTTAATATCGAATTCGCTACTAAATATACTCCAGATCCAAATTCTCAAATTAAAGCTAAATTAGCTGATAATGGTTCTTTAGCTTTAGCTTATAAACAAATCTTAAGACCAGGTATTACTTTAGGTTTAGGTGCTTCTTTTAACGTATTAAAGATTAATGATCCTGTTCATAAAGTTGGTGCTTCTCTAAGTTTTGTTCAATAATCAAATTATATATAATGTGCTTTCGTTTTTATTTTATTTTCTTACTCTTGTCTTCCTATAAATAGCTATTTTTTTTGAAAAATAATAAAAGTAAAAAAGTAATCTCCTAATAAATTATTATTATTATTACAATAAAATATTTGAAATAAAAGTTGTTTTTTTTTTTATTAATTAATTAATTAATTTTTCTTTTTTTAATATATATTATATTATATTTATTCTTATCCTATAACACATAATATTTTAACATGTTTTTAATATAATACTTAATTATTTAATAGTATGAGTAAAGTATATTTCTTTGGTATTACTTTCTTTAAATACGTCACTAATGTTTTATAAATGACACTAAATTTTAATACTATTTTTTTAAATTATTTTACAAAATTTAAATTATTTAAACAAATTATTAAATTATCTTGAAATTTTAATAAAAAATTAAAATAAATTTTTTTGTTAAAGTATTTAATACATATATAAATATACTATTATTTAATAATAATAAATTAGATTATAAATATTTAAATAATTTAAAATGTTTTAATTTTATTCTACTTTTATTAGTTTCACTGACATGATCACATGACCAAGGGTTTTTTTGCTCTCATCGCTATTTTCTCCAATTTTTTGAAACAGAAAAAATGTGGTGATAATAATAATGCAATGAAGATCAGATACAAAAGGTAATAAATAATAAAGAAATCAATCAATCTTTATTATAATATCTTTCACAACTTAAAGATAACAAAAGCTTATACTAAATTGTTATTGTTGGTAGTACTCAATTACTCAGTATTATCCATCTAAACAACAATAAAGTTAAAGAGAAAGAAAAAAATGGCATTCACCTCCTCTTTATCTGAAGATTTCCCAGTCTCATCCACTGAGACATTGGGTTTCAAACAATTAGGTTCTGTTACAAAAATTATTAATTCATATGATAATGAAACTTTACCTTTTAGTTCTTTGAAAAATTTTGATATATCTAATTTTATCACTAAATCTCCTCTTTTTATCGCTGCTTCTCATGAGAATGTCATTATTGGTAATTTACAAGATCTTAGAGATTTTGTAGTAACTTCATCATCTGAAAATACTGATACAAGTAATGAAGAAGAAACTTCAAATAAAGATACTATTTTTGATAATTTCTTATGGAATTGTACATCTATAAAGGATATTATTATGGTTAAATTTATTAATGACAATTCAGTTATCATTATATCTCAAAATGGCCAAATTTTTAATGTTGATTTATCCAGTTACTCTGAAGAATTATTAATTGATTTAAATTTTAACATTAAACAATCTTTAGTTAAAAATAATCTATTATTTTTATTAGATGATAATAAACAATTGTCTATCTTAAATTTATCAACAAATACCATAAAAAAAAATGTATTAGAAAATTGTGAAGCTTTTGATTTATTAAACTCAAAGACTTTATTCACATTAAATTCCGATAATACAATCAATAAATTCATCATCGACAATGTTTCATATAACAGTTCATCATTTAAACCAACTCTTACTTTACAAGTTCCAGAAAAATTATCTTCAACCTTTGCTGAAGATTCTTTATTACCAACTGCAATCTCTATAATATCAGAGACAACATTAATCGCTTCTTGGGGTGAAGAAATTCATGAGAATGGAACTGATGTATCCTACAATTTTTCCACATATATAATATCTATTAATTCTCAAGATAATTCTACAACATTTAAGGAAACATTTGATATTACTCCTGCATTTGGCCAAGTTTTAAGATATCAATCTTTTTACAGAACTGACTTACAAAATTTTATTAAGAATAATAATTCTTTAAATAATTTACACATTTTAGGTTCAGCATTTTCAAATGAATTTTCTATGTTAGATACTGATAAAGTTTATCAACCAAAGCTAGAAACTGAAAGATTATCTCTACCTTTAAACGAAGAAACTGACAATGATACTAACCCAATCGGTGTTGCTCTAGATGTAACCTCATCTGGTATTATCAATGACCCATGTCAAGGTGTTGATTCCATTAATAATCTACCATTATTCTATATCTTAAATAATATGGGTCAATTACAAATTTTTGCTGTCTATAACTCAGAATTGATTAAAGATAATTCATTCAATTTCAAAGAATTAGCATCATCTGTTAATGACAATGAATTAGAGATTTCAAAAAATATAATAGAAGAATCCGAAACTCCTCTAGTTCCAGCAGTAACTTCTGCTAATTCTCAAACTAATGATGATGACTCTAAACCTAAGGAAGAACAAACTAAAAATACTTTTAGCATGCCAACAAATGAAGTACCAACTTTTGGGGTACCAGCATTTACGCAACCATTTACTAATTCTTTTAACAATAAGGGAACTGGCTCTGCATTCTCAATACCATCATCTACCTCTACATTTAACTCAGGTGCTACATCTAACAACAGTAAACCTACTTTCGGCCAATTTTCATTCCCTAGTACAACTTCAACTGGTACAAACTCTAAATTCGGTGAACCGGCATTCAATACCAGTTTTACAACAAATTCATCTTTTGGCAAATCAGGCTTCGCAAATCTTGGTCAATCAGGCTTTGCTAATCTTGGCAAATTTGGTGATTTTAACCAAAAGAAGGATGATAAATCTACCTCTCAATTTGCACAATTAGGCACGACGAATAATAACGAAAACCCATTCACTTTTGCTTCAAAGACAGGTGATAAACCTGCTACACCATTTCCACAATTAGGCATTCAGAATGCGAAGGAAAACCCATTCACTACTTTAACCAAGGAAAATAATAATGCTTCACCATTTGCAGAATTGAGTCAGAAAAATAATGAACATCCATTTGACTCCCTTGGGGAGAAGCAGAATGCTAACATTTCGGAAGAAACATCTAATGATGATAAATCAGTTGATGCAGATCTTGCAGATAGTACAGTTGAAAATACTCAGGAACCTTTGAACATTAGTGAGTCTAAACCTGTTGAAACTTCAGAAATTAACAAGCCTGATAATGAAAACAATGTAAACATTCCAGAAGTAGTAGAAGCATCC
Organism: Yueomyces sinensis; assembly: GCA_030581855.1. Taxonomy (NCBI): domain Eukaryota; kingdom Fungi; phylum Ascomycota; class Saccharomycetes; order Saccharomycetales; family Saccharomycetaceae; genus Yueomyces; species Yueomyces sinensis. The sequence continues at coordinate 114,416 of JAKTVU010000004.1, forward strand.
AACGCACATGCAGGAAGAAAAGAAGATATAATAAAAGAAGAAAATAATAAAGAACCAGAACCTGAAGAAGATAAAACAAAAGATAATGTTGATGTTGTATCTGACCTTGATCAATCAACAAATACTTCCACCGAACCAGAAAAGGCTGTTTTATCTAAAGGAGAACTTGCGACTGAGAAAGCTAATAAAATAAAAAACACTCTATCTTTGTTAGCTGATCGTATTAAAGAGACTGCAAATATCAGTACTTCTATTAATGATAATTCCTTGAATAGTTCTTCGCTAAAATCAGAATCCCTTGCTACCTCTCCTACTAAATCTCCTTTTGCAAGTTATCAGGATGATATTAGTAAGGTAAATTCTAATTCTTCATTCACATTCTCAAATGTAGACCCATCATCTGGTGCTGCCAAGGAAGCAATTGAATCTAATAATGATAATGTTAACGTCTCCAAAGAAGAAGAGGAAACACATGCTATTAAAGATGATGTTACAGAAAAGAGTGATGAAACTCCGAAGGTAGAAAAGAGTGAAGAAGTTACAGATTTAGAAAAGAGTGAAGAAGTTACAGATTTAGAAAAGAGTGAGGAAGCTTCGAATTTGGAAAAGAGTGAGGAAGCTTCAGATTTAGAAAAGAGTTCAGAAGAAACAACTCCTCTTTCAAATGAAACAGAAAATGACTCAGTGGAAGAAGACATTAATTTCCCTGAAGTCGAGCAAGTTAATAGTTTGAACATTCAAAAGCCTGAAATATCAGACAATGAATCTTTTGAAATAATTGAACCCACCCAAGAAAAGATAAACGAAACCACCGATGTTGTAGCCACTCCTCCATTTGAAGAAGAATCTGCAGGTACTCAAATGGAGAAAGCTGAATCAATGGATTGCTCTATTCAAACTGATCCAGTAGAAGAAATTGATTTCTCTGTCAATAGTTTCGAAAATGATGAATTTTACTTAAGTGATTTCCATAAACCTAAGTGGATTGGCAAATATTATACCGGTGCAAAGTTAAAGAATGAACCTTTATCTAAGGATCCAGTATTAAACAGAATGGAAGATACATATAATAATATTAGTGCGGAATTGTTGGTTTTGGAAGAAAATATGAAGACAATTGGTGAATTTATTAGTGATCAATCGAAGGATTATTTAATTAAACGTTCAGATGCTACTTTGAATAATACTTATACTTGGAGAATCCCAGAAATTCCTAAATTAATAGAACTTCTTTCACAAAATGAGATAGACATGAATAGTGTTTATAATGGAATTAATGAACTATACGAACAAGTTGATAGTAATTCAGGAAAATTCAGTGCTTTTATAACTTGTTCTAGTGTTAAGCACAATTTTAAAATGCTTGAATATATTAACGGTTCTAAAGCACAAAAACAACGTGAGTTGTCACCTCATCAATTTTTAATAAGGGGATCATTACGTTCTTCTATGACTAAGACTTCCGAACAATTACATAGAATTGATGAATTATTGAATGCGTTAAAATTATACACTGTAAATGCCTCATCTTTACAAAATAACCCGCTTGTTGCAAAGGTTGCTCACGAATCTCAAACACGTAAAGATACATTATCAAATATCTTAATGCTATCAAAGGAGGTTCAGGATTTGATAAAATTACATCACTCAAGTATCTTAAGCCCTACTGAACCTTCAGTATCAGAAAGGGATATTCAATCATCCAAGGTTGTCTCCACAGGTATGGTGATCGACAGTAAAAGAAGAATTGGTGCTTTATTCAAAAATTCAACCATTTCTGCTTAAATGCTTAAAAAAATTAGTATAGATAACCTTTATATATATATAGGATTTTAATAAATACAATAAGTTACATATATTAAATTTGCTCTTATACAAAAACAAAGAAGTCAATCAATGTAAATAGATATGAAGGATAAAATGCAATAATAAATATACAGTGGGAAGGAAGAAGAGGGGATGAATATACATGATAATTTTATATTAAAAAAAATGTAGAAATATGGTTAGCTTCTTAATTTTTAGATCTTAAGATTTCATGCTATTTAAAATTTTTTATTATCAGAATGCACAATGCTCGTTTCGTTATCATTATATTCAGATTCATATAACAAAGTATATAGTGTAAATTTCGGAAGATTTTTCTTGGGTATATCTAGCTCAGTTTCAAACATTGTTATATATTCTAGATCTGCTTGTCCCTTAAGGCCACCTGAAAAGATCCCATATTCTTGGTATATACCTGTTATTGTCCAACCTTGAAGTAGTTTCCGTATTATACCAACAGCAACACCTACACGATGTTTGCCTTTGTTGGAATGTATAAGGATTGGATAATTCTCTACGTTCAATACTAATTTTAAAACTTGATCCATCTTAGGCTTTAGAGTTTTGTCTCTACAAGAATCCATAAATATATGATGAAAATTTATATTGTTCTCTTTCAAAAATGCAGTATATTCAGGAAACATATCTTCTTTGTCACCTACATATATTATTGTCTTCAGGTTTAGTTGGTTCTTAATAAATGGGTAATTCAAAGGCATAGGATACCCTGAACGATATAGAGAGACATCTGTGCTTACAACTGGTGCAAAATTCAGTGGAGGGATATACTTTGTATTCATCATCTAGTAATTGTGTCGACCAATACTGTATCTTATGAAGAAATAACAACTAATCAGTTATTTCTTGGGTATAAATTGGGTGTGTTTCTTTTTTCATGTTACTCTTGATATATATTTTTTTTTTCACCATTGTGATGATAGACTGGATTTTTAAAGTTGATATAGACAACGGAAACAAATAACTGAAGACAGAGGGCACTGGCACAAGAATAAGAGCATGTTATATGTTTTAAGCACTGATATCTAGTAATTATTAGACTGTTGACAATCGTTGGTAATTATATAGTCTTTATTATTGAAGCGAGGGTCTTTCAGAGTGTTCAATACTAAAGAGAGGGACGGTACAATGCGTGGTAGTGTTGTATTGAAAGTATTTGAAACCAATCTTGTTTTTATCGAATAAATCTCTAGTTTGAGGAAGTTTGAGGAAGTTTGAGGTAGCAAAACTAAGAATAATATCTTTCTGGATCTCACATTATCTTACACCAATATCCTTTTAAATATGATCAATGAACAATAATGCCAGTAATAATATATATTAAGTATTTTTGTAATAAAGTTATATTGTATACCTAAGAAAATATGTGTTTAACAAGACACTCTCATTTTAATCAGTTATGCCCTGAGTATATAACAAATAGCTACTTAGATAGCCACTCTTCAGCGGCTAGCACTATAACTGCTGAATACTTCCCCGGTAATCATGCAGTCATTGAAGAAATATAATCACTTAGTTACAAAGAGATAATTCAGTTAACAAAACTACAACTAACCAAGTGAATATTTTGTTTTAAAATGGTTTTGCTTGTTACTCAACAACCAATAAAGATAAGAGAGCCATTCTTTCTACCTATATTTAAGAATTGAAACAAGTTTTAACGAAAGTCACAGATAAAGCATACTATACTCTTGATATAATACTTCCAAACAGCAACATCTACTGTAATTATATAGATAAACCTACTCTTTATTGGTAAAACTTCATTTTTTTCAGTTCTTGCTTGATTTTTCAACGTCTGGAAAACCTTTAAAAAAATAGAATATTCAATGAGAAAACGGTGTAAGATTCTTAGTATTTTAAGTTTAAATAACTTTTTCATTCTGTGTTAATATCTCTTTATAAGCAAGAAGTACCAAGTTTACCAATACATATTGTGCATTGCTTGCTATTGACATTATGTCCAGAGACCGTTCACTACCTCCATTAGATGTCCATATAGTGTATGATTTACAATTTAATGAAAAACCTGAACCATTTTGTGATCTAAACTGGTACCAACCTGGCTTACCAATTGCTATTGATTTTGGTTCCTGTGATGTTCGTGCTGGCTATGTGAGCCAAGAGAGACCATCACATATCTTTCCAAATAAGTTGACTAGATATAGAGATCGTAAATTGCAAAAAACGATGACTTTCATAGGTAATGATACCAACTTAGATCAATCTTTACGCAACCAATCCAAGAGACCATATGATGGAATGTTCGTTACTAATTGGGATTATACTGAAGATATCTTAGATTACGTATTTCACCATTTAAATGTTAAGGCAAACACAAGTAATGGTAGTATATCGAATCCAATATTATTAACTGAAAAATTAGCCACATTAGCATCACAGAGAGCTAATTGGTATCAATTGATGTTTGAATCTTTTGATGTCCCTGCTATCACTTTTGGACTAGATAGTTTATACTCTTTTTATTATAATAGTAAAAATCCTTCATCTGACAATGGTTTAGTAATTCATTGTGGTAATGAAGATACCACCGTGACTCCAATCATATCAGGTAAAGGTATTCTAACGGATGCAAAGAGGATAAATTGGGGTGGTGGTCAATCAGTAGATTATTTATCAAAATTAATGGCATTAAAATATCCATATTTCCCAACAAAATTGACAGAGTATCAGTATCAGACAATGTATCATGATTATTGTTACGTTTCACCAGATTATAACCATGATATCAATAATTATTTGACTTTAGAAAATCTTGAAAATAAAAATAAAATTATAGAAGTACCATTTACTGAAATTCAACAAGTTCAAAAAACTGAAGAAGAATTAAAATTACAAGCAGAGAAAAGAAAAGAAACTGGTAAAAGGTTACAAGAACAAGCAAAGCAAAGAAGAATTGAAAAATTAGTTCAAAAAGAAGAAGAATTTCAATATTATTCTCAATTGAAAGAACAATTAGAGAATCAACCAAAAAGATCAGTATTATCAATATTACAAAATGCTGGATTTGATGATGAAAAAGATTTTAAGAAATACTTATATAATTTACAAAGATCTTTATCAAAATCAAAAGATATTGATTTTGGTGATGAAGATGATGCTGAAGAAAATAATACAAATAAATATGATTTACTTGAAATCCCAGATGATCAATTATCTTCTGAACAATTAAGAGAAAAAAGAAAACAACGTTTATTAAAAGCTAATCATGATGCAAGAATAAAAGCAAAAGAAGAGAAAGAAAAACAAGCAAAAGAAGAAGAAGAGAAAAAACTTAAGGATAAAGAATGGAGAGAAACTGATCTTCAAAGTTGGATTAGAGATAAAAGAAATATATTAAATGATATGATACAGAAGAGAAAAGAAAAATTAAAATTGAGAGATACAATGAAAGATCGTAAATCTCAAGCTTTTCAAAATAGGATGAAAAATTTAGCTACTTTGGCTGAAGATAATGTTAAAACAGGTTCAAAGAGATCTAGAGCCCAAGCTACTATCGATAATGATCCAAATGATACATTTGGTGCTAATGATGAAGATTGGCTTGTATATAATAATTTATCTATGAGTGATGAAGCATTTGAAGAATCCTTAGAAGAAGATTACAATAAAATTATAGCTCTTGAAAGAAGATTGTTAGAATTTGATCCTAATTTTACTGAAGAAGATACATTAGATGCCCAATACGATTGGAGAAATTCAATTCTACATTTATTTTTAAGAGGCCCAAGACCACATGATAGTGAAGATCCACATCAACAACATCAAGTACATATGAATATTGAACGTATACGAGTTCCAGAAATAATGTTTCAACCATCTATGGGAGGTTGTGATCAAGCTGGTATAGCAGAACTTTGTGAAACAATAATATTGAAAAAGTTTGGTTCTACTCCACGCCAATTAAGTGATGTCACTTCTAGTATGGCTCAAAATGTATGGTTAACAGGTGGTCATGCTAACCTTCCGGGTTTGAAGGAGAGAATTGTTAAAGAATTTACTGAATTTCTTCCAGTTGATACCAAAATTCAAGCTCATATCTCTGATGAACCTTCCTTAGATGCTTGGAAAGGTATGGCTAAATTGGGTAGAGATAGTGATCTTTTAAAGACTACTCAAATAACAAAAAAAGATTACGAAGAATATGGACCAGAATATATTAAAGAGCACAATTTAGGTAATGTCGCATTCTTTGAATAGAAAAAATAAAGGATACTTTTTTATGTATATTATTATATATTATTTTATATATCATTTAATGATTTTATATTAGTTTTCATTTATGATAAAATGATATTATTTTTTATAAATTTTTTGCCTTTTTTATTAAAGTAGTATACAAATATATAAGATGCTAAAAAAAATAGTGAAGATAAACGATGCCTTTTAAAAATTGGAATCAATTCTTTAATTAAATTAGAATGTTTAGAAAGGGAGAAGGAATTTTTACAATAGTATTCAAAAAAAAACGTAAATTAGAGAAAAAAATGCATTGAATTTCTTTAATCTCTAGTTGGTCTTGAACTTCTAGATTTTGTAATGTGTTTCTTTTCAACGACATCATCGAAACTAGAGAAATCTTCATGAATAATACCTTCTTCAACGGCTTCTTGTCTAGCCAATGCTTCTTTCTCCTTTGCACTTGCTTGGTTATCATCATGTGGAGATGGACCTAATTTTTGGAATTTAGCTACAAAGAAACCATCAACATTATAAGTATGTGGATAATATCTTTTAGTTAATTTCACACTTGGGTGGAATTTTTTACCTCTAAAACTTGTGAAACCATCTTTACCAATAGCTAAACCAGTATCAACTAATTTAACATTTGGTCTTTTTCTTAATGCATAATCAACAACAGCTTCATCTTCTTCAACAGCAACTGAACATGTTGAATAGACAAGAACACCACCATTCTTTGAATTTGAATCTAAAGAATCAATAGCTGACAAAATTAATTGTTTTTGTAAATGTGGAATTTGAATGAAATCTTTTTCAGTACGAGATACTTTAACAGATTGATCCTTACCAATAACACCAGTACCAGAACAAGGAGCATCTAATAATATTCTATCGAAACCACCAATAACTTTTGGGAATTCACGAGCATCATAATTACAAACGATTGTATTTGTACAACCAAGACGATGAATATTTGCGATTAAAGATTTAGTTCTAGCTTTATTTGAATCATTAGCGAATACAACACCAGTATTTTTCATTAAAGCAGAAATATAAGTTGTTTTACCACCTGGAGCAGAAGCCATATCTAATACTCTTTCATTTTCTTGTGGATCTAAAGCGATAACTGGTAAGAAAGATGAAGCAGCTTGTAAAATATAATTACCTGCTAAATATTCTGGTGTAGCACCAATTGGAACTTGAGAATCAAAAATTTGTAAACCAACTTTAGTCCAAGAACCAATTGGTTGTAAGTTAACCCCTCTATTAACTAAAGCTTGAGCTAAATCTCTTCTTCTTGTCTTTAAAGTATTAGTTCTAATAGTGACTGGTCTAGAGACTTCGTTAGCTTCAAAAAATTCCATAGCTTCAGCTGGTGAGAAAAGACTAAATAATTTTTCAGCTAAAAAGGGAGTATAACCGAAATATTCACAAATATCTTTTAATAATTGATCAACGTATTCACTTCTAGATCTATTTTCACTTGATAAATTTTTAAAATCTTCTAAAACTTTAACAATTTCTAACATTCTAGTTCTAACAGAATTCAAATCATTATTAGTTAATTCTAATTCTTTTTCGGAAGGTAAAATATCAACTTTAACATTTTGATCAGTTTCTAATAATTCTTCTTCAGCTTCTTGTTCTTCCATTTCTTGTTCTTCATCTAATTTCATAGAAAGTGCTTCCATATTGGCAGCATTTAATTCATCCATATCACCTTCATCATCAGAGAACATATTGTTTGCATCACTATTATTTTCATCATCTTCATAGTCATATTCTTGTTCCATATCAAATTCATCCTTTAATTCATCATCATCATCTTCTTCATCATCGTCAAAAAGGGTTTTCTTTTCCTTTGAAAGGGTGTCATGATCAACTTCTGGTAATTCTTCAAATTCTTGTTCTTGTTTTTCAATAGCTTCTTCTTCTTCAGTCTTTTTAGATTTCTTTGATTTTTTACCTTCAGAATGTTTATTATGTTTATCAGAATGCTTATGTGAATGTTTTTCGGAATGCTTTTCAGAATGCTTTAATTTCTTATTAATCTTCTTATCAGTTTCATCAATTGAAGAGGAAGTACGTTTTTTCTTATCCTTAGATAATTGTTTTTTTTCTTTCTTAGCATTAAATTCATCCAAACTTGGTGGAGCTTGTTGCTTATTCTTATGTCTTCTACTACCCATTTTTTTTTATATAATTTTTTGTATATTTTATATCACAATTATATGTTTAATTGCAATGAAATATCAATAATATTCACTTATACTTTTAATTAAAAAAGTGTAAATACTACTAGGTTTTATTAGATCTTTAACGATTTTTGAGATGAGATGAGCTCTCTTTTTTTTTTTTTTTTCAGATAATTTTTCAAAAAATGTTCGTCAAAAATGATTGAAAAATTATTTGAAAAATTTACGAATTTGGTAATTCGAGATGAGCATTGAAAAAATATTTATAATAATAGAAGATTTAATTAATAGTAATATTGTTAGATGTAGTTCAGTAGATTGAACAGAATAGAGAGAGTGTAGTATTAACAATGGATCCATTAAAGTTAATTACATTTAATCAATTTGTCATATTAAAATTACCAAGTGATAATTTAAAGATTGTTGAATTAAGACCAAATGGATCAATATCATTAGGTAAATTTGGTGCATTTAATGTTAATGATATCATTGGGTATCCATTAGGGACTACATTTGAAATATTATACGATGAAGATGGGGTAGATACTAAAGTAGAGGAGAAAAAAATAGTTGATAAAAGACATTTAAATAAGATACCAGTTGGTAAAGTTAAAGTACAAGATCAAAATAGAAAAATCATAAGAGAGAATGAAAAGAATGTTGAAGATAATGAAGATAATAATAATAATATGAATGAATTAATTGGTATGAATAGTAGTGAAAATAATCAAAATTTAATTAATTTAGGTAATGATGTACAAAAATTAAGTATGAAAGAAATTGAAGAATTGAAAAAAAATAAAAAAAATAGTAAAGATATAATAGAGAAGATAATTAAATCTCATGATAAATTTCATGAAAAGACAATATATTCACAAGCGAAATATTTAAAACGTAAAAGACAAAAATTTGCTAAATTTTTCACTGTTAATTATTTGAGTAGTTCATTATTATTAGAATATTTATTAGATAAAGGTGATATACAAAAAGTTATGGATATGAGTGAAGAAAGTTTAGGTATGTTATTAAATTTAGGTAATATTAAATCCAATGGTAAATATTTAGTAATTGATGAAACTGGTGGATTAATAGTATATGCAATGATGGAGAGAATGTTTGGTGGTAAAAATAATATCGATATTAATGGTGAAATTATAGTATTACATGAGAATGAACATGTTAATTTAGATTTATTAAAATATTCAAATTATGATGAAAAATTTATACGTAAACATATTAAAAGTATATCATTATTAGATTTTTTTGAACCACCAAATAAGAAAGAAATTGATGAAACATTTACATTATTAAGTAAAGAAGAAGTTAGAGAATTAAAGGGATCTAAGAAGAATTTATATCAAAGAAGAGTTAAATGGTATTATTCACAAATGGAGATGATAAGGATAACAAATAAAGAATTTAAATATGATGGATTAATAGTTGGTACAACATTAGAATTAAAAAGTTTAATACCAATAATTGGTGATAGAGTACATGGATCACGTAATATAGTCTGCTATAGTCAATTTAAAGAGACGATATTAGAATTATCACATGAATTAATGAATGATTTAAGATATTTAGCACCAAGTATATATGAAGTACGTTGTCGACCATATCAAAGTGAACGTGGTAAATTACATCCATTAATGACAATGCGTGGTGGTGGTGGTTATTTAATGAATTGCCATAAAGTGATACCAGCACCTGAACCAGAGCCATGGGTAGCTCCTTCAACTGAAGAACAAAATATAGAAGTTGTTAAGAAACAAAAGACAAGCACATAATATATATATATATATATACATACATACATACATACATACATACATATGTTATTTATAATAATATAAAAATTTATTAAATAATATTTCATTAAATGGTATATTTTTACGATAACCATAAACTAATCTTGGCTTATTATTTGAATCTTTACATAATTTAATAATCCAATTATCATTATTATATTTAGATAAATTATCTTTAATATAATTAAATTGATGAATATAACCAATTTCATAAATAAAAGAATTAGTTAAATTAGACCAAAATTTAATTAAATTATCATAAAATATAAGATCACCGATTAATGCAATACTTGGTTCATATAATTTAACTGAATCCGATAATTTAAACCAATCTTTATAAGGTATATATGGTGGATTACCGGTAAGTATATCAATACGTTTACCATTCAAAACATGACGTATCTTATCGTGATCTTTGAGTATATCAGCCTTTACTATATGGAAAGTGTCAGTATTGAGCTTATTGGAGATAAGATTACTCTTGATGGTATCGACAGCAGCGGGTGAAACTTCAAAGGCAAAGTACTGGTAACTGGAACCGTTAGAAGTAGACAGCATGCTGGACAGACACAGAGGGACACACCCGGTACCGCTACACACGTCGGCGATAAGCATATGCTCAGAAGGAACACTGCCCAGGGCTCTTCCCAGCGCACAGGCCCATTGTTCTGTCTCCCAGCGGGGGATGAGCACCACGGACTGGGGACAGGCTACTTCGAGGGGCCCGAATGGCTGGGAGCCCAGCACGTAGGCCAGAGGGACGCCTCTTGCTCTTTGCCACAGGGCCTTGCGTACTGCCAGCAAGGGCTTGCCGGCGAGTTGACGGCGCACCCACCGCACCTCCACGGGTCTCACTGGGAACGATCTCAGGGACAATTTCAGCCTGGGCATGTTTTATAACCTGGGAACCCTTTGGCAAGACATACATACATACTAAAGCATACTAGCGCACCCACAAAACAACAACAACAACGAAATGAGAAGAACCACGGCATTTATAACAGAATAAACCCCCGGAAGGAGTAGCGTCCAGCTATTCTTTCTAGCGCAGTTTTCTCCCAAACCATCGCTATCTGTCTATTTCCGATTATACAGAGAGAAATCTAGCAGAGAGTCATTCTTGCCTCTCTGCCTGGAATCGGTTGCTAGAAGGGATCTCTGCCTAGAGATCTCTGCCTAGAGGCCACGCGCCATAGCGCCAGAAGTGGTCCGCCGCTGGCTAAACAACGTTTAAAGTTTATGTTAACGTTTCTGTAACTGTTGTAACTTTCTCCATTGTTTTGTCAGGAGATCTCCTGTTACATTTAAACTTCCACACTGATTTGTTGTAAAAAAAACCTAATCTAAGTTATCTTGTTACCATTTTTTGTCGTCTCTTGATGTCAATTGGATTAGTGAATGAATAAATGGGTAATTTAATTAATTAAATTAGTTTTTATCGTCACTTAAACCTTATTCTTGTTTTTTGTTGTCTTTTTTTGTTGTTTTCTTTGAAATCAAATATCAAATAAATTTATTCATCGTAACTAAGTTACTTTTTGTGGTTTAAAATAAAAAGGCAAAATTTTATTTAAGGTTTTTAATCTTTTTCTATAATTCTTCTTTTCTCCATTATTATACTAATGTTATATATCTTGATTATTTATTAATTAATTAACGTCAATAATAATATAATATTACTGCTGCTTTTTAATTAAATGTTAACATATATATATATATTCATATGTATATATAGCAAAAACACATACAAAATTTTGATTCTGTTTTAATTAATAAATATTATAGAAATAATAATAAAAGTTAAAAAAAAAGACTTTAAAGATAAAATATAAAAAAATTTTAAAATAGAATTTTTTTTATAAAATATCTTTGTTTTAAGTCTGTTTTTTTTTTCTTTTTTAATTTTAAATGGATTTATTCCAAACTGATTTTGGTTTATTACCACATCAAAATAATAATAATAACAACAAAGATAGAAGAAATAGTTTAAATACAAATAATAATTCTTTAATTGTACAAAAATCACAAGACAATAATAATAATATTATTAAATCAAATAACAAAAATAATAACGATGACGACGACGACAATGATAATAATAATGGCTTAAATAATCAATCTAATTTTTCATCAAAGGATTTATCAAATTCAATTTCTACTATATTTAATCCAAATTCATCACCTTCATCAACTGATGATTCTTCTTCATCAAATAATAATAATAATATTAAATCAAGTGACAATAATAATAATAATAATAATAATATTAGTAGTAGTTCAGATAATTCAAATTCTTTATCTTCTTCATCAAGTACTTCTACTAATAGTACTAATTTAAATTCATTTAATTCTAATTCAAATTCAAATAATATTACTGATATTACTTCTAATAGTACTAATAGTAATTCTGATCCACATTTAAATAATTCTAATAATAACGACACTAAAAAGAAGAAAAATATTGAAACTTTTAGTATTAATAATAATAACATCAATAATAATAATAGTAATAAAAATATTTCAAAAAGTAATAATAACAATAGTAGTAATAATGATAATTCTTCTTCTTCTTATAATACTAATAATACTTTTTCAAATTCAATACCATCGTCTTCATCAAATTCATCAACTACTTCTTCATCAATTACTACTATCACAAATAATAATAATATTAGTAACACCACTAATAATAATATAATGGATAATTCTTCAAATAATATTAATAATATTAGACAAACTAGAAAAAAATGGAAAGAATCTGAAGATATTGCATTTATGAAAGTATTATTAAAATATTCACATTTATTAACTTTTGTTGAATTTTTTAAACCAATGAAAAATTTTTGGATTAAAACATCAAAAGTATTATTTCAAGAATTTGGTTATGAAAGAAATTCAAGACAATGTCATGATAGATTTAAAGTTTTATATTCAAAAGGTAATAAATTAAATAAACAACAAAATTCATCAAATGATATGAAAAATATAAATGACACTAATTCTAATACTAATTCAAATAGTAATAGTAATAACAGTAATGATAAAAATAACTCAAACAACAATTTAAAGATTAATATTAATAATCCATCACAAGAGATGATTTATTATTTGACACAAATTAGAAATGTATTTGGTTTCTTAAATGGTAATATTGTATTAAGATCAAATGCTACAAATTTAAAACATGCTACTAATCATACTATACATCATCAACAACAACAACAACAACATAATAATCATTTACAAAATTTATCTTTCGATACAATGTCTTACAGTAACAACAGCAATAATTTACCTTATTATGAACAAACTATTAATAATAATTTACCATTTAATACAAAACCTATTAATAAATATGAAATTAATAATAAAAACAACACTTCCATTCAATTTCAACAAAAACAACCACAATCAATTGATGCTATGTTTCAAAATGTTTATAATGTTATTACTAATTTACAAAATCAAATTACATTATTAAAAAATGATCTTAATATTTTTGATAAAAGATATCAACAACAATCAATGTTAATTCAAAATTTGATTAATACTTTAAATAACAACGGTAATTTACAACAACATACACAAAATCATAATAACAACAATTTTAACAATCTTGCAAATAACAATAATAATAATAATAATAATAATAATAGCAACAATACTAATACTCTTAATTATGAAAATCTTCAACAGCAAATGTCTGAATCATCGAATAATAACAATAATAATACTTATAATCCAAATAATCTTAATAATAATAATAATAACACAAATAATACTACAAACAATAATAACTCTAATAACAATGAATTGAATAATCCAAATGCTGGTTTAGAATCTACTCCATTACCAATACCTATCTCAATACCAATTGCTGTACCTTTAAGTAGTATAATGACGATGGGTGGTAATTTACATTCAAATAATTCTAATCCTTATGATAATAATAATAATAACATACCAAAATATGTAAATATGAATAATTTTGGATTAAAATTTTCACCAAATAATAACAATAATAATGGTAATACTGCACTGTTACCAACTTTAATACCTACTGATAAAACTCCAGATATAGAATCACTTAAATTAGGCATGAGTTTAAATAGTGAAAGTACTAGTAGTAGTAGTGGAGGTATTACTAATAGTAGTAGTAACAATGAAGAAGAGGAAGAAGAAGATGATGACGACGATGAGGAAGAGGAAGATGATGAAGATAGTTCAAACACAAATGATCTTACTTCTTCATAATTAAGAATTGTAAATTAATTATAAAATTTTTTTTAAATAAAAAAAAAAATGAATTACATCACATGCATTAACATTCTATTTATTACATTGCATTAAAGAAAAGGCAACAACATCAACATTAAAACATACTAGAATATTGATAAATCATTAGCATTAGTATATTCCAAATTGTTGTTCTTTTCTATTCATTTCATTGCATCTCTTTTTTTCTCATTTTATACAATAATATTCCTAATGACAATAAATGTGAATTAAATCTATAGATAAAATTCTTAAATTTAATTCAATTATTTATCATCTATGTAACTATGTGATTTATTTATTTATTTATTTATGCATAATCAATTTTATCATGTCATATCTGTCTTTTATTGATTTTGTGTCGTCGTCATTACAAGAATTTGAATTTTTTCACAATATAATAAAATTGGTATCAAAAGAAAGTTAATTTCAACTAGAATCCAATACTATACCGTAATATCACTATTCTATTACTCCTTGAACATTTATAATGCAAAATTCACAAATTTGCCTTCTTTTCTTCCATTATTTTCTATTAGTTTCCAAAATTTCTTCAGTTTTCTAGAAAATCGCGGCCGTGGAAAAAAAATTATGGCAAAAACTCATCGCAAACTGGAAAATTCTCTCATCAGTGAAAAACTAACGGTAAGCAAATTTTTCAATAAATAAGAACTTATAGACTGATTGATTATTAATCACCGAGTATTGATTTTTAATAATTTAATTTAATTCAAATATAAAGAAATCGTAGTTTTAAAGTTTGATTCTAGTAATCTTTTTTTCTTTGGTTTTATTAAATAGAAGAAGAGTATTTTTATAGCAATAACTATTATTATAATCGCACAAAATTACTAATAAACGTCAAAAAATGGTTAAAGAAACAAAATTTTATGATCTTTTGGGTATCTCTCCAAGTGCATCTGAATCTGAAATTAAGAAAGGTTATAGAAAAGCTGCTTTAAAGTATCATCCAGATAAAAATCCAAGTGCTGAAGCTGCTGAAAAATTTAAAGAAGCTTCTGCCGCTTATGAAATTTTATCAGATCCTGAAAAGAGAGATATTTATGATCAATTAGGTGAACAAGGTTTACAAGGTGGTGCCGGTGGCCCAGGAGGTTTCGGTGGCTTTGGTGGTTTCGGTGATGATATCTTTTCACAATTCTTTGGTGGTGGTGGTGCTGCTAGACCAAGAGGTCCACAAAGAGGTAGAGATATTAAACATGAAATCGGTGCTACTTTAGAAGAATTATATAAAGGTAGAACCGCAAAATTGGCATTGAATAAACAAATCTTATGTAAGACTTGTGAAGGTCGTGGTGGTAAAGAAGGTGCCGTTAAGAAATGTGCTTCTTGTAATGGTCAAGGTATTAAATTCGTTACAAAACAAATGGGTCCAATGATTCAAAGATTCCAAACAGAGTGTGACAGTTGTAATGGTACTGGTGATATAATTGATCCAAAGGGTAGATGTAAATCATGTCAAGGTAAGAAAGTCTCTAGTGAAAGAAAAATCCTTGAGGTTAATATTGAACCTGGTATGAGAGATGGCCAAAAGATTGTATTCAAGGGTGAATCTGATCAAGCTCCAGATATTATCCCAGGTGATGTTATATTTGTTGTTAATGAAAAACCACATAAATTATTTAAAAGAATTGGTGATGATTTAATATATGAAGCTAAAATTGATTTATTAACTGCCATTGCTGGTGGTGAATTTGCATTAGAACATGTCTCTGGTGACTGGTTAAAGGTTACTATAGTTCCAGGTGAAGTTATAGCTCCAGGTATGAAAAAAGTTATAGATGGTAAAGGTATGCCAATTCAAAAATACGGTGGTTATGGTAATTTAATTATTGAATTTACTATTGATTTCCCAAAGAATCATTTCACTTCTGAAGAAAACTTAAAGAAATTAGAAGAAATTTTACCACCAAGAGATAAAGTTACTATTCCAAGTAAAGCCGAAATTGATGAATGTGTGATGTCTGATTTTGATCCAGTTAAATATAGACAAGCCAATGGTGGTAGAGGTGGTCAAAATTATGATTCTGATGATGAAGATCATCACGGTGGTGAAGGTGTTCAATGTGCTTCTCAATGATTGAAAAATGGGAGAAAAGAAATATTTCAAATAAAAACTGCTAGTAACACATTCGTGTATATTATTAAAAATAGCCAACATATTAATTAAATAAATAGATAAATATATTATATATAAGATTTAAGCAAAAACAACAAAAAAAATACATTAAGAAACAATAATACTCTGCAAGAATACCTTGAATATATTAGTTATTACTTTTTCATCCTATTGTCACTGTTTTCTGTCTTAAAGTTTTAAATTTCCGGATATTTAGATATCCTCTTAGAAAGTATCGTAGAAAAAAGAGTCCAGAATACCGGATTTGTAAAAAATTAACCAATTTAGGAAACACAAGAAGAAGATAATGCCAATAGTTAAATAAATAAAAGAAATAAAGAAACATTAAAAGTATGCGAAATGAATTATTAAATGAATTTGTAAATAAAAAATTAAAAAATAAATAAAATTATTATGGCAATTTTTGAGCCAAATCTCTATATAAAATGTGAATGGGATTTTTGTATTAATTAGTAGATGAAACCAAAAAAAAAATATGTTGGAATAGAAAAAAATTAATGAATGTATTTTGCTTGTAATAAAATGAATGTAAAAGAAAAAATTAGTTATTTTTTATGTGGATTTGTTTTTGTTATTATAATTCCTCGTCATCATCATCAACATGTTCAATAACAGTATGATGTGATTCAACTGGCCTTATAAGATTATTCTGATCGTTATCATCCTTCTTATTAAATGGTAAAACATAATGTTGTTCAACATCTCTACTATCGGTATCAGTAGATACACTTGCTAAATCATCCATATTATCAAATGATTTATTTTCATCATTATTAATCATATCATTAGTTTTCTTTTCTAATAATTTAGCATTTTCTTGAACTCTCTTAAATGTTAATTTTTGACCATGTTTGATAGGTATTAATAACATGACTGCTGTAGATGCTGTTAAACAACCTAAAAATGTGAAAGTACCACCATAATTCATATGTTTAACCATTTTAGTCAAACAAGCGATAAAGATAGCAGATAAAGAACATCTGAATAGATTTAAACAACCAGTAGCTGTAGAGGCTTTTGTTGGGAATAAATCAACCATTAAAGTAGTAGACATAGTTAAGATACAATTAGAGAATAGAGAACCAAAACCACTCATACATAATACTGCCGCTAATGGTGCATGAACATCTACACACCAACCAAAACATATAAAGCCAGCACTTGATAATACTAAAGTTAATAAAGCAGGTGATAATCTAGCTTTATAAATATTAAAAGTATATTTTGGATTTGAATCAATCATTTCATTAACTAAATCTTCATCATTATTATATTGTAATAATAAAGATTGTCTAATTTCATCAACCCATTCATTATGTCTTCTTAATTTACCTCTATAAAGATAATTTAAAATTCTACCAGTTGTAACCACACTAACCATAGTACAAATACCAGAAGGTAAGAAGCAAACACCTATAATGATAGTACTTAAATGATAATCATTAGCTAAAGTAGTAGTTAAAGCAGTTTGATGAGTAGTCCACATAGAATATTGACAAGCAGCTGTTAATAATAAACAAAAAACTTCTGGTTCTTTCATAATACCGAATGGAGCTAAAAGTGATACTTTATTTTGTTTTTCTAAAGTTTCATATTCTGGATTATCTAAATGTAACTTTTTTCTAAAACTTGGTAATAATAATAATGGTGATTTGTTGACAATTGATTTTGGTGTAACTGAACCATTACCAACAACTGTTCTTTTTGTTTCTGGTAAAGCAAAAATATTAAATGCTAAACAAATACCAGAACCGATAACAAGAAACCAAAAGATAGATCTCCAACTCCATCTAGAAGCTAAAGCAGCACCAATTAAAGCACCAAATGCTGTACCTAAAACTTGTGTACCAGATACAAGACCCATATAACCACCTCTTTCAGCTTTAACAGTGACATCACCAACAATACCTGAATTAACAGCTATAACAGGAGAGATACCAGCAGCTTGTAAACATCTTAAACCAATTAATTGTGAATAATTATTACAACGAGCTAAACCGATACAAGCACAAAAATAAAGAAGAACTGATACTAAAACAACAGGTCTTCTACCTAAAGAATCAGCTAAACCACCCATTAAAGAAGGAGATAAAGCTTGAAATACGAAATAGACAACAACAGATACATTAGTCTGTTCTTCAGTAATATCGAATTTTTTTTCAATAACTTTTAAAGCAGGATAATAGATAGAACCAGCTATAGAAGAAAAGATACCGGTGAAAGCACATTGTATAACTAACATATATTTATCAGATACACTGAAACGCGAATAAGGAGGAGTATTATTATTGCCTATATTTTCTGGATCATCATTATTATTTGGATTATCATCAATATCTTCTTGAAAGAATGATTTAGAAAAAGAAGTAGTATGAGAAGCATGAGATGAAATTTTTTGTAAATTACTATTATTAATAGTATCAGTATGACCAGTAAAAGGTATAACGTTATTATTATTATTAGTATTACCATTGTAAGAATATAAAGTTAAACCGGAAGAAGAATGATTAATCATTTCATCATCTTCAGTACCATATTGGTGATCTTGTTTATCATCATAATACTTATCAGAAGTAGTATAAGTAATATGATTCTCCTTAACATCAGATTCATTATCTGTGTCTTTATTTTTGAATATATTGAAATTAACCATTATTGTATTAGGAATATAATAGATGAGATGTGAAAAATATAATAAAATGTAGATATTATTTTATCTTTACTATATGATTTATATTCTTTTTTTCTATAATGAAAAAAAAAAGTATGATTTAAGTATGAATTTCTTTTTTTAGACAAACGATGAGATAGTCTGTAACATTGAGGCGCTGAGGTTATGAAGTAGCAGAAGAAACAACAATAGTACAGTAATATTGGAATTAAAACAAGGACTATCTAGACGACAATAAAAGGAGTAACCCAAGGATGAGTATATTTTGTGGGAAACCAGTGGTACTTTTATATTAAAAAAAAAATTTCAATTGGCGCCTACTATACGCCAAGATCTAAAGTCAGTATTCCAGTAAAATTTGTAAATGCTGCCTAATTTGTTAGCTGAAGAATTTGGCGAGAATTCCCGGCGGTGGGCAGGCAGGGGCCCTGCTGTCGGCGCCGAGGCAGAGGGATTGCGGCAGATCCAGCAAGACCGAGATCGGTGCCGTGGATTCCCGACGGCTCTCGAGGGTCCCAGCTCCGCGACAATTCCCGGCCTGCTAACTAAAGCCAAAGCATATAGTTATAGCTATTTAACGGCTGACTCTTCCATCTAGACACCGTGGAGAAGAAGAAGAAACGCGCATTGTCGCGTGCCACTAATGCCAGAGAGAGAGAGAAAGAGCCTTGTGGTGCCAGTCTTATGGAATGTGTGGTGTCAGTCTAATGAAATATGTGATTGGATACGGTATATGCCGCACGGCTATCGATATATTGGTATCTGGAGAAAAGAGTATAGATAGGGGCTAGTACTTGTAACACGGTATTTATTGAGTGTATTAACACTTATTGGTGCCGTAAGGTTAATTATTATTAAATTTAAAATAAATTAAAAATTAGTCATTGAATAAGTTGAATTGTAAAAGACTGTAAAAGATTGTAAAAGATTTGTAAAAAAAAATTGTATACTATAGATTAACCTGTAGTCTGGTTTGATTCGTCACTAACCTGTTCAATTACAGTATGGTGGGATTCAATAGGCTGAACAAGATTATTTTGTTTATTATGAACATTTTTTTTATAAAATGGTAATACTGGATGTTGTTCAACATCATTACTATTATTGGTATCAGTTGTTGTACTATCTATATCATATTCAGTTTTATTAATTTTAGTATCATCATTTTTTATCATATCTTGTTCAGTTGTTCTTTTATTTAATAATTTTGTATTCTCTTGAATTCTTTGATATGTTAATTTTTGACCATGTTTAATAGGTATTAATAACATGACTGCAGTACATGCTGTTAAACAACCTAAAAATGTAAATGTACCCCCATAATTCATATGTTTAACCATTCTAGTTAAACATGCAATAAATATCGCAGATAAAGAACATCTGAATAGATTTAAACAACCAGTAGCTGTAGAGGCTTTTGTTGGGAATAAATCAACCATTAGAGTAGTAGACATAGTTAAGATACAATTAGAGAATAGGGAACCAAAACCACTCATACATAATACCGCCGCTAATGGTGCATGAACATCTACACACCAACCAAAACAGATAAATCCAGCACTTGATAATAACATTGTGACTAATGCTGGTGATAATCTGGCTTTATACATATTAAATGTATATTTTGGATTTGATTCAATCATTTCATTAACTAAATCTTCATCATTATTATATTGTAATAATAAAGATTGTCTAATTTCATCAACCCAATCATTATGTCTCTTTAATTTACCTCTATAAAGATAATTTAATATTCTACCCGTAGTAATAACACTTATCATTGTACAAACACCAGATGGTAAAAAACATACACCAATTAAAATAGTACTCAAATGATAATCATTTGCTAAAGTAGTAGTTAAAGCAGTTTGATGTGTAGTCCACATTGAAAATTGACATGCTGATGTTGTTAATAAACAACATATCTCAAGATGTTTCATAATACTAAATGGTGCAAATAATGATACTTTTATCTGTTTCTCTAATGTCTCATATTCTGGATTATCTAAATGTAATTGTTTCCTAAAACTTGGTAACGCTAATAAAGGTGATTTATTTACAATTGATTTTGGTGTAACTGAACCATTACCAACAACTGTTCTTTTAGTCTCTGGTAATGCTAAAATATTAAATACCAAACATAAACCAGAACCAATTACAAGAAACCAGAAAATTGATCTCCAATCCCACCTTGATGCTAATGCTGCACCAATCAATGCACCAAATGCTGTACCTAAAACTTGTGTACCAGATACTAATCCCATATAACCACCTCTTTCTGCTTTAATTGTTACATCACCCATTATACCAGAATTAACAGCAATAACTGGTGAAATACCAGCAGCTTGTAAACATCTTAAACCGATTAATTGAGAATAATTGTTACAACATGATAAACCAATACAAGCACATAAGTATAAAAATACGGACACCAAGACAACGGGTCTTCTGCCTAATGAATCTGCTAAACCACCCATTAATGTAGGAGATAAAGCTTGAAATACATAATAAACGACAACTGAAACATTTGTCTGTTCTTCAGTAATGTGAAATTTTTTCTCAATTACTTTTAATGCAGGATAATAAATAGAACCTGCAATTGAAGAGAATATACCAGTGAAAGCACATTGTATAACCAACATATATTTGTCGGTTACACTAAAACGCGTATATGGAGCTACTCTCTCACCAACATTTTCAGGATCATCCTTATTAGGTGAATTATAATATATATCTTCTTGAAAAAATGATTTTGAAAAAGATGTTGTACGTGAAGCATGAGAAGAAATTGGTTTTAATGAATTATCATTAAATTTATTATTCAATTGAATATTACTTTTATTCTCGCCAATACCATTGTAAGAATTTAAACTCGAATCACTTGAAGCATGCAAAGAATTGATATGATCTTCTTTGCTAAAATAATTTTCTGAGCTATTGTCAGTGTGATTAAATCCAAAAATATGAAATTCAACCATTACGATATATTTATTCCCTTTGTCTTATATTAAAGAGTGAGGTGAACACAATTGCTATTCTTTTAATTTTGAATAATTTTTTCAAACAAAAATATAGCCAGATATATGTAGAAAAATACGAAGGAACTTATTATTACAGAAGTAATCATGTAATAATATGTTGTGAATTAAGAGAGTGCATCAAGTCATAAGTTGTTTAGAGGAACAGTACTTGAATACACCACTGCTTAACAATTAATGGCACATATATGGTGCCCTTTTATACCTGTTGGTAGTCAATTGTTTGCCAAGATATTAACATTTTTCAGTGTACCTAATTAGGCGCGCAACTCTGGGAGGCTGTTTCAGATCATCGGAAATTGTCGCCAGGGTTGTCATATCATTATACCTAAAAACCCCGAATAAAGAGTAGATCCAGCAACACCGAGCTCGGTTAACAGACAATGTATCCAAAGTTAGTTATACCCCCGACACCGTCCCATAGTAATAAAATGGTTACCACAGATCCATCTATATTTGTTTGGTTGAAAAGGTAGCTGTAACCAAGGAGAGGTATCATCGTCTCCTTATGCAATTGTCTGTATATACATACCACACAAACTATTAGTCAGCACTTTGTGTGATAGGGAATTTACGCACTTTGGTAAAATGAATCTGGAGCAAAATATTAAGTGGATATAGAAATCGTATACAATGCAGCCTTTTTAATATTTGTCTTATTACCTTTTTACCTTAGCATTGTTTTCACCCCTTCTTGTAGAAATGGAGTTAAGCCATAACAGTATACTAGTAAAAATAGTATCGCTTTTGTTGTTTTCCAATTCTTGGCCAAGTTGTATCCTAAAGTTGTTGATAACATAATATTTGTAATATTGTTGAACCAGCAATAAAAAATCGTTATTTTTAGAACAGCAGACCGTATGGTCATGAGTTATGCTTATCTTCAATTAGAGCATCCGATACATTTTGTAGTGGAATTAATATCTAGTTGATATTTAATCCTTCTTATCATTTTTTTGCTTCTTGTAAAATTAAAAAATTAAAATCCAAGATTTGCAAATCCTGGGGAATTGTGATATTTATATATCTATCTTTATATCAGAGAGATATTTTTCGAAGTCCGAGATTATTTTCGCCTTTTCCCTCAAGAGATTAATTAAGAGGAACGGGGAAAATATAATAGAAATAAGCTAACTAACTATAGTGTAATTTAGATATAATAAAGTATCAGTTATTTATATAGAATTTAAGAAGACAAAATATGTTTAATGTATTCAGCTGTAATTCGTCAGATATATATTAATAGAACTTTAGATATATAATATATGGTATTATTTAATTTTTTTTTCTTTTTCAAAAGTCCATAGTTAGTAGTATAATAAAAAAAAAGTAGAGGTATAGTAATAGGAGTGTTAGTTATTGTTGTAGTAGTAATAGGATAGACACAAAAAAATAAAAATATAGATAAAAAAAATAAAGTTAAATTATAATAATATTAATAATACAATAGCATGTACAATTCTTTTTTTATTTCGATCTTATTAGTAAGAATAAATTTTCCTCTATTTTTAACTAGTTATTTAGTTGTATAAAACGAACTTAGCAGAACCAGACATAACAGCAGCAGTACAACCATCACTACCACCAACGAAGGCACCGTTTTCATATTTACAGTTACCGTTAACAACAGAGTCACCATCAGCGACAATCTTGACGTTGTAGTTTAATGGAGAGTTGTTGTTTGGATTTGGAATCAAAGATAAGTAAGTGATACCATTAGTGTAACCAGCACCAAAGTTTAATGGAGCCCAGTTACCGATACCAGAACCGGAAGTACCCCAGACACAACCGTCTTCGACGGAAACACCAGCGTTGTTAACATAGTATTGAGCACTGGTCTTCTTACCTTGCCATTTGTAGTAAGTTTCTTCATCAACAACAGTTAATGGTAAAGAGGAACCACCTTCAACAAAAGTTGGGATAACCATGTTTTCGGTACCTGGGTAATCAGTTCTACAGATAGCGACACCTTCAGACAATTCACTGACAACAGTAGCGGATGGGATACCCCATTCACATAAGTAATCAGTGTCAGTGTTGGTTCTGTATAAGTAACCGCCCTTACATAATAAACCACCGACGGATCTACCATCAGCTGGTTGTTCACTTGGCCATTGGGTCTTAGACATACCTGGTTGACAAGCGTAAGAACAGTGAGAACCTTCAGTACAAGAACCACCAGTAGAAGAGTCAGCATGTTCAATACCGGACCAACCACCTTGGTTCATCCAGTCAATAGAGATAACACCTTGACCAGATGGGAATTCAGAACATTTGACAGTACCATCAACGAATTTTTCGCTTGGACCAGAGAAAGCGCTTAAATCACCGAAGATGGAACCAGAACCAGAGGAAGTGGAAGTGGATGAAGAATCATCATCATCGGAAGAAGAAGTGGTAGCGGCTTGAGAAGTGGCAGCAGCCTTGGTAGAAGTGGTTGGAGCAGCCTTGGTAGCTGGAGTAGATTGGACAGCCTTGGTGACAAGAGTGGTTTGAACTGGAGCAGCATTAGCGACTGGAGTAGAACCTTGAACGTTAACTTCGTTGACGGCTGAAGCAGTGGCAATTACAGTTTGAACAGTTTGGGCAGCAGCCTTGGTGGCAGCAGCGGTTTCAGTAACTTGTAAAGTGTTACCTTCTTCATCAACAACAACGGTTTCGTAAACGTATTCAACTTGAATAGCTCTCTTGTGGTTGTGTTTTTTATCGTTACGTGGTAAGGCAGAAGCGATAGAGGAAGTAGCGACGGCTAAAGTAACAGCAGTGGATAATTTCATTTTTTAGTTACTAAGTAAAGTGTGTTTGTTAAAGTTTTTTTCTCAATTGGATATAAAAAAAGGATTGTAAATATAGATTATGAAATAAATTAAAAAAAATATATTATTTTTTTGTTGGTATTGAATCTACTATTAATAATAAAAGGAATGGATCAAAACGAATAATATCGTTGAAAATGTATAAAAATTAATACAGTCAAAAAGTTGGGGGAGTAAACAAACGGGAGGAAAAAATTTAAAGATATAAAGTTCTTTGGTTTTCTATAAATTCAAGAATAAATAAAAAATAAAAAATAAAAATAAAAGAATATAGTAAAAAAAGAGATAAATCTCTTTTTCATAAAATCAAGAAATGAAATTTTTTAAACAAATAAACATCTCTATTATATTTAAATCAAAAATTTGACAAAGTTGTACCAACAACGAGAAAACAAACAAATGAAAATTTTCCCTCCAATATTAAGTGAACCCTCCTAGATAAACAACAACAACGAATTTCTACCTGAAACTTTCTCTTGTTTACTCGCTAACTACGCGAATTCGTTGGGTTCTCGTCTTGGACAAATCTGACTTTTTGCCCTATTGGGCGCAGGTACGCGAAATGTGGCCGAACAAAATAAACAATGAGACGAATCAAAAATCAATCATTAAAATTAGGAAAATAATTAATTAGCGAATGCAATTGTTCGTTAAAGGAAACCTGATTGAAATTGAAATATGGTGTTTCTGAGAGATCACCGTAGGAGACACGGGTTTGTAACATTTGGTGATGCTAGCGACCTCAATTCAATTCAACTGTGTAATTACTGGTACTGCATCACCCTTGAATATCCGTTCGTTTTTTCTTCTTGTTTGGTGCCCTACTAATTGCACATTACGTTTATATTAGCTTTCACGTTTGTTTTTTCACTGTATTATTTCTCTGGGCATCCACAGGCAACCCAACAAAACTTCGTCGTTAATTGTTTCGTGTCCTCTTGATTTTTCAGTGGGGGAGACGCTGTGCGCTTTTCGGCAATAGCCCCACCTAATTTGTTATTCTATATATACTAAAATGGCAAATGTGTCCTTTTCAAGGATGCCAGGTGTCTGAAACAAGGTTGCATTTGCCCCAAAAGGTCTTAATTTGCCCGGTTACGATGGCATTTTGACATATCTGGATCCAATATAGCTATATTGGTAAATAGCATTGGCAGGTCGTTGTCTTATTAGTACGTGTTATGACTCTATCTGGATGATTTAATTGCGTAGTGTTGTCCTTTTGTGGTATTGTTGATACCTTTTTCAGAACACGGGTCCCTGCTGATGTAAAACAATACATCCTTCAAATGACACTATTGGATTAAGGCTCCTTTAATAACAAAACAACAAATGAAGAAGGGCTTTTGTTTTTTTGACGAAATAAATAATAATTGGTATTTACAATGATAAATAAATTTATATGTTATATTTTAGAATATATATTTGCAGATGGGGATGTCAAAGACAATAAATAATAGGAATAAGAGATGGAAAAAAAACACGGAATATATATAAATAGAGAAGAATTCTTTTTTTTTGTTTTTTTGTTATTTTAATGCGTATGTTGTTCAATCTTGTTGAAAAACATCTCTTAAGAAAGCTTCTTCTTCTGCTGAATGCAAAGTCTTATTACCTGCAGCTACAGCACCACTTGGATCTCTACCACAATATCTTATGTTGAAACCCTTGTAGCTATCTGTCTCTTTCAAAACAGTCGTTAATCTTGGTAATACATATGACCATGAGCCCATGTTCAATGGTTCTTCTTGACACCAGACAATTTCTTTCAAGTTTGGATAGGAGTTTAATGTATCACGTAATTGTGCATATGGGAATGGATGTAATTCTTCAACTTTAACAAATGCAGTAGTATCATTCTTCAAATCAGCACGTCTCTTATGTAATGCTGTAAATACTTGACCACTCATTATGACTAATCTTTCAGTTTCTTCCTTAGGTTTGATAGTTTTACCATGTTCAGCATCTTCAATTATCCATTGGAATCCACCTTCTGTGAATTCTTCAATATTAGATCTCGCTAATGGATGGCGTAATAATTGTTTAGAGAAGAAAATTGCTAAAGGTTTACGGAATTGACGATGTTGTTGTCTTCTTAAAATATGGAATAAATTAGCTGGAGTAGTTGGATAAACAACTTGGAAATTACAATCTTGATGTTGACGGTTCAATTGTTCTTCATTTGGGAAATATCTACTATCTTCATTGGCTAATTGTAAGAATCTTTCTAATCTACCTGAAGAATGTTCTGGACCTTGACCATCATAACCATGTGGTAATGATAATACTAAACCAGTTCTTTGACTCCATTTTTGTTCACCACCGGCGATAAATTGATCAATGATAACTTGTGCAGTATTGGCAAAATCACCAAATTGAGCTTCCCACATAACCAAATTTTCTGGTGAAGTTAATGAAAAACCATATTCAAAACCCATTACACCATATTCAGATAATGATGAGTTTGAAATTGTAAAATTAGCTTGACCATTGGATAAATGTTGTAATGGAGTATAAACTCTTTCAGAACCTTGATCATGTAAGACAGCATGACGTTGGGAAAATGTACCTCTTTCAACATCTTCACCTGATACTCTAACATTATGGCCTTCTAAAACTAAAGAACCGAATGCTAATGCTTCACCTGTAGACCAGTCAATACCTTCACCTGCCTTCACGGACTTGTACCTGTTGTTTAAGATTCTCTTCAAGTTCTTATGAATTTCAAAGTTTTCTGGACCAGTTGAGATTTTTTCAGCAATATTTAATAAAGTCTCTTTATTTACATTAGTTGGATAATGAGGTAAGATTTGTGTAGCCAATTCTTTTGGAGTCTTAAATCCTTCCCAGGCAGCAGTTAACCATTCTCTTGATGATGGTTTATAATCTTTTGATTTTTCAAAAGCTTCAGTGAATAATCCCCAAACCCATTTTTGATGTTCTTTAATAGCATCTTCAGTGAATGAACCTTCGGAAACTAATTTTTCAGCATAAACATCAATTACAGATTTTTGTTTTGCAATTTGTTTATACATTAATGGTTGAGTAAATGAAGGTTGGTCAGTTTCATTATGACCATACTTTCTCCAACCGACAATATCTATAATAGCATCTGTATGATATGTGTTTCTCCATTCAGCAGCCATATTACAAACGAATGTAACAGCCTCAACATCATTAGCATTAACGTGGAAGATTGGTGCATCAATAGCTTTTGCAATATCAGATGGATAGGGTGTAGATCTTGCAAATCTTGGATCAGTAGTAAAACCAATTTGATTGTTTAAAATGATATGAATAGTACCACCTGTAGAATATTGTGGTAACATTTCAAACCCTAATGTTTCATAAACAACACCTTGACCAGCAAATGCAGCATCACCATGTAATAAAACACCTAAAGCTTTAGTCTTATTCTCTAAATCATGCTTTTCTTGTAATATTGATCTTGTTCTACCTAAGACAACTGGATCTTGTGCTTCTAAATGAGATGGATTAGCAACTAAAGACAAATTGACATATTTACCTGATGTGGTTGGTCTTTGATAGTTCATACCTAAATGATATTTAACATCACCAGAACCATGACGACTATCTTCCTTGGCTTGACTTCCTTTAAATTCAGAAAAAATGGATTCATTTGGTTTACGTACCACATTTGATAAGACATTTAATCTACCACGATGAGCCATACCTAAAACAACATCTTCTACACCCATTTCAACAGAACGATCGATTAAAGTTTTGATACCTGGTACAGTCGATTCTAAACCTTCTAAACCAAATCTCTTATCATTTGGGAATTTTGAAGCTAAGAAAGTTTCAAAAGAAGTAGCCCAAATTAATCTATCTAAAATTTGTTTCTTTTGATCACGAGTATAATTGAATGGTTTTGGAATTTCAATTCTATCTCTTAACCATTCACACTTTATCTTTGATGGAATATGAGTATATTCAATTGAATAAGATTGACAATATAATTTTTCTAAGATATTAATGATCTCTTTTAATTTTAATGTAGTAGTACCATCTTTTGCAAATCTTGGTAAAATACCAGGACCCAAAGTAATATCTTGATTTAAATCACCTTCACTGAACCCATAATAGTCCAAAGTCAACTCTTTTGGAATAGGTTTACTAGCATCATCAGCAAATGAAATACCTAATGGATCAATGTGAGCCTTTAGATGACCTCTAACTTGATAAGCTCTACATAATAATTGAACTTTCAAATGAGTCAAAACATTGCCATCAATGTTGGCACCAATACCAGTTCCTAATGGAACATCTTGATTACCGGTAGGGGTACCAACTAAAGTAGGAGGAGCTTGAAATGCTTTAGAAGCAGGGATGTTTGAATTGGATATGTTCTTAAAATAGGCATTCCAAGAACTATGTACAGATGAAGGATCAGATTTCCATTGTTCGAACATTTCCTCGATGTATGGGGCATTGCTAGTAGATAGGAAATTGTCTTGACCAATAGAATAGTGTCTCTTGTGTAAAGAACTCCCTAAAACAATGGGAGCAGTTATCGAACATTTCACTGATGAAATGAATGCTCTTTTTGATGCATATACTAATGGTACTGCACGTAACATTATGTTAGTTTTTTAATAATTTGGTAGGAATAATGTATCTCTTATTCTAATACCGGTTAGTTGTTAAAAAAAGAATTAAATAATTCAAAAATACAAATTATTCTTTTCAATAGAATTCAAAAAAAATTATTCTATAATAATAATAGGAGTATGTATAAAATAACAGGGGTGATAGTATTAACCTTCTTTATTTTTTTTTATACTCAAGAGATGTATTTACTTCGTTTTTATAAAAGTTAAAAAGAGATCGGTCAGTCTACAATAAACTGGGGATGATGCTTCACCAAAAGCGATATAATACAACTGTACTTGATCGTGGGGTTGTTTGCTGCATCTATAATACAAAGGGTGTTCATCGCATTAAAGTTCCCCCACTTTAGTTTTGAGTGCCGGTTCGGAGTCCACGCTGTCGTGGAAAGTGATGACAATCCGAGATATATGCTATCATGCTTTTCTTAGTTGTTGAAATTTCGGTTTGTTTAGAAGAGAGACAATAAGATGATGAGCAAGAGATTTCAAGATTTACTAATGACAAGAGGTTTAAGAATAGAAAGAGAAAGATTTTTTAGTTTCAATTCTGCTTTGATTGATATCGACAGTTTTCTTTTAAAAGTTGAAAACACAAAAATGGCTCTATATTAATCGAGCACTAATAGTGTTTTCTGTTAAACCATTTGGTTTAACATGGAGAGTCATTAAAGACTCTCTAGTGAATAGAGAAATTATGTAATGTAAATAGAGAGAATAACTAAAAAAATATTAAAGATTATGCAAAGAATTGAAAGTATGATGAAAATTGTTAAGAAATAATAAAAGGGAATTCATAGATTATGAACTGATTTAGATTTCTTCAACAATGTGACCCTTGGAGGAAACATAGATACCATCCAAGAACTTTCTGATATCCTTGTTTCTGACTCTACAGATTTGTTGGACATCGGCAGCGTTTTGGGAAACATCTTCAACAGAGTTACCGGATAAGACCATTTCATCCTTTTGAGTTGTAGAGAATTCAATAGAAACACCTTCTCTGATTGGAACTAATCTAACCTTCTTGTCACCTAAGAAATTTCTAATTTCGATGAATTTCTTACCTTCATTTTCAACAACGTTAACGTTGATTGGGAAATGCGCATAAACGTATCTCATCTTGTATTTGTAACCCTTAGTGACACCAGTGATTAAGTTGTCGACTAAAGACTTGACAGTTCTTAAAGCAGCAACGTGCTTTCTGTCACCGTTGTGAACAGTAACCTTGATCAATCTGTTGGAGACCTTGGTGAAGGTAACATCAATGTGCTTCAAGGACTTAGTTAAAGTACCTCTTGGACCGGTGACCTTAACAACTCTAGACTTGATGGCGACGTTAACACCTTCTGGGACGTCAATGTTTTGTTCAGTTTGGATGTACTTCATTATTAATGCTTCGAGACTAAGTAGGACTGTTACTCTATTAATTAAAATTATGGCAACTAAAAGTGACGACAACAATATAGAGAGGAAAAAAAAATTTGAAAAAAAGCCACCGCGCTTAAATACTTTTTTTTCTCGTTAAGCGAGAAAATTTTTCAAGTTGCGTCGTTCGTGGAACATGATAATAATACTATGCCAGTAAAACAACGTCAGAAATAAATAAATAACGAGATTAAACATATTTATTATTGAGAAAATAGCAATATATTTATATTCTAATTTAATATGTAATTATATATTTGGCATGTATTTCAATGTATTATAATAGTTTAATATGCATATTATCTCAGAATTTTCAACACCAACCAAATTGGTTCATCCAAATAATTTAGCCTTCTCTAATTTTAAATAGATAAATGGTTAAAAAAAAAGGACTATTATTTAATAAATTCGTTTGTTAATACATACCTTTGTTTATTATTGATAAAGCTTTTTTCTGTTCATTTCTTACAACTTACCGTGATTACTCTTCGTTTTTTTTCAGTTTTTTGATGTTTACAAGATATCTTTAATTAAAGCCGGAGCTGTAAAAAAATCTGAAATTTTTCAGATGAGATGAGATTAAAAGATCATATTAAAAATTCTTCCAATATATAAGATAAGTATATATTCTAGCTACTTGCATAACACTCATTAACAATGTCAAAAGTAGTTAAATCGAAATCATCACAATTACAAGCTAATAATGCGATAAATGGTATACTTGCGAACTTACTTCCCGGTACACCAAAGATATCATCCATTAATAGAAAGAGTAAAAGTAAGAATAATAAAGTATCAAAAACACAATTAATTGATTCCAATCTTAAAAAGAGAATTGAATTGCAAGAAAGAGATGTATTGAAGATTAAAAGAAAGGAAAAGAAAATAAAAGACCAAAAGAAGAGAGAGAATAAATTAAGTAAAAATAGAATTCAACAACAAGTTAAAAAAGAATTACTTAATAAACATAAAAAGAATGGTAATCTAACAAATTCAGAAAAGAAACAATTGAATGAAATTGTAAGAAAAAATGAATCATCACTAAGGTCTTGGGAAATGGATGATGAAGATGACAAGGATAAATTTGATGAACTTCAAAAATTCGTTCTTGATAATGTCACTAATCATAAAAGTTCTAATAGAAGTAAGAAACGTAGATCTAAAAAGAAGGCCTTTAAGGAAGAAGCAGGTAATAAAGATGTTGAAGATATTGACTATAGATACCGTGGTTTGACTCCTGGTCTTGCTCCAGTTGGTCTAAGTGATGAAGAAGATTCTAGTGAAGAGGAAAATGAAGATGATGATGATGGAATGGATGGTTTTTATGATGACTATTAATAGTATGTGTGCATAAATACCTTTCTAAAGGAGTATTTCATTTCAGTGGGTGTATATTATATATAATGATTTAAACTTTTTTTTAGATTTATTTATTAAAACAGAAAGTTACTAGCATTTATTTCAAAATTAAAATAAAAGTGTTAATATTATATAATATAAATATTTTATACCAAATATTAATATTAAATTCTAAAAAAAAAAAAAATTATTAGAAATTAGAATTTTATGAAATTATTGAATTTAATTTTATATTTTGGTAAACAAAGCATATATTTGCCTTTTTTTTATATTGTCATGGTAACATTTTTTAATAAAAACAAAATTTTTTTTGAGTATTATTATTAACATATTTAAAATTATTTAAAAGTTCAAAATAGTATTTATTTAACTAATATATGCTTATTATTAAAATCACTTCATTAAAATGTCTCAATATTTGAAGGGTTATGTATTACATCATTATTTTTAGATGTTCGGGCAATTTTGCATTGTAGTAGCGTTCTATTTATTTACTAATATTTCAAATAAATCATATTTAAAAAGAGACGAAAAATAACAATAAATCGCATTGAATATTGACTTTATAATCTAGGTGCTAATACCATATATCATAGTAATAGAAAGGGATCAAGCATGAATACCAATTTTGCGTTCCCACCTCAGAATACGCATTCGCCTGTCCAAAATCAGGTTAATGCATCTCCAATACAATTACCTGCTTCATCTTTTGATGACCCATCAGTAAATTCTATCCCTCAACCAGAAGTAAATATTAACAATTCAAACTCATATTTAGGCCAACCAAATGGTGGACTTTCTCTCAATTCATCAGAAGTTATACCTTCATATCAACAGACATTTGTTTCTAACCCATCGCAAATGACGCCAACGTTACCTCCAAGTCCTCATGTAAATATTCCAAATGTTAGTAGCCCGTCTACTCCAACTCTAATGCAAGGTCAATTTGGCTCAGAGAGTATTCACCAATCACCTATGAATCACGATCCAGTCGCTAATGCATTTCGTCAACAAACCGAAATTGCAAGACCACTAGAATTCTCACAACCAATAGAAGTTATTCAACCTGTAACCTTACCTCAACCATTACAACAATCTCAAAATTTAAGAAACCAAATGGCTACTGACATGAAAGCTCCAAGTGAGTATGCCTTACATATTTTATTTACCAAGTTTGTTAGAAATGCAGAGAATAAATTAAACATATGCTTACAATATTCATTAGCAACTGAACCACCAATCGTTGATATTTTGGGTGAAGGTATAGATCCAGCATTTGATAAGATAATAAGTTCATTGGGCCATATTGCAAGAAAAAAACCAAAACCAGTTATCGATGCCATGATGTTTTGGAGGAAGACAAAATCAGAGATAGTTAATGTTGCCGCAGAAGAAGTGGGAAATCTGTTAAAAAAGTACGATGATGAACTAGTTTTATTAACAACTGCAAGCATGAATAATTCACAACCGTCTACATCCAATGGAACAAATTTATTAAGATCACATTCCAAAAGTTTTAGTAATGATAGTAAACTAACCCATAAGAGAGGAAATTCTTCAAAATCAAATATAAATATTGCATTATCTCCAAAACTGAAAGAATTAGAGGCTAAAATAGAGGTAGCTAAAGAAAATGCTTTTCAGGCAGACCGTAAATCATTAATCAGTATATATATTCTTTGTCGTGTCCTAATAGAAATAGTTAAACATGCACCAGCTAATACAGACCAAGATATCAATGAAAAACTAGAGGATATTATTTTTACACAATTAAGAACTACTGATCCATTTTCGGTGTCTACAAGTATTATTAAATCATCAAATTGGAATGCCTTTGCTGAACTTTTAGGATATATGTCAGAAGCTAAATTTCTTTCAGTTAGTGATAGATTCATCTCAGAGCTTGAAAAAGTTCCACAAGATATTCCTTTAGAAGATGAACCAGGTATCCATTTATTAATTTTAGGGATGAGATATCTGAGACTTAAACATTATCCACTTGAAAGATTTGAAGAAACTGCTGATTTTATTAAAAGTTTGGCCAAATTTTTCTCAATTGTAAAAAATGAGACTATCAAAGTCGTTTATGCTGAAGTGATAGGCCACCTTCTACTTCCTCTAGCTGGTTCACTTACAGCTGAGGTAAACCACCCGACTTGGGTCGATGCAATCTCTTTATTGCTTGATATTTCAATGGAAATGCAAAGTAATGAATCATGGCTCAGTGGTTTCAAATTAAATGTCGCTGTCTTATGTGTAGCACCTCATGAGATATTTTCTCAACATTGGTTAAAGCTTATTGAAGAAAATGCAAACTCAATAAGAGCAAAGAGTTTGCAAGATAGAGTAACGTTTGCAATGTGTCTTTCTAGATTAGTATGGGTTTATCTTTACAGATGTTCAGAAAGTTTGAATAATACAACTAGAACCCTTCAAAAATTGTATGAGCTATATTTCATTGACAATAGAAAAGATTCATGGATTACCCCGGATATGGAGTTGATTAATCCATTGTCTGATGTTTTGGTCTCAATCGGTTTTTCTTATCCTAATTTATTGATGGAAAATACTCTTCATCCATTAATCAAACAATCAATAAATGGCACAGATCTAAATACTATATCTTATGAGAAATTACTCTTAGCAATTACAACATATAGAGGCCTTTTAATGACTAATAAACATCCTGAATTTCCAGAAGAAGATTGCAGATATTATCACAAAGATTTAGATGAACTCTATATCATCCAAAAAGAGGCAGATATTGCCAATCATGAAGAAATATGTGTCCAATTACATAATATTTTCCTATTATTAGATTCTAATTTAGGTTCTGAAGTTTTTAAACCAGAAAATAAGCACAAAAAGTCAGATAGTTCATCTCAGGCTGGTTCGTTCTCTTTCAAACTCAATTCAGACGTTTCTCAATCTTCTATTAATGCTCCCAAAAACAATAACAATCATAATCTTAATGTATTACTATTCTCCACTTTGATTGAAACAATTGTGTGCTGCATTAGCGTATGCAAAAAGTTACCATTTAAGCCTACTTTGGAAATCCTATGTCGAAATGCAGTGCATCCAGAACCCTATATTTCAGAAAGTTGTCATATTGCCCTTCAATCGTTAGCCTCAAAGAGGAACCCCTATACTTTAATCACATGGTTTGCAAAGTATTCCTTCGATTTTGATGAAAAGTCTCATGTAAATTATGATTTGAATTATTTGATATCACTAGATTATAAGAAACTGCTCGTACTTTATGTCGATCTACTAAACTGCTGGCTTGAAAAATTCCAAAACTCAAACAAAGAAGAAAAACAGAGAGATACTGGATTAGATGGTATTGATTTGCCTTTAAAGGAAAATAGTCTCACAGATCACACAGAAGAAGATTCAGCGGAATGGAAAACTACAATTAGGGTTATGAAAGATGTAGAGAGTAATGGTTTGTTTTTCTTGAGTTCTCAAGATGTTACAATTCGTAGACTAGCTATCCAGATTTTAAAAGTGATTAAGAAGTTTGATAGTGCTATGTTTGAGAAGGTAGTTCGTGTAACAGATACCCATGTTAGGATGCCATCATATTTTGCAACAGATCGTGGCTTCAGATTGCTTGATGTCTTAACTGATACTGACTACTTCTCTTTACTAAACTCGAATAGAGCACCTTTAAGTACAATGGAAAAAAAGAGACTAACGAAATTAAACTGCAAGATTAAGAAAGGGTTGCTTATACGCCTAGCAGAATCTAATTATACAGTCGATATCGCATTATGGCAACGTGTTTTTGCAAATCTGTTTGCCAAAATTATGAAAATAAGTCCAAAGGTTATGGAAACATGTCGATCAATTGTCTGCATTAGATTGGTTCAGTTGCATGGTATTATTCTTCAAATTGCAAACGATTCAGAATATTCTCAAAAAAACATTCCATCAGAAGTGATTGTAAACCAATGGAAATTGTATGTTATTGTTGCTTGTACGTCACTAACTTCAGTTGACATTGTGTTAGAAGATACCTCAGATTCAGATAATGCAAAAACTCACGAGAGAAATAAAAGTCAACAAATATTTTCAGTTCATAATGATAACATAAAGTCTGCGACTGAAATATTTAAAGTGATACTTCCGTTACTTAACTCCAAGTCTCTACTTGTTAAAGAAGCTTCAATTGTAGGATTAAGTTCAATGAATATCAATACATATAAATTTTACGTTGAAAGCATTGAAAACTTTTTGTGTAGTTGGGATACGAACAGCTCAAATAATCAAATGCGTTCGGAAATGTTTCATGTTCTAACTATTTTATCGCGATTTTTAAACAATTCTTTGATTTTGAATGACAATACTATTTTGCTGAAGCTCTCTCACTTTATCAGATACACTAAATCCTTTTTAGAAGATGATCGTGTACAGCACATGCACGAATTCCAACTTTTAAGGAGTTATTTTGCCGAATTTGTGTTACGTTATTATTCTGCAGTTAAAGATCTTCCAAATATTAATAAACTTTTCCCATTTCAAGCCAGAGCTTCATGCTTCAATTATTTTAAAGAATGGTGTGGATATGGCCCTTATGCGTATATAGGTGAAGAACGTTATGCTACCATGGCAAAAAATATGGAACATATAAAAGATGAAACAAATTCTATGATGCTAATCAATAGTCAGAAAAAGAGATTAGAAACTCTAGCCTTAGAAACTATAATTGTATTATGTTCTGACTCTATTAGCGAAACTTTTGACGCGGAAACTCAGGTTCCTATTATTGTTTCCTTTGATATATCAAGTTTACTTTCATTAATTGAAGCACTATTCAATGCAGATAGTCAAACTATTAAAAATCTGGGTGTACATGCTCTTCAGAATTTACTAGAAAAAAATACAGACAATACACAACTATTTAAGGATGTACTTGCAAGATGTGGTACAGTTCATACCAACCCTTCAATATACATTTATTATTATACGACATTATGCAAAGCTATCTTTAAAATGGATAAGCTAATCCTAGATGAAGATGAACTGGTATCATTGGGATTATATGGTTTGGTTTCCGATGATGAATCAATGAGGACATGTGCGGTAGAATTATTATCAGTAATTGAGACCAAACTGCATAAGTCATCATATTCTAAAGTATTCCGGGAAAGA
The DNA here is from genome assembly GCA_030581855.1 of Yueomyces sinensis. Classification (NCBI taxonomy): domain Eukaryota; kingdom Fungi; phylum Ascomycota; class Saccharomycetes; order Saccharomycetales; family Saccharomycetaceae; genus Yueomyces; species Yueomyces sinensis. The sequence continues at coordinate 152,000 of JAKTVU010000004.1, forward strand.
ACTGCAAATTCATCCAAAACGGTGTACAAATCTACTGCAAAAGAAATATCCAGTATTTTTGCAGATCTTTCATCTCATGATTTGTGCCTAAAAACATTTGCTAACATGGTCAACTTATTACATCTTTTAACTTATCAACTAAAACGTGATGTTTTGACTTTACTTACACCATGGGCAAATAAGATAATATTAAAATCTCTGGATGACTCTGACTCTATTATGGTTCTTCGTAACCTTTTTTATGTGACAATTGAACTTAATGAAGAGTTTCCTATGGAAGTTGAACAATTGTGGATTTCTCTTGGTAAAGGTAATTCCTTCCAAAATGCACACACTACCCTAGAATATATTATGGTTTCCTCAATTAACCAAAGGAATCCAATCTTTGTTGAATATTCTAGAGATGTTGTATTGTACTTATTTAATGTACCGGGCAACCTTGGATTAATTGATACTCTACTATCAAATCTAGAGCCTAAATCTATGGTTCCTCCTTCAAATACAATTGATATTCAATATGTTGATGAAGGAAAATTCTCTTTTGTGGCAAATATTTGGGATAGACTAAACTATAAAGAACGTGGAGTAGTATTTTCAAAAGCACAATTATCATTAATATTTTTGGTTAATATCTTATCTACTCCTCATGAAGCTACAAAACAATACTTACCAACATTACTACATACATCCATTTGTTTGTTAGATCATTACATTCCACAAATACAACAAAGTGCTTCGAAGATCATAAGTGGTTTAATATTTACTTTTGCAGCTACCCATGAAAAATCAGAAGAAATTGTACAGACTATTGACAACAAGCATGCGTTATGGTCATATGATAATTTGAATAAGGATAAAGCCGGTGCCACATCTCCTAAAGCAATGAACATGTTGATAACAAATTTACTTACTGTCTTTAGTGAGAATGAAAACTTAAGGGTTGATTGGCAAAGAGTAGCCTTAAAATGGGCTACTACCTGCTCTGCTCGTCATATCGCATGCCGTTCCTTCCAAATATTTAGGTCATTATTGACATTTTTAGACCAAGGAATGTTACGTGATATGCTACATCGTTTGTCAAACACTGTATCAGATGAAAATCCTGAAATTCAAGGTTTTGCCATGCAAATTCTAATGACTTTAAATGCAATCACTGCTGAATTAAGTCCCGCTGAACTAATTAACTTTCCCCAGTTGTTATGGTCCATCACTGCTTGTTTAAATAGTGTACATGAACAAGAATTTATCGAGGTCTTGTCTTGTTTTGTGAAGTTTATTTCAAAGATTGATTTTGACTCACCTGATACAGTTCAATGTTTAGTCGCTACTTTCCCTTCTAATTGGGAAGGAAGATTTGAAGGTTTACAACAAATCGTTATGAATGGTTTGAGATCATCTAATTCACTTGATATAACATGGAAATTTCTAGATAAACTGAATCTATTAAGAGATAGTAGAATTATTGCTGATACAGAATCCAGATTACTCTTTGCTTTATTAGCAAACTTACCGAGATTTTTGAATGCAATGGATTTAAAAGAATTCTCCAGTATTCAACAAGCATCTCAATCTCTTATTTCTTTAGCCAATGCACAAAATCAACCTTCATTAGCTAGATTATTAGATTCATTAGCCAAAAATAAATTCAGATCTAAGAAGGACTTCATGAGTCAAATAGTCAGTTTCATCTCCAGAACATATTTTCCTAAATTTTCATTTCAAACTATTATTTTCTTTCTAGGATTACTATTAAATAAAATTAATTGGATAAAAGAACAATCCATGGTGATTTTGAAGTACTTGGTACCTTTGGTTGATTTAACAAGACCTGAGTTTGTGGGTGTTGGTGCTGATTTAGTCTCTCCTCTATTAAGATTACTTCTAACAGAACATGAGAGTGCTGCTTTAGAGGTTTTGGATTGTTTTGGTGAAGTGTCAGGTAGTAAAACGGATAAAGATGTTCTAAGATTAAGTATGGGCAACAAGAACACCAAAACCTCCAATATTGCTGCGACTATATTATTCGGTATTCCAGAGGAAAGTGGATGGTCTGTCCCTCTTCCAAAAATGATGGCGGCTACAACAAGACATAACGTGCATGCAGTCTTCACTACATGTACTTTGGAAACAGAAAATGCTGAATTAGAACAAGATACTGATATGGCAGACGACGTGCTAGTAGAATTTCATGCTGATGCTGATTATGGTGTTTCGGCGAATGATGCTACTGATACTGCCTCCGTAAATGAAGATAATGAAGAATCATTAAGTCATATGTGGGCTGAATTGGATAATCTGGATAGTTTTTTTACCAAGAATGTCTCAAATATACCAAATGCTCCTGAACAAATAAGCACTGATATGTTTGGGGATAATCATAATAGATCATCATCTTTTGGTACAGATAATACCAGAAATGTATTTATTAGAGATCCTGCACCACAATTTTACGATAATAAAGTCTCTGCATTCCTTAACAGAAGTATGGATCCTAAAGAAATATATAATGAGAATTTGGCTGAGTCCTTTGTCTATAACAATGGCTTGGTAAGTAAATTAGGTTACAACCGCAATCCTCATGGCCCAGGAGGATCACGCTTCTATTCTCCATCTCCAAGGAAGAAAAGCTCTTTCCAATATCGTAGCCCTAGACCATAGTTCGATATATAAGAGGCTGATTCAATAAGGTTATAATAATCCATTATTGATTAATTTACTGATAGATATATAAATTTATATGTATATAGATACCCTAAGTATTATACATTGTTTTTTTTTTGAACCAATACGACATCATTTCTTTAAAAGCACCAATTTCTAAAACAAACATCATTAGATAAGGCCATTTTTGATATTACATACTTAGAGTATTAGTGATGGTCAATATATACCTACTCGTTAATTATATGGTTCTTGTCATAGAAGTTGGCAATAAAATAATAGACGCTCATCAATATTTACAACTGCACGTGATGCGACTGTCGCGTCCCTTAGAATGTAAACAGCAATAACAAACAGCGGCCGGCAGAATCGATAAATATGCTCTGGGAAATATGGTAAACATTGACAAAAAAAAATTGATCAACAATTGTAGAAAAGCACGTAAGCTGCATTCATTACCGGAGTGAAGCTAAGTGTCATATAGCTAGTTCAACAGCAAGTGTTAAACCATTAAATATTGTAACTTAAGTTCTGTTTTCAGCAGTGAAAAGTAGAACAGTCTGTGGTGACAAGGAACAATTTTGTTCATTTTTTTTCACTCCATTACTACGAAAGTTTAGCATCAGTTTTAATTGCATTTAATAAGTGAAAATATTCATTTTAAATAGCTTTGTTATTATTGTTTTGATTCACAACTTTATATTTCTGTACATTGAAAATTGAATAATAAACAAAAAAAATTGTTGTAGGAATATGTCAGAATCTAATAATCATTCAGCGTATACTCCTCAACAGCATCGCAAGTTGGTGAATGCAATAATATCTGTATTATGTGCTCCAGAACAACCAACGACAGTATCACAGTTATATTCTAATGAAAAAAGTGTAGCTACAGAAATTCAAGCATATGCAAAAATTGGAGGACGAGATTGGACATATTACGTGAAAGATTTAGAAATATGTCTTGGTAGAACTACAAATAATGATGGATCAAAGGGGACACCTGATCTACTTAATACTTCAAATGACATGTCCCCTAGTATATCTGATATTGACATTGATTTAGGTCCAGCGAAAGTGGTTTCAAGAAAACATGCAGTTGTAAAATTTAACCTTAATTATGGTAGATGGGAATTGCATGTTCTTGGTAGAAATGGTGCTAAAGTCAATTTTAAAAGGGTATCAGTCAACTCAAACCCATATCCTTTATCATCGGGTGATGTTTTAGATATTGGAGGTACTCAAATGATGTTTATCCTTCCAGACCGTGAACCTGTTGTAGAACAACAATGTTTGGAGATTGTACTACCGAAATTGGTTGACACATATTCTGGAATAACGCAAAATCCACAAGAAGATGATAAGTTATTGTTAGATGTAATGATAAGTTCCAGTTATTACAAAGAACAAGAACAAGAATTGGAAAAACAAAATATCAGAAATTTGGCTAATCAACAAAAACAAGAAAATAGGCCACAACAACAGATCAGAACATTTAAGATCTATGGTGGTACCAAAAATCAAAATGCTTCAAACTCAGGAACTGGTACAGGCCACCAACCCTCAGGTTTAGTATTGCTATCACCAGATTTATCAGGTTCAACTGCTTCATTTAGCAGCAGCCAATCTCTTTTACAAAACAAAGGTGAAATTTCATCGATATTAGCAACTGAATTTCCTCATACTGTAGATTTTAACTCAGATTTATCATTATCAGAGAACAAAGATGTCAAGCCACCTCATTCATATGCCACTATGATCACTCAAGCTATTTTGTCTACTGCTGAAGGTATTATTTCGTTGGCAGATATTTATAAATATATTACTGATCATTATGCATATTATAGATATGCCAAAAGTGGTTGGCAAAATTCCATTAGACATAATTTGTCGTTGAATAAAGCATTTGAAAAAGTTCCAAGAAAACCAAATGAGCCTGGTAAAGGTATGAAATGGAGAATTAATGAAGATTATCAACGTGATATGTTGGAAAAATGGAATTCTGGGAAAATATCAAAAGTTATTAGAAGAGGTTCTTCCGTTACAAGACAGCTACAGATTTATATGTCAAAATATAATACTTTACCTGTTCAACAACAAGAAATAAGACAAAAAACAGAACAAGAGAAAATGAAACAAGTTAATAATGACGATATAACGGATCAACAAAATGTCTACGATAATTATCAATCCTCAGTGCTAACATCAAAAAGACTAGCAAGCGCTCAAATTGTTTCAAATAATGGACATTGGAATCCAAATCCTGATCATACTCGTCAATCATCTGTTAATCACACAAATCTTGGCCCTCAGTATCAACAAAATCAAAATACAGTATATCAACATCCATCCAACAATGGTAAAGATTCTATTCAATCTAATATGACTCAAAATATTTATCAAAATACCACAACTGATCAACAACAAAGTCTTGAAGAATCCATTCTACCTACATATTCTCCAGGTATTCAATACAGACATAATGGTATACCTACTCAATCGACACAAAGAGAGAATATTCAAAATTCTAATGAAATAGGTAGTAATAATAAGACTAACAACAACTCAAATACATTCCTACAACCATCAAATTTTACGAAACCAATTAATCCTATTTTACAAGCACCTTCAGGAATGGGTTATTTATCACCAACTCATGATTCATTACTAGGATCTCCTACCAAAGCTTTTCATATAACTGCATTAGAGGCCTATACTCCAGAACGTGGAAGTGCCCAACAAAATTTATCTCCAAATGGAAATAATGTTAAAAATCATACTAATGACCCAATAAAAGATTTTAATATTAATGGATTTTCACATACAGAACTTAAACACGGCCAACTTTTAAAAGAAGAAAGCAGTGCATCCAAATCAGCAACGAAAAGTTCTCCAAATGTTTGGAACCTTCTACAATTTACTTCTGCAAATAATACACCAGGTACTGCTACTAGAGATTCTAATGATGAATCATTATTTAAAGGCAATATTGATGAGGCAACAGGAAAGAAAGGTTTTCCAAATGACGGTGCCAATATTTCCTCATCACCTGTTAAGCACCAATCTCATGATGTGATGAGCGGTGAGCTAATGTTGGACACTGAAGGTGCAAAAATTAGCATTGTCCAAGATTAGCATATTTTAAGTTTCTTTTTTATTATATTCCTTCACCTTTCTCTTTTACAAAATCATATTTTATCAACATTTTCTTTCCTTCTTTTCTTTTTTTTTGCATTCAATAAAACACACAGCCATGACGATCTCATTATTAGAATTTGAGAGATATACTTATTGTTTTATTTCTTCTTGGGTTTCCCAATTTTTCAATTCTCTTTCTGAATTTTTTTATTTTCATTAAAATAAAAAGATTTCTGATTTTCTTATAGATAGGTAAGTAACACTACATTTTGTAGAATTATGAGACGTTTGTTTATTAAACATTCTAGTTCTCTGATTTTTTGAATATTTATATATATAAATAAATAAATATATATTATACCCACATTTTTTTAATTGTGACATGTAATAATAATTAAGCAATATTAGACGCGATGATATAACTTAAGAGAGAATAAAATTATAGTAGATTTACCAAAAATAGGTAAAAAAAGTAAAAGAACGACTAGTTCTATTTGTTGAAAGAAATATATTTTAAGGGAATAAAGTCTTTAGATATTATATACTAATTTTTTAAAAAAAAACTAGAATAAAATAAACAAAAATGAAATATGAAAATAAATGATTTGAAAATATTAAGTACATGGTCAAATCCTTCATCTGATGTTCTTTTAAAGTTCATAGTTTCTGTATTACAAGAAAATAACGACATTGAAGTTCATTTTGTAGATTCATCAAATTCCTTCCCAGTATCAGAGCTTCAAAATGTCATATTACAAAATAAAAACCTTCCAAATGATATTTGTGATAGAATTCGAATATTAGTATGTTTAAATTTAGAAGATTTGAAAAAAGCTAGTGATAAATTCGTTCAAATGTCTAATATTCGAAGGATACGACAAAAACAAGGGAAAATCATAATGGATAATATTGAAAATGATAAGAAAGTATTATTGTATGTGGGCGGCTTGGATACAATGTTTAGAAATACACAATTAAGTGATTCTTTAGAAGAGACATATTTGCTTTTAAAGGAAATTCTGTTAAAATTACGTTTAATTGGTAATCAAACTATATTAAATGAAGCATATTTAAGGACCATGATAGGTTTTCCATTCAATGAACTTTCCAATACAAATAATTTAGATCATAGAAAATCACAATTGAATAATGATAATAAAAAGAGGATTAGAAAAAGTTTAGAAGGTAATACATTAGGTGAATATGTTACTAAATATTTTGCTGATGAAGCATATACAGATTCTTATTTTGAAAGTAGGTTACTTATCGATTGAATTTATATAATTATTATATATATAGGAAAAAAAAGATGATAAGTAAATTCGTAATGACGACAAAAAAATTGCCATTTAATTTTATTATATGATATTATATTTCCCTTGAATAATTAAGGTATTATTATGTACAGAATAAATGAGTAGATAAATAAATTAAAAAAAAAATAATCTTATATCAATCGACTACTAGCTAAATGCATATTTTTTTCTTTCTTTCTATTAGACACTTGGTAATGGAGACAATAGATTGAAAATATTTGGTCTATTTGGAGTATTTAACCAGCCCATATATAGAATGAAAGGGATCCAACCGTAGTGAGTTATACCGTGAGCTAAATTCCAAACTTTAACCATACGTTCCTTGGATTCGTCACTTAGCATGAATGATGGTAATGAGATCATATTTAATATTATTATTGTTTGTGGTAGGGATGAATTCTTTATTGTTCGTTCTCAATTGGAATTTCAAGTAAGTATTAACTCTGATATTGGTATTATTCTTAAAATATTCACTGGAATCCTGTTTTTATTTTATTTTATTTTCAAGGCCTTCAACGAAAATATTTGGATTTAGATTTCACGAGTTCGAATCATGAAAAATGCATAAATAAATGAAAATAATACCAATCATCATTATTATAATAATATCAATTATTAAAAGTTTATTAATTAAAAATACCATGATTCTAGTGTTTTAGGTTGATTTGCCATGTTCTCTTTGGTCTTTTCCCATTCTTTAGCTTGTTTCTTGTTCATAAAATCCTCTTCCCAATCTATCATAAGACCAGTTTTTGATTCATCTAATAAAGTAGCACAAGTTTGCCAAGAGAATCTTATCATTTCATTTGGCCAACCGAACAATTGTGTTTGATTTAACTTTAACCATTTCTTTGTATTTGGATCAGATGGGTAACCAGAACCTAATACTTCATCATCGGTACGTTTAAAATTTTCAACTAAGAAATCTCTAGTAACTTTAGCTACAACACTTGCAACACTTACAATACAGAATAAAGAATCAGCTTTTTTAGTTACGGTGAATTTAACATTTGGGAATCTTGTCTCTAATTTCTTTTGATAAGTTTGTGGAGGACCAACAGTATCAACATAAACATGATCAATGACAACATCTCTATCGATGACACCTTGTATCAGATTCATGGTAGTATCATGTGCTTGTTCATTTAAATTATAAACGTATGCAGGTGGGAATCTAGACATACCGGAAGAGATATCACTAGCGGTAATTGCAGTAGTCGCGTAACCTAAGTTATCTATTTCATGGGCATCACCATAAATTTTTTCAAATAATGTTCTACGTAATGAATCAGTTAATTTTTTAGAATCATCGAATTCATAATTAGGTATTATAAAATCATCCATATATTTTTTAGAACAATATGCGATACCATAAACCATTGGGCCCATGACTGGACCTCTACCTGCTTCATCAACACCTAATATAATAGAATCACCATCTGATATATTTAAAATTGATTCTGGAACTTCAGAGAAAAAAGATTGAGTATGCAATTGGTTTACAGATGCTTGTACGGATGGTGGGAGTGACATAATTAATTGTTTGGTATTCTTTACAGGGTTTATTTTAAAAAAAAAAATTGCAATATTAATTTTGAAATATTTACAAAATTTTTATTATTATATTTCTTTTCATAACGTGTTTTAAAACGAGACGCGTAAAAAAAGATAAATCTTGGGCGGCAATTTGAAAAGAATTGAAAAAGTTATAGTATTAGAATGTATTAATTAGTATTATGTAGTATATTTATTTACAAGAGATCAGTTTAGATGATTTAAATCACCTAAAGGTAATACATCATCAATTCTATCCTTCTGAGCAAAAAGCATTAAAAGACGATCAATACCTAAACCTACACCACCAGTTGGTGGTAAACCCCAATTTAAAGCATCAATGAAGGCATTATCTGGTTTATTTTCAGTTGGTTGTGATATAAAATTTTGTAATTGAATATTTGGATCATTTTCTTCTTCATATGCATTCATATATTCTACACCATTAATAAATAATTCAAATCTTTGTGATATTATATTATTATTTCCAGATTTTTTAGCTAATGGTGATAAAATAGATGGATGTTCTGTAATAATTGTTGGTAAATTAGAATTAATAGTTAATGATTCTAAGTAATGAGAAGATAATTTATTTAACAATTGTGATAAATTAATTGGATTTGAAATTGGGAATATTAAATTGATATCATTATTTGGTAAAAATGATAAAATTTTATTAATTAATTCAATATTATTAAAATTATCAATTGTTAATGGTAATGTTGATAAATCATGATTTAAAATATTAGATAAAGTAGGTAAAAATTTTAATTTTTTAAAAGACCAATTATTATTAAATAATTCAATAGCAACAGGATGTTTTTTATTTAATAAATTTAAATCTAAAATTATAAATTTCCAAAAATCTTGACAATCTAAAATTAATTGATTTAAATTTTTAAAAGTAGAATAAAATTCTAAAGTAGTAAATTCTGGATTATGTGAATAATCTATACCTTCATTACGAAATGATTTACCAATTTCGAATATTTTAGGTAAACCAGATATAATTAATTTTTTTAAATTTAATTCAGGAGCAATACGTAAATGAAGAGGGATATCTTTAGAATTATTATTATTATTAATTTTGAATGAATTTGCAATAGCACCTGATGCGACATTAGATAAAATTGGTGTTTCAACTTCAATAAAATCATTTAAATATAAGTATTTTCTAATTGATTTTAATAAATTTGATCTTTGAATAATAATATCATTATTATTAATTTTATAATTTAAAATTTTATTTGAATTAATTTTAGTTTTATCAATTAATTTTGGTGGTATAATATTATTTTGTATTGATAAAATAATAGGTAATGAATTACAATTAATTGAATTTGAATTTTTAATTAAACCAGAAGTAAAAATAGAATCACCTGGACTAAGTATAGATAAAAAATTTGATATATGTTCATTAGAGGTAGTAATATTTTTTGAATTAAATATCAATTGAATCTTATTATTTCTATCATGTGTAGTGAGTGAATTAATAATATCAATAAAGAATAAATTTTTACCAGAAGATCTAATAGAAGAAATGATACCTACGACATTGATATTACTATTAATACTAGATGTGGTATTAGATTCAGTATTTGAGAGTATCTTCAATGCATTATTAACAGTATAGAATGGTTTAAGAAATGAAATTGAAGGGTAACAGTTAATATTAGCTAAATAATTACTTCTTTTGGTATTTAATGTTAATTTCTTTGTATTGATAGTGGTGTACTGTCTTATGATACTCCTCAGCATTGTTCCCACATATATTACTCTCTCTCTACCTCTCTTAATACAATACCATAATATTCTTAATACTATATACTACTATTACTATTATTATATTAATTAATTAATTTTTCATTACTATAAGCGGTCACATGATATCACGTGCAACATTCTTTGTTTGTTTTCAAAAGACTATCTATATACAGAGATTATATATATATACACCACTCGTATCACGTGCTTTGTTGATAGCGCCTTTTTGACCCAGCCAGCTGAAAAGAAGAAACGCCAAGATGGTTCACAATCACAGTGAATTTCCACTTGAAGTAACGCTCCTACCTCAAAGAGACACCGCCACCACAACGTCGTGTCAGAAACCACCGCACCGCCACCACGTGTGCCTGCCCCTTACCGATCGAAAATGATTGCAAAAAGAGTCATTTTAATTATTTATTGTTGAATATTTATCACACTCGCTATAAATAAAAAAATACCATACTTAAGATAGATAGATAGATATTATAGATATATATATATATAGTTATTGTAATTTTTCAGTTATTATTATTATTAAGAGTATATATATAATAAGAGTAATATAGTATTGTGGGTCACGTTTAGCATACTCTGTTCATTAACAACAACAACTTATAGATACGCACACATATATTTGCATAATAATAATAATGAACTCGTCTTCTACTTTACAACAACCAAAATCATCAAGATTAGCACTTGAAAGAAAAAATAGTAATTCATTGATATTTGAAAGAAATGTAGAAGATCCATTTATATTTAATAAAATAGATAATGATAATAATTATGAAAGTGATTTGATTTCTATTAATAATAATATTTTAAGACCACCTTCTGTTTCTTCTTCTTTACAATATACTCCATTAAGATCTAATTCTACTACTTTTACTAATAATAATACTCGTAATATACCTTTATTACGTTCTAATACTAGTAATTCTGCTTTAAATTCAATTACTACTCATTTATCTTCTACTTCATTAAATTCAAATAATAATACAACAAATAAACCAGAATATCATCATCAATTATTAGATCATAGAAGAACTTTAGAAGATTTAGTTGCTCCTGCTTTAGATGCAGGTTGTTCTTTAGTGACTGATGATTCTACCGATTTACAAGATGTTGATATGGTTTATCCAAAAAGACCTTCTTTATTATCTTTAAATTTAGCTTTATCTAATAATACTTCTTCACCATCACCTACTTTTTCAAATACAAATATTAATAATTATAATAATAATAAATCTATTTCACCTATATCAAATAATAATAATTCAAGGATTAAATCAAATTCTTTCTCTCAACAAACACCAATTAAAAATTCATATTCTTTTAGTAACTCAAATAAACCAACTACAACAAATATTAATATTCCATCTATTACTTCAACACCACAACAACAACAACAATATAACAATGATAATATAACGGCAACTTCTCCTTTAACTTTACCTTCAAAGACTTTGAAATTCTTCTCTTATGCTGATATCTTATCTGATGAAAATTCTATACTAGAAGATAAAAATTATCATTTCGATCGTCCTTCTTTATCACATTCCTTTAGTACTAGTCTTATTAAACCATCAAATAACACCAGTATTAATAATAAATTCTTTAAAATACGTACTTTACCAAACTCTACTTCTAATAAACAATTACCTACTTTAAAAAATTTATCAAAAACAACATATAATAAAAAGGATGATTCACATTTTCATTTAGATTCTTCTAGTTCAGATATAAGTGATTGTGAGAATGAATAATATACATAATAAAAAAAACACAAATAAAAAAAAAGTTATGCCCCCTCCCTCAATTTCATTTATATCTTTTTATTTATCCAAAAATACAATATAAAAAAAAAAACCCAAATTTTTTTTTTTTTTTCATTTATATATATATATATATATATATTCACTAATATACATCAAATACCATCATATCGTCTATTATTATCCCTTCCCAATGTATGTTCTTCTATCTCAACTATATCTTTATCTAATAATATCTCACCTCTTTTTTTAAAAATTTCATTATTATTATTATTATCATTATTTAATGCCTGCTTTATCACTTTGCACGTCACCGCATTTAACCGCCTCGGATATACAACTTTAATATTAATTATTAAATCACCAAATTTATTAATTTCATCCATGATTGGCATACCAAGATTCTTAATAATCTCTTCACTATCAGGTGGTAATAAATGACCCTCAGGTATTAATATCCTTATAATTCGTTGTGATGGATGTCCATTGATTAGTATTATACCACCACATATACTAGTCTCAAGTGATATATAACAATTGGTTATTAAATTATCACCATCCCTTTCAAATTCATTCTTCAACTCTTTCTCAGGATTGTTATCTATTACTATCTCTTTCTTTAATGTTATAGTAACGATTATATCACCAGGGATTAATACAACACCACCATTCATCCATGTATCACTAGCTTTTTTAAATATCATTTGATGTCCATCTTGTGTACCAGGTGCTATATCTATCATTAAATCTACTGCTTCTTTAATACAACATTCTCCATTACATCCTATACATTTATTAATTGATATTATTCTATAACCTTTACCTTCACATGTACCACATGTACCTGATTCTGTTTGTAACATTGGTCCAATTAATCTCTTCTTAGTCACATATCCTCTACCTTCACATGTTTGACAATCTCCATATTTTATACCACCATCTCCATCACATTGTCGGCATATTATTGTCCTAGTAATTTGCATTTTATTCTTTTTACCAAGATATAAATCTTCTAATGTACATAAATATGAATATGTTATATTAGGTCCTATATGTGTCATATTTTTAGTTTTTGGTGGTACAAATGTTGGGAACGCTCTTGCAAAAAATTCTTTTGTTAGATTAAAAGGTGTACTCCATTTTTGACGTTGCTGCTGTTGTTGTTGTTGCTGTTCTCGTATTTTACTCTGTAATATTAAATCATATGCTTTCCGTGATTCAACATCCTTTAATACACTATATGCATGTTGTATGTCTTGAAACTCCTTCGTCATATCAGGATTCTTATCTGGATGGTATTTTAATGCTAATCTACGATATGCTCTTTTAATATCATTTTCATTAGCATTAGATTGTATTCCTAACGTATCATACAAATTGTCATGTTGTGAACTCATTCTATAATCATTGTACTCCTATTCAAAGAATAATAATAATTCACTAATCTATTTTCCCACTGTAATTCTAAAAATTAAATCAATTATAAGTGAGTGTATTATTATCTATTTTTAATATATTCATCGGTTTTCCAATTTCTATTATTTTATTTTAACAATAAATGACGTATATTTATCCGATGAGTCTTCCCGTAAGAATATAAATATTGAAAAAATAATAACAATTAATAATAAACAATAACAATTATTAATAATATATAAACAATAATTTACAAAAAACAAATCAAATTATATTCAATTGAACAATGTTAAGTTTGGAAAATTGGGTAATCCCTGTTAATTATAATTTAAATTTAAATATTTCACCAGTTGAAACGAATTTTAATGGTGAAATTTCAATTAATTTAAAGGCAAAAGATATTAATTTTACTTCTTTTAAATTACATTCTCATAATTTAGTAATTACAAATGCAATTTTATCAGATTCTGATGATAATTCCATCTTTTTGAAAGTAACTTATGATAAATCTAATCAATTGGTTCAATTTAATGCTGCTGATTCTGAAAATTCAACTACTATCTTCTCTGACACAGATCTTTTACTTCATTTAAAATATTTAGGCCAAATCACTACCATTAATAATTTAAATGATAAAACTACAGGTATCTTTAAATCTGTATATAATAATAAAACTATCATTGCAACACATAGTCAGCCGGTTTATGCTAGATCTATCTTCCCTTGTATTGACGAACCAAATCAAAAAGTTACTTTTAATTTAGAAATTAATACTTTATCCACTATGAAAGTAATTTCTAATACTAATTTAATTGATGTAATTAAATTTGATAATAAAAAATCTATATTTAAATTTGGAAAAACACCATTAATGAATCCTTCAATTTTTGGTTTGTCAATTGGTGATTTCGATTTAATTAAAGTATCAACTAAAAGTATTAATAATAATACAATCCCAATTACAATTTATTCACCTGAAAATGTTAATGCTGCTACATTCGTTTTAGATACTATTAAAAATTTTTTACCAATTATAGAAAATTTCTTTAATTTTGCTTACCCATTAAAAAAACTTGATTTCGTTTTATTACCATTCTTATCAGATATGGCAATGGAAAATTTTGGTATGATTACTTTACAAATGTCAAATTTCTTATTACCTCCTAGTTTATTATCGAATAAAAGTATAGTAAGTCAACTTGAACAAGTTATTGTTCATGAATTAGTACATCAATGGATTGGTAATTATATCACTTTTGATTCTTGGGATCATTTATGGTTTAATGAATCATTTGCTACATTTTTAGCTTGTTTATTAGTTGAACAACAAGAAAATGGTTATTCTGGTTATTTTAAATCAGCAGATTATTTAGATATCATTTTAGCTACAACTGTTGAAAAAGATTTATCTTCTGAATCAAAATCTATCGTTTCTTTAATCAAAGATAAAATTTCATCAACTTCTTCAAATTTAGATGGTATTAGTACAAACAATTTATTTGATCCTCAAGCTTATAATAAAGGTATCATTATCTTACGTTCTTTTGAACAATGTGTAGGTTATGAAAATTTCCAAAAAGCTTGTCAATCATTATTTAGTGATGAAAATGTTGATTTTCATTCAACTGCTTATAAACCAATGGATTTATGGGTACATTTTTCAGAAACTTTGAAATCTAAAAATATTTCATCTTATTTTTATACATCAACAAAATTCCCTGGTATTCCAATCGTATCATTATCATTTGAAGAAAACTCGAAGACAAAATTAGTTCAACATAGATTTATTACTGACGTACTTGATCAAAATGATTTTGAACAATATGAAGATGTCCCTTATAATATTCCACTTCTTTCAGATAAACAATTACATAGTGATTTATTAACAGATAGATCATTAGAATTATATGAAGAAGTATTATTATTAAATAATGAATCTCAAGGTTTTTACATCGTATCATATGAATCTTTAAAATCTTATAAAATGTTTATTGAAAAGATCTTAAAAAATGAATTCTCAGAGAATAATTTATTTAAAATCTTTTCAGATATTTTATTGATCATTTCAACTAAATTATATCAAAAACCAATTCATGTTCGTGGTACTATTTACTTACTTGAAAATATTGCAAGTTCAATTTCAAAAATTGATTTGAATAAATATGGTATCGCTATTGCAAAGGGTCTTGAAGTATTACAAGTAATTTCCAATTCTGGAGTATTAGCTGAAGATGATAACAAATATGAAGACAATTTATTAAAATCAATTATATTGCCACTTTTAGAAACGATAAGAAATACAAAAGAATCTTCATTTAAGGACCAATTATTATCCCAATTATACTTTTTAGGCCGTAAAGATCCTTCAGTATTTAAAGACTGTTCTGAATACTATGAACAACTTTTCCAAGGTCCAAAACGTTCTGTACCATATTCTTTAATATCTGCTATATATACCGTCATTTCTACAAATATTGAAACTATTAAACAATGGAAGAAATTTTCTGAACTTACACGTAATTCCAAGAGTATTGAAACCAATGTCAAGACTATGAGCACAGACAACATTCAAGATAAACTATCTATCTCTTTACAAAATTTTGCTCTTGAAAACGTCAGTTTTTCAGTTAATCATGCAATAATCGAAAAGGTACTAAATTTCATTAATGATAGTATTGATATCCCAGGAATTGAGGTAACTCTTTTTGGTTTTACATTTAATTCCAACAAGATTGTCCAAGAAACAAAGACTAAAGAAGAATCTAGTACAGATGTAGAAAAAATCTCTAGCGCTGTCTGGAAATGGTACGTCAAGAATTTCGAAGAATGGGAAAGAATGACCAAGAAAAAGACTGCTAGAGCTGAGAAGATTGCAGCAAACCTTTCAATGATCACAATGGTGGTATTCCAGATCTGCTACCCTATCAACAAAGCCAATATTACAGATTTTGTAAACAAGAAAACCGGAGATGACAAGGAGCATCGCGGCTATCTAACTGCTGCCTTGCAAGAAGCAGAGACCCGTCTCATCATCAAGGAAGCTACATTCGATAACCTAAAACATATATACAATTAGAATATATAGGCCTTGTTTATTTTGAGCTATAGAACAATCAACGATAATGATATATAGTAACTAATTTATCATCCTGTTTGAGTAAACAAAGACACCATATTTGCTTCTGTTGGCCTGATGACGCGTCAGTTTTGCCAGGTTACCCGCACAGCTCGTTTTTTCGCCTCTCTTTTGAAACGAAAAATATAAAGGAGGAAAACAATTGGCAAATCAATATATTAGTGAATTGTTAAAATTCCTTGGATATTTTGATTGATATATTAGCAAGAATCCCTAGGCATCGTCGAGATCATAACAGTAATCAATATAAAATGGAAAAAGTCAGAGAGAAATTAGCTAATTTAAAATTAGAAGCTGAAACTTGGCAAGAAAAATATGATACTTTAAAGGAAGAATTTAAAGTATTAGAACAAGAAAACACAGCTAAGGAAAACCAAATCAAGGCTTTGACTACACAAAACCAAAACTTAGAAGAAGAAGTCGAAAAATTGGAATCTTCCTTAAATGAATCTAAGGAAATGGCTGCTGATTCTAGCAACTTAAGATCTAATAACGAAAACTTCACTAAGAAGAACCAACAATTAGAAGAAGAATTAGAAGAAAGTGATGCTAAATTAAAGGAAACTACCGAAAAATTAAGAGAAACTGATTTGAAGGCTGAACAATTAGAAAAGAAGGTTTTAGCCTTTGAACAAGAAAGAGAAGAATGGGAAAAGAAGAACGAAGACTTAGAAGCCAAATACGAAGAAGCCAAGAAGGAATTGGACGAAATCGCTGCTTCTTTAGAAAACTTATAATCGCATCCCATCATGAGTTGTACGACTTTCTTTTCACACCAAGTTGCGTACGTGTGGTGATACATAGCAAAAATTTATATATATAAGTAAATAAGTAAACCATATTAAATGTATGTTCATATATATATATATATATATGTATGCGTCAACATATTCATTCATTCAAAATTCTTTGCTCGTGATTTCTCTTAAGATCTTTTCGAGACCTCTTTTTTCTAGATATTTATTATCTCCCTGACTCATGAGCTCTCTCTCAACAAGAAGCCTACAAAGTTAATAGCAATTTGTTGAATAATAAAACAAATAAGATTGTATATATTGTAAGAATTGAAATAATTCATTTTCGTATTCTAGAAACTGGTTTGCAATTGAGCTTTATCGATTTAAATTTTCATCAATATATTAATGAATAATGGTCGTGCATGTACTGGGAAAAGCTTTTAAAGGGAAAGAACTGATAAGAATAGCCTTAGCATCCAAATTTTATGGAATAGGAGCTAAAACATCAGAAGAGATATGTTGTAAATTAGGTTTTTATCCGCAAATGAGAATGCACCAATTAAATGAGGCAAATATCATGAGCATAGCGAGTGAACTGTCGAAATTAACAATAGAAGATAATGCAAGGCAGATAGTTAAGGAAAATATCATGCTGAAGAAGACAATAGGTAGTTATCCTGGTCTAAGACATTCGATGAACCTTCCAGTCAGAGGTCAAAATACAAGAAATAATGCCAAGACTGCAAGAAAGCTGAACAAATTAAACAGAAGAGGATAAATCTTCTATATATATGTATATATATTCGATCAAATGTCTTGTAAATATCATCTCATTCTAGAAATGTCCCATTATACAACTATATATGTATATACTTTTCGTATTATTGATGACTATATAAATTTCTGTGTATCATAAAAAAAGGAACATTAAATAACCGTTAAGGTTTGAAATTTTCTGAAAAGTCATCTCATCTGAATAAATATAATAATAAATTGATAAAATATAAAAAGCTGTGTAGTATTTTAAGGACTAGAAATTTATTAGATATTGAGATACACAAGCACAACAAATAAAATGTATTCAAGAGTTTTTAAGAGTCCCACCGGTGTCCCTTCAGTATTTGTTAGACGCTTTGTGGTTACTAAGCCAGTAAGCCTTTTAGGCTCTAAAGATGGTGTGAAAGAAGACTTAACAACCAGACCAGATACTTTGGCTACTACAAGTTCAGAATATAATGATTTTAAGAGGGTATTAAATAGTACTAAGTTTGAAGCCACATGGATTAATGCGTTAAAAGAAAGAAACAAGCAATTAGAACGTGGAAAAGTTATTGATTCTTATATGTATAGTAAAGTGAAATCAGCTCCAATAATAGAAAAGACTAGAGAAGAATCATTTGCATATATAACCTTACCATTTAAGAGTAACCCTATGATTGCAGATTTTTATGTTAACGCGGGTGGTAGAATAAGAATGGGTCAATTATTCCAAGATTTAGATTCTTTAGCTGGTAAAATTGCTTACAATCATACTGCTCCTGTTGAACCTATGATTGTCACTGCTTCTGTTGATAGAATATATTTACTTAAGCATTTGGAAGATATATCTGATGTAAATATTCTTATATCAGGTTCTGTTATATTCACTGGTAGATCATCCATGGAAATTGCTATTACTGCTAGATATTCTAAAGAAGATTTTCCAAAGAAAATTAAAGAAAGTGATTTAAATGTGAATGATGAAAATATCTTCTTGACTGCTTCTTTTACATTTGTCGCTAGAGATCCTGAAACACACAAATCAATGGCTATTAACAAATTGTTACCATTAAGTGAAAGCCAATGGAAAGATTTTCAAAAGGCAGAATCTAGAATAGCAGCAAAGAAATTGGGAGCTACTCAAACAAATTTAGCAACTGTACCACCAACTGAAGAGGAAAATAAGATTATTCATCAACTTTGGAGTTCCTATAGAAAATTACTTAAACTTAAAAACAAACCTTCTAATATTATTTCAATGAATTCAACTGAATTAAAGTCCACAATGTTTATGCAACCTCAGTATAGAAATAGGCATTCTTATATGATCTTTGGTGGGTATCTAATGAGACAAACATTTGAATTAGCTTATTGTGCGGCAGCAGCATTTAGTCATTCATTACCAAGATTTGTATCCTTAGATTCTACCACATTCAAGACACCTGTTCCTGTAGGATCAATTCTACACATGAAAGCTACTGTTGTATATACAACTCAGTTACATCCTAATAAATTAAACAAAGAAAAAGACGAAGTAGATGCAGAAGAATTTGCTGAAGAAATCCAAAAAATTGGTAAGTTACCAAAGTCTGTAACTCCAAGTCAGTTGCCAGGTATGAGTGAGTTGTTAAAACAGCCAGGTACGCTCGTTCAAGTCAAAGTCGGCACCTGGGTCCAAGAATTACACAGTACATCCAAGAACAAGCTACAGAAGTCAGGTAACTTTATATTCTCATTCTTTGTGGCATCAGATTCAGAAAACAATGCTGATTTGTCTTCTTCCCCAGATTGTGACTTAGCTCTAGCCGCAAGAAGGGAATTGAGT
Organism: Yueomyces sinensis; assembly: GCA_030581855.1. NCBI lineage: Eukaryota > Fungi > Ascomycota > Saccharomycetes > Saccharomycetales > Saccharomycetaceae > Yueomyces > Yueomyces sinensis. Next base: position 172,084 of record JAKTVU010000004.1, read on the forward strand.
CGTGGTAAGGTCATGATGGTAATGCCAGAGACATACGACGACATGATCCAATATATCAAAGCTAGAAGAAGAGTCATCGAGACCACCAAGTACGTTTCTAGCATGAAGGTTTGAGCCAAATGACGCTAAATGCAAGTTATTCTGTCAGACTGTCATCCCAAGATTTAGACCTTTCTATTAGGCATTTGAAGCCAATTATTATTTCTTGAGCCCTTCTCAATTCGTTCTTTAATAGGCTAAGAGCTAGAAGCAGCTTTAATAAATATAACTTCCAGCTATTTAATCATTGATAATAAAATATATAAATGTAAATAAATATTCTTTGCCTGCGCGCCGTTTTTCACAATTAGATTTTAGTTAGTATCCGCATTTTAAAATAAAAGTAAACCTTTAAATTAAGAACACAGAGAGAAAGGGTTTTATTCAGTTGAACTCTACAATTCTGAATCAAGTAGATTATTCGGGTGAATTTCACAAGTACTATCCTTTAAAAACAGCAATGCCACAATTAGAGAAGGACGAAATTAAGAAGTATTGGCAGATATTTTCCAGTTTGAAGCCTGTCGAAAATAAGGTGGACCACGATCAGGTATCGCCAATTCTGTACAATTCCAAGCTGGATTCATCTGTGTTGAATAAAATTTGGTTTCTAGCTGACATTGATGATGACGATAATCTGGATTTTGAGGAATTCATTATATGTATGAGATTCATATATGATTTGGTAAATAAGAAAATTGAAACTGTACCAGATGAATTACCAAATTGGCTGGTACCCAGTAGCAAGGGTAAATTAGTACAGGAGCGTATTAAGACTAAGCAAATGGAGAATGCTGAATTACCTAAGCAAGAGAAACCAGAAATTGACTGGAATATTACACAAGAAGCTAGATCAGATTATATGAATATTGTTAGTAAAATTGAAGTAGCACAGTCGGATCATACCTTTACAATGGAAGATTTGACAAACGCTTTAAAAACTAAATTTTTCAATATTGGGAAAAGAGATTGTGAAAAAGCTTGGAAATTGGTCAACATCAAAGAATCATTTTCTGTTGGTACTGAAGCTGCTATCATATTTATGCATATATTAAAACAACGTGATGTTGTAGGTTGTGATATCCCCAGACATCTACCAGATTCGATAAAGGATTCCTTAGCAAATAATGTTCCTATCGTTTCAACTACAAATCAAGCTAAGAAGGATACAAGCCCTCAATCTAACACAATCAACACTGCAACAACGACAACAATAAATACTACTGCTTCTACTTCTAATTCATATCCAACTGAATCGACCACGAAATTAGATAATCTATCGCCTCAAGATCAAATATCTGCGTTAGAAAAGGAATTAGCTACTATTGATAGCCAGATACAAGATGTACAAAAACAATTGCAAAACACGAAGTCTAATGATCTTTCTTCAGACCCTTCGTTTGTGCTAAATGGTGATTTGACTCAAATAAAGTCAGAATTCCAAGACCTATTAAATTATAGAAAATATATCAATTCGATTATGTTAGATAGTGTTCCAATGGCAACTACTGTTAATCAAAATGCTCTAAATCACGATTTGAGTACTATTGAACAACAAGTCAAAGTTTTGGAAAATTATCTCTCTGGTAGAGAAAACGAATTGAACAATCTTAGAATTCAATTAAATAACATGTAATTTGGATGATAACATGCATATATAGTGTAAAAAATAAATAATACTTTTTTAATGATTAAATAATAAAATAATACCACAAAAAAATCATTTATTTTCAAAAATGATAGATTAATTCAATCTATTAAGGCAATGTTGAATCTTATTAAATTGAAGTCTTTGTCTTATTTTTTTCCTATATGCATGACGATTATATATATTTATATATGTATGTATTTGATAATTTTTTATTAGTAGTATTTCTTTAACTTTTCGAGTATTCTTTCTCTTTTCATAAGATTAAGTTCATTAATACACTAGTATTGATATCATTCGCTCTCAATTGCTTGTCTCGCAAATTGTGCAGCTTTTTCTAACAACACAGAATCGCTTTGTTTTACCAAATTTTGTGATGATAATTCTTTAAATAATATTGAAGTTTGTTCTAAGAAAGATAACGATTTATCAAATTGTTCTTCTAAGTTTGGAGTAGATTTATAAGTAGTAAATTCAGATGCAACTAAAGCTAGGGCGTCAATTTTAGCATTACCGTTATGTAAGAATTTTTGTAAAAAGAATTCCCACATCATAGACATTATGGTGTTTGGGGTTGATATTTTAAATGGTAAATTGCCAACAACCTTATTTCTCCAATCATGATCAGTTAGCCCCAATCTGTTGAATTCACCAGAAGTTAATGAAGCAACAATAGTAGCCTCATAAAGTTCTTTTACGTTTGTTTTGACAAAATCTAAATGGTCTCTAAAAACTAATGTTTTCTTATCAATTGGGCCATGGTAATTAGAAGGTCTTTGTTCAATTTGGAATAAAGATAATAATCTGGTGATCAGTAATATATATGAAGACTCAATTGGATAAGAGCGGAGAGTAACTTGAGATAATGCTGAAGAAATAGATGGTTGAGTTTCTTCTGAGATTCCTAAAACATTCATTTTCAAAAATACCATTAAAATCAATAATGATTCTTGGGATTCTTTAGAGATTTGAAGCTCATTAAATTTTAATAATACAGAACCCCAAGCGGTTGGTTTTAATATTTTCTTAGTGAAATCGAATTCAAAAAATTCAAGTGAATACAATAATCTCAAATAATTTGTTGCTAATAAATCAAACTCAGTTGATAACTTCTTCTCGGTTGGAACAGAGTTAGGAAATAAAACGTCATTTGAAATGAAATCTTCGGCTAGATTCTTGGAAGTACATAATATTGTAATTAATTCAGAAATGGAAAAGTCTTTTTTGCTGTCAGTCTTAACAACTAGATGGTTTAGTTGTTCAAATATTGATGGGGTTTGTCTATTAGTTAAAACAACTGGATCATCTTGAGCAAACCATTTAACTTGTTTTATTTGTTTTATTTGATAGTATCTATTGATAGAACTGGTCAACAAATTAATCTCTTTATTCTTAAACATTGGAACAGAATTTTTAACTAAATTCCTATAAGAATTTGTGGAACCACCATCTAATGGAGGTTCTTCAGGATATACACCAGTAGTGATAGTATCTAATAACTTACCATCAATAATACCAAGTGATTTATAAAAGTAGTATTCATGGGGTAATCTTTGAGCAATAAAGTCATGGACATCATTTGGAATTTGATTGAACTTACCTAATGAAGTAACATTCATTGGTTCAGTAATGTTTGAATTGCTGGAAGAAGGATTGGATTTATCAGCTATAACAGATTTTTTATTATTGTCTGAAGAATCTTCATTTGGTTTCTTATAATCTTCATCAATGAAAACTTCTACCTTACCTGAATCTGTCAAAACTGGCATAAATCTTAATGATGCGAACCCCTTTTGGTATTTTTCAATATATACAGCACTTTCATTTTTTAAAGGATTTGACAATTGATAAGCATAGAAATTTGTAGCAGATGTTAGAACCATTTCTAGAGCAACTTCAAATAATTGAGAAAATGGATAAATTTGTAAAGGTGGTAAAGTGGTTGGTTGTAATGCATTACCTACTGCCATAGAAATATCAACAAATTCATCATGAGTAATGTTAAAATCCTTTAATATCTTGTTTTTATCGATAAATCTAAATTCTCTATTTGGAAATTCCATCCCTAAGATAAATTTATTGACACTCTTTAACATGAAACAATCGGTTGGACCATAAATCGCATCAATATATTCTTTGCGTAACAAATAGGCTAATTGGGACCAAGAGTTATATGGAGCAACTTGGTAAATGATATTATTTTCAATAAAATATTTAATCAAATCGCCATAGAATCTAGTAGTATCAATAGTAGTGTTATATCTGAATGGTTCTTGTGGTTGTATTGGTTGATCAATATAAGATTGTTGATTACTATTCATTAGATTGTTCCATTGAGTCCATGCTCTATGTCTTTGGGCTAAGATAGAGTCTCTATTTGTTTTAGAGCCTTGATTACCTAGTGGATCAACATTCAAATTTGGATTATTCCCAGTAGGTGAGGAAGTACCGTTTTTTGGGTAAATTCCAGAGGTCTCTAATTGATTAGAAACCATAGAACCATTGAAAACAAAAACTGGCGTAATATTATATTCTTCAAATATCTTCAAGTCACTTTCTAAATATAATTTCAAACTAGTTGGAAATCCACCGATTGCATCTAAGAATTGTTCTCTCTTACTTGTCAACAATCTGGAAATGTAATGGTTTACATCAATACCCAAGGTAGCATTTTTCAAAGCTTCGATTGGGTATGAGCCTACTAAACCTCTTTCAAACAAATGAGTTTCTAAAGATTTGATTGGCATGCTGATGGAGTGTAGCTAAAGGTTGGGTCGTGCTTCAGATCCTAAAGGTAAACGGTGAAATCAAAAAAAAGGGATTCAAATTCGCAAAAAATTCAAAACTATTAGTATCACAAGTGATCTAGTATATTATTATATCACTTTAAACCACAAATTGACCTCCAAATCGCCAGTTTTAGATTGCTTTCTTTCACTTGTTGCCTCTAATTCTGGTGATTTTCCTCTTGAATTTGCCATCTTTTTCAATGAAACTTCAAATTTTGTTTTCCTGCGCGGACCTGTTACCCGCCGCAACTGAAACTTTTATCACCAATTTTGAAAGAATAAACCAAATAATCACCTGTAGTTGACAACTTACAAGGCTAAAAGGAGAGTAAAATGAGAGATATAACGTGTCAATTGTTGATTCGTGTGAATTAGACTTTTTACAAAGACCGCAACTCTGATAGATTCTCTCTGTAAAGTGAAATTTGGCGATATCTGCTGTGTGAACCCTTTTCGTGTCCTGTTGAAATACCAAGCCAAACAAATTCAGTAGTAGAGTTATTATTAAAAGATGTTCTCTTCATACAAACTTATCACTTTTGTGACCCTGTGGATATCTCTATTTACACCATTTACTTCGGCTTTTACTCGTAAACAATTACAAAATGCATCCAAGAAGAGTAGCAATCATATAATTTCAGTCGACGGTCCTAACTTCCAACAAGTATTGGATGGTCCTCGTGAAGACTCATATATTCTATTATTATTGACTGCTACTTCCCCAGCTGTTCAATGTGGTAATTGTTTAACTTTTGAACCATATTTCAATAATATGGTACAATCGTGGTTTAATGATCATCCAGATGGTGCCACTAAAGATGGTTCTAAACATTTGTTCTTTGCTAAAGGTAATGTAGTTGATACCTCCAACATTCCAGCTGTTTTTTCTGCTTATGAAGTTACTCATGTTCCTCGTCTAATGTTATTGGGTCCAAATGGTGGCTACAAGGATTATACACCTTTAGTAGTCGAAGATGGTGGTAAAGATCAAGCTCTACAAACAATTGAAGATATCCAAAATATTATGCAAATTAATGAATTTGTTTATCATCAACCAATCGACTGGGCCTCTATAATTATTACCTCAGTTTCCTTATTCATTATCACAATCCTAATTAAGAAATATCACTCTTTACTTTTCAAAGTTTTAGCCTTTAGATTCTTATGGGCTGTTGGTACTGTCGCTTTCATTGTTCTAATGATTTGTGGTTTTATGTACAACAAGATTAGAAACCCACAATTGGCAGGTGTTAGTGAAGATGGTGGTATCCGTTACTTTTTAGAAGGTGAACAATCTGCTCAATTTGCTATCGAAACTCAAGTTATGTCAGTTCTTTACGGTTTATTAGGTATTTTTGTCGTTGCTTTGGTTTTAGGTATTCCAAAGATGAAGAAATTATACAATACACCAGAAGAAGCAAAAAAAGCACAAGGTGTTATTGCTATTGTCTTAGCTGTCGGTGTCTACATGATTTTCACCGGTTATACCAACATTTTTAGAATGAAGATGTTCTCCTACCCATATGCACTACGTTCTATTCTTAACCTTTTTGGTTGAATCTTAGCTTATTTACGATATTCTTTGTATTTTAAATCATTCCTACTACATACAGGACGTATGCCCCTCTTTAAAATTTATATAATATAATATTTAACTATAATTAAAGATTTAATGATATCTTAATTCCCCTCCTTTAACTACTTCAATGCAGATTACTTATGCAAATTTCCTATAAGGCATGAAATGCAAAAAAAAAGAATGAAAAATATTATCATATATAATAAACAAAATTACTTAGAAAAACAGTCCAAATATAAATTCCTAAAAAATAATACAAACTACTTCCAAATTCTTATTGTGATGCGCATAAATATTAAAAAATATGCTTGTACCATAACGAAACATAAAGTTAGTATATAGCAGTTATGTTTCCTCGGCATGTTTCTTCTTACCAAACAACCCTTTACCAAACTTGCCAACCTTACCCACAGTACCTAAGCCAGCACCAACAACTGTAGTACCCGCTTTGAAGCCTGCACCAACAACTGTAGTGCCTGCCTTTAAACCACTACCTATACCTTTAGAGGTGACATCACCAACCTTTGATTCTTGTTTATGAACGTTGATGGTGTATCTTGGGTTGAAAGTGAATGATAAATGTAGAACACCACCATCTTCCCCATCTGGACCAGTAACAGGAACATCTAAATCTGTTTTCTTGTGTGGATCAATTTGAGATAATGGAACAATAGCTCTACCAATCAAATCATTTGTAGATGAAGCATCCCAATCCCAGACCTTAATATTCAAGTAGTCATTAACACGATTATAAATTTCGACAGTAGAAGATTCATTCCATACAGGGTCAAGAGTTTTCTTTTGGGTAGATGTTTTGAAGAAATTATCTTCCTCATCATTCATGAAGAACTTCAAATAAGGATCAGAGAAACCATTAGTATCAGCAGAAATTAAATTATTAGCACCAATGGCGGTAATCGTCAAATCACCACAGTTAGTGATTAAATCAGATTGTGGTAACTTAGAAGCTAAGACAGGGAACCATTGAACTTGAATCATCAATTTTGCAGAGCCCTCACCAGTCAAATTGATAATTGAAGGTTTCTTGTAACAATTCTTGACCAATTCGATAGTTGGAATAGATACTTCACAGATAGCAGGGTTGGCTTTGGTATAGTTCTTATTTTTAACAGCTCTAAATGTTGTAACTGACCATTCTAATTCTTTAATCATTACATCACCAGTCCAACCGGTTTTTATTAAGGATGTCGCCATCTTTGGACTTGTGAAACGAGAATGGCCATTGTTGTCAAAGTATGCTTGAACGAATAAACCTGATTGAGGAAGTTCACCTGATAATACTGAAACTGCAAGGACACCTGAATTATAGCCCAACAATTCTTTCAAATCTAAATTTACCTTATTACTGAACATTTCAGTGACTTCAGCGATTTCCATTTCTTCACCTTCAATTCTTGCCTTTTCTTCCAAAGTTAATTTTTTAACGTCAACGATTTCTTTCATCTCAGTTAATTTCTGCTTCTCCTTACGCATTTTAGCCAAGTCATGGAACTCTTCCAAAGTTAATACTGGTAAAGCTGGGTAGAAAGAAGCATAAAATGTGGCAGTACCTCTAACACCTTTTTTAGTAATTAAACGGCCCTTTCTTGGGTCTTCATCGACACATTCTTTATATCTGTCATTTGTATCCTTAGAGAAAAGATCTTGAATTTTTACATCAAATGAACCGACCAAACGATCCTTATTAACTGACTCAACGTCCATACATTCAATAGTAATTTTTTGATTTGGAGAAGTAATAGCAACATAGATAGCTTGATTCCAAACTGGATCTAAAGTAGATATTTTGGCATCAGTTCTACCCTTCTTCAAACCATTAACACGGACAACAGCATATGGATCGATCTTACCAATTGTTTCTAAGTTAGTCAAATTATTTGCCTTATTTAAGAACAATCTCAAAACACCGATAGGTGGATTGTAGGCAATGGCATTTGAACCTATATCTAATGCTACAGGTTTCCAGTGTAATGTAACCTTTAAGTCAGAATTGTTATTTTTTAGTGGAATATACTTTTTATTAATTTCAGTTCTATCGATCAAATCATTCAAACTTTGAACGGTTGAAGTAATAGTTTCACCATTTGCATCTTTAATGACAAATCTATATCTAGCTTTACGACGATCTTCAATAACAGCTTCGTAATCTTGGTTCCATTGAAAGACAGAATCGCTCTCGACTTGATTGGTGGTCAAAATTAATTTTGAAGATAAGAAAACGTCAACATAGGCTTTAACCTTCTTGTTACCTTCGGCTAAGCCACGAGCTTCTTCTACAACAACCTTAGCAATACCAGTATTTAAATCAGGTAATTCTTCGACAGAGCCATCTGGTAATTTCTTCTTTTCCAAAGTTGGGAAGAATTTTAAGTCAAAATTCAAATCAGCAATTGGCTTAGAATTTCTTAATATATTAATTGATGCGCCCATTAAACTAGTATTATCATGTAATGGATTCAAATTATATTCTGCCCTACCTAGAATCTTATCCTTAATCTTATGCCTTTTGTCATAAAGTGTGATTGATAATGGATCAGTAAAAGAGCCTAATAAAACGTAAAGAGTTTCATTCCATACAGGGTTAAGAGTGTTTTTAATAACCTTTGTTTTACCAACCATTTTACCGTTACTTTCGAATACTAGGTAAGGATCAATTGTTTCACTTAATACTTGAGAAGCCCTCTTGATACCCTTAGCATTCTTAACATTTATTTCTAATACACCAATAGAAAGTGCAGAACCAGATAATAATTGTGGAATATTAAATTGCATAGAAAATGGTGGTAATAAAACAGGTCCCATGTATTTTTTAGCCATGTTTTCAATGAAACCGAATAAACCAGGAATAGCTAAAATTTCCCAGTTAAAGATAGAATCACCAAACAATGAAGAGACAAAGTCAATTTGTGGAGTTTCAAGTAATTGAAAATTAACTGTCTCGATATGAGGGAATGGTGTCATTAATTTGAAACGTAATCTGGCTTTAGCACTAAATGCAATGTCAGAGAGCGAGATTGGTACTGTAAAACCAAATAATTGCATTTTCAAAACAACTTTTTGATTAACATAGTTTCTCATTTGTTTGGCATTCATATCAGATAAATCATGTGGAGTGAATGAAAGAGTCCAATCCATAACAACAATATCGGCATCAGTATTTTCAAATGTTTTAACAGCATCGATTCTTGGAGGTTTAACACCTAATGTAAATTGGTCGATCCAAATAGCTTTAATAAAAGCTGGAATGCTAGCATTTGTAGCTAGAGTTGGATTGACAGCTTGCACAATCATTTGGGAAACAGATGGTTCAAGTAAAGGCCAATATTTGTCTAGGAAGTTGTTCAACCATTCTAGGGATTCATAATCATTTTCAATTTTCTGCACTGTAAATTCTTTTTGAACCAGGTCTCTAATAGAAGCTCTATATTTCTTTGCAGATGTTCTGTATAAAATAGCAGTAAACAGCATAATGAAGAAAACAGGAGCCAATGTAAATTTAAAATAGCCTAAGGCAAAAGATAAAAACCCACCAAGGAAGAAAATACCAACGGCATGATACCAATCACCATAGGCACTTTCAGGCAATAAGTTATCTAAAAGTGTTTCCTTATTCATATCAATCAATTGGTCCTGTAAAGTCAAGGTATCTTTCTCTTCCCAATTACCAATTTGTTTCCAACCAACATAAGATGCATCTTTGGTTTCCCTATTGATTTGTGTAGAGCCCATATTAGGAGTCTCTTCTACAGTCTTGCTAGCTTCTCGTTGTGGAATGTCTTTTTCTTTCTTAGCAGCAGCTTTTTGCTCAATTACACCTGGTGCAGTTGGTTTATCATTCTTTTTAGGATTAGCTGTAGAAGCTGTAACAGGAGAATTTTTTACTACAGGCTTTGTTTCAGGCTTTTTTGCAAGTTTTGTTGTAGGCATAGTTGTAGTTGTAGCAGTTTTAGCTGCTGATGGAGTGGCTGTAGCTTCCGTCATTCTAAAACTCAAACTTTAAAAATTGAACTATATTAAAATAATATATTATTAAAAAGCTATTCAGTTTGGAAGAATAACAAGTCACTTATTTTTGTTTTTTGCTTTAACCTATCCAAACGTCAAAATATATTATCAACTGTTTTGATTTGTCGGCTCGATTATTGTGGTAACCTAACTTTCGACGGTAAAAAACTCAAGGTAATTGATGTTATAAAGTGAAGAACACCTCTTTCAGTGAACTAAGTGTGTAATGAGGGAGTCCCTGTTTTATACTTATTGGTTTTTTCAAGGTGAAAAAAATAGTCAATCCTTCTTTCAGGTTTGAAAACAAACATCGCCGATGCAGCCAAGAACGAAACCCTTTGAATATCTATCTTCTGGGAAAAAGGCGCACTGATCCCTCGCCAATTTGTAAGGCGTGATAATACGATAGAATCCACGAGATCACATGCTTTACATAATCAAGATAAACCCAGAGAGCTCTAATGTCTTCATTAGATGGATACATATATACGGATGTAAAATGAAGTGTTACTTGTTTGCATAGTATTATTTATAGGTTATATAGGTAAATAGAGTACGGCTTTCTGTAAAGGGCTCAAAATCAATCTTCATCCGCGAAAGATGCATCGGAATCTGCGTCATCATCTTCTTCAACAAAACTGTCATCAGATAGATCCACTACTTCACGGTAGGAAGTCTTCTTAGCGGTTGAAGCACGAGCTGATCTTTGTCTTCTAGGTGGTGCAACTACATCCTCATCATCATCCTCACTGTTGTTTATATCATCTATCATATCTTCATCACTGTCATCACTGATTGTTACAACTTTCTTGGCTCTTTTACGAGCTGGTTTCTGAGTTGAACTTGGCTTCTTTGTAGATGGCACAGTTTCCGTAGTATCCCCTCCAGCTGATACAGAAGATTCTTTACTTACACCGGAAAGTTCTGGGGTTTCTGACTTGATAGTAGTATCAGCAACATTGTCAAATGCAGATGTTACCTTCTTAAATTTATCTGAGAACTGGCTTATCGTGCTTTGCGTCTTGGATTCTGCTTCCTTCTTTACTTCAGTTGGTACCTCTTTCTCTTTTTCTGTCTTAATCACTTTAGGTGTCTTGTTACCTGGAGTCGATGATCTAGAAGACGAGTTTTCAGATTTGATTCTTGTAGGTTTAGTAGGCTTATTAATAGCTTTAGCTTCAATGACAAATCTTTCAAAATTTGGATCCTCTAATTTGATTTTGCTGCCAGTTTTCTTCTTAGCAGCTTTCTTTCTTTTATTACCACTTGATGGATCAAAGTCTTCATCATCATTTTTGCTTCTCTTTCTTTTTCCCTTACCTTTTCCTTCTTTAGCACCGTTACGAAATTCTTCATCAAATACCAAAAATTCTTTATAACCTTTTACAAACTCGTCTAGATCAGTATTCCACAAATCTTGAGGGGTTTGGCTCAACAATAACTCTAATTCAGCTTCTCGTTCATTCTTTTGTTTTAGAAGTTTTTCATATCTTTCTTTAGACAGAGACCAAATTTTCATACCTAACAAATAATCATATGAACCAAACTCTTCCTCTGGTCCATTAATCACATTCTCATCATCACTGGCCACTTCTGCTTCACTTTCTTCATCATCTTTTTCAATAATTTCTTCTATTTTTTCCTCTACTGAACCATAATGAGGCTTACCATCCTTATTAATACGTGGGAAATTGTGAGTCTCTAAATCTTTAATGATCACCTTTTTAGCCTTGTTAGAAACTGTAAGTTCATTGTCAATTATCATCTTGATAAACTTAACTTGATAAGAAAGTCTTTCAACTTCCCATTGCAACTTTTCACTCATATTATCTTTTCTCTTTTGATAATATTCTAATCTTACATAATAGAATTCACTTAAAATTTCATTAGGAGATTCATATTTCTTAATTCTGCCTTGTGGATCAAATGCAACCATATTATTTAAACTAATTGATGAAATCAATTTAAATCTTTCATAAAATCCGACCTTTCTTGTTTTGGCCATCTCTTCTGGTGTTAGTTTAACAACAAACTTAATAAATGCACCATGTTGTTCCTCCATATCTTTGATCCATGGTTTCGCCTTTTCGGTACCACTCAGCCCTTGTAATAAATATTCTTTAATAGTCGAAGTCCAAACCTTTGCCGGTAACTCTGTGATTTCTAGAGTGTTTGGGCCAATTTGTTCAATTCTACCATACATCCTGTAACGTTGATGATCACTTTTTTCAATTGTACCAGTCCAACCTCTGAACCATGGATGCATCTCCTCCATTTCCTCATCATTCATTAAATGCCTGATATTATTAACAATATCTAATGGATTAAAGGGTGGGATACTAGTACTCCAACCAGTACCGATACCTTCAGCACCATTAACTAGAATCATAGGTAGTACTGGTAAATACCATTGTGGTTCTACAGTAGTTTCATCTTCTTGGACATAATCGTAAAGTGGATCATCATGTGGATTAAATATTTTTCTAGTCAATTTGTTCAATTCGGTATAAATATATCTTGCTGCTGCTGCATCTTTACCACCAGTAGCTCTGGTACCGAAGGCACCATTTGGTAATAATAAATAAATATTATTGGTACCAACAAAATTTTGGGCCATACCAATAATTGTTTGAGCTAAGGATGTTTCACCATGATGGTAAGCAGTACATTCACCAACATATGGGGACAATTGTGAGACCCTAATTTCTGATCTCAGATTACGTTTGAAAGAACCATACATGACTTTTCTTTGACCAGGCTTGAAACCATCAAGAACATTTGGAATAGATCTAATATTATCAGCAAGGGAAAATAAAATTAATTCTTTGTTAATGAAATCACTAATTGGAATCTCCTTAATATTTGGATCTAAAACAGTACCAGGTACATATTGTCGTAACCATTCTTTTCTATCATCTGCTTTCTTTTTGGAAAAAGCTAGATCGATTAAATTCTTATCTTCTCCTTGCAATGCATGAAATTGTTTTAAATGTTTATCCAAATCTGAAAAGTATTCACGGATTTCTTCCGCTACTGAAGTACCCAGACCCTTATAATATTTCTGCTTCCATGTATATTGATGTGCTTCTTCTTCTCTCCATTTTTCATAATCAGGCATATTATAAAATGAAATGACTTGTCTTCTTGGTCTTGTAATAGTTACCTTAACAATAGGAGTAATGAATTCGACTAAAAATTCAGGAATATCCAATAAACCAGGGAATGAACTTTCTAAAAAATTGATGATTAAACCTTTAATGTGAGACCCATCATGATCTTGATCTGTCATGATCATTAAATGACCATATCTTAGTGATTTTGTATCTTCATAATGCTTACGATGTTGTAAACCCATAATCTTCTTAATGGCCTGAATTTCTGCATTCTTTAAAATCTGATCAGCACTTGCTTCTCTAACATTTAACATTTTACCACGTAACGGATAACAACCATAAAAATCTCTACCAACAACAGATAGCCCTGCCACAGCTAATGACAAGGCAGAATCCCCTTCTGTTAAAATTAGAGTACATTTGTAACCATCCTTTGTGCCAGCTTTGTTAGCATCTTCCAATTTAGGATACTCGGTGATTCTGCTTTTACGTGAACCATCTGATTTCTTTAAAGCGTTGTTAGCATTTTCATCTGCAATTTCGAAAATTTTGGTTGCCAAGTCAGTCTTCATAATTTTATTGACATATTCAGCACTGATATCACAACGAGAACCAAAATCTTTTACTCTAGTAGTCAATTGTTCTTTAGTTTGAGAAGTGAAAGCTGGATTTTCGATTAGACAATTAACAAAAATAAACATATTATTTTTAATTTGGAAAGGTTTAATATTTTTTTTCTTCTTTTTCAGCAGATCTGATACTTTTCTAACAATTTGATCAGTAATATAATTAACATGGGTACCACCTGATGTAGTTGCAATCGAATTAACAAACGATACCTGTTGAAAGGATATATCTGATACGGCAAATGCTATTTCCCATCTATCGTTAATTTTTTCATACAATATAGTTGGACTCTTTTGTGAAGAAGCATCTTCACCTTTATCTAGTTGTCTTTTCTTCTCCAAAGATTTTAAATATAATTCAACATAATTTTTAAAGTTTCTAATTTTCAAAGGTTTACCATTTAGATAAACGTTGATGTCACGTACAGAACCATTAATATCGTATACACGACGTCTTAAAACACCTAATATATCTTCATCAAGAGATTCCATACCAAATCTCTTTAAATCTGGCTTAAATGTAACTTTTGTATATGATGAGACCTTTTTATATGGAGTAATTTCAGGCTTATGGCAAGTACTCATGTTATTTTCCCACTTTTGAACATATCTTTTTTTATTATTGGTATCAGCAGTTTCTAAGATAAACTCTGTTGAGAATATATTACATAATTTAGCACCATAACCATTTCTACCACCGGTTACTTTTTTTTCATTATCATCATAATTAGAGGATGTCAATAGATTACCGAAAATTAATTCAGGGATATACATCTTTTCTTTTTCATGCATCTCGATAGGGATACCTTTACCATCATTTTTAACCTCGATTAAATTTTCTTCAGGTATAATCGTAACATCAATTCTCTTCATTGTAGGATCACGAACCTTATTATCAGCTGCATTAACTAAGATTTCATCAAAAATCTTAAAAAGACCCGGTACTACGTTAACAGTCTTTTCAAGCATACAATCTGTAGCTTCATCATAGATCCATTGTTGTGATTCTTGCAGTTCAACAGATCCAATATAGGTATCTGGTCTTTTAAGAATATGTTCCAGTTGCGATATCTTTTGATATCTTTCAGAAGCAGTTTTGTTCCCCTGTGTCATTGGTTATGCTTACTGATATTTCAACACTAGCTTATATTATATTGTAGTAATATATTTTATCTAGCGATCCCTTTTGATAATGTATGCCCTCTTTCTCTAAGTATTTTCAACAGTAAATGTTTACTATTCATATGATGATCTATAGATCTCATTTTTTTCCTTAATAGCAACGGCGTTCGCCAAAAAAAAAGAAAAGAAATCAACAACATGATAACTTATTGCGATCTAACAGCAGACAGAAAGTTGAGTAAAATGTAGCACTCGTTAAATAATAGGAGAATATTATTTAATTTGCGAATAAATAATCTGCTAGAATCTAACTAAATAAATAATTGGAATATATATATATATGAATTTGTTTTGAGCTGGGAGGATCGGAGAATATTATTAGTCTTATTCGAAATAAGTGTTTTTATTTATAAAAGTCATTTTTTTAGTCCCAACTCTTTAATCTCATTGTACCATTTTCTATTAGATTGGTATGGAACTTAAGAGCATCTTTTAAGATGTGTGGTTCGTGGAAGGAGCCGTTTAATTTACAGTAATGTTCAGCTCTGTCTACGTACTCTGTTAGTAGATCTCTGTAGGTAGGGTGGGCACAGTTTTGAATAATTATACGAGATCTTTCTCTTGGAGCCAAACCTCTTAAATCAGCTAAACCTTGTTCTGTAACATAAATATCTAAATCATGTTCGGTTTGATCAACATGTGATACCATTGGAACAATTGAAGAAATACCGTATGGATCAGTCTTTGATTTTCTAACCGATGGTGCATGCATAATAGACAATTTAGCATTTCTTAAGAAATCATTGGAACCACCTAAACCATTTAGCATACGTGAACCATTGACATTAGTAGAATTAGCATGGCCATAGATATCAAATTCAACTGGTGTATTCATTGCGATAACACCTAATCTACGGATTAATTCTGGTGAATTTGAAACTTGTTGAGAACGTAAAATGATTCTTTCTTTTAAGAAATCCCAATTCTTGAATGCTTTGGCAAAACCATCTTCTGTCAATCTAATTGAGGTAGCAGTAGCAAAATCTAAACTACCATTTTCAAATAAATCTAAGAATGAATCTTGTAAGACTTCAGTCCAAACTGTTAAATGTTTGAAATTGGCATCTGTTAAACCTTCAATAACAGCATTTGCAATATTACCAATACCACTTTGTAAAGGTAATAAGTTTTCAGGTAAACGACCATGTTTTATTTCATTTTTAAAGAATTCAACTAAATTTGCTGCAATAGCTCTTGATTTTTCATCAGATGGAGTATTTTTAGGAACTTTATCACGATGAGTAGATTCAACTATAGCAAGGACTCTTTCAGGGTCAACTGGTATAGAATTTCTACCACATCTTTGATCTACTTTGACATAAGGATAGGGTACTCTATGTGGAGGATTGACGTTCATATCGATATCATGTAAACCTTCTAAATTTTGCATAGCTGTGTTTACTTCGATAATAACTTTTTCTGAGCTTTGAATTAATTCTGGCGTAGCACCTACACTAGCACCTGGAACAAAACTACCATCTTCCTTAATAGCTGTAGCTTCCACAATGGAGATATCTATAGGTTTTTGACCAGGGACACGATCTTTTGAGTAATAGCCATAACATAAATCTTGTGGGAACATACTCAAATGTTTATCAAAGAAATAAATTTGACCATTATTAATATTACGAGCAATTGGTTTACCAACTTGATGTGGTGCTCTACGTCTAATCATATTTAACTCAGCCCATTCTATTTCTTCTTGGCCTGCAGAAGCACCTACAAATAAATTGAAACCACCTTTATAATCATCAACGTTTTTACCTTTTAACTCTTCTCTTACTTTTGCAGCAATAGCTTCAGGAACAGCTTTTGGTGAAGCCACCCCTGTAAACCCTGACCAACCAATGTTCATACCTGGACGAAAGTAAGGAACGAGGGAAGCAGCAGATGCTAATTTTTTAAGATAAGGTGCATAACGAACTCTTTGTTTTAATATTTGGGACATAATGGATAGTGTATTTAGTAAAACTGTATAAATGTGCGTATTTTTTACTTTAAAATAATGATAAAATTGGATAGTGTCTTTTGTGTATATGAATAGCTAAAGGACTAAATAAAATTATAATACCAATTATTAAAAGAAGAGGTGGGAGTTTTATATTTGATAACAAGATAAGTCCTCAATTGCAAGTAGGATATCTATAGAAGAAGGAAACACAATCTGCGAGAAGAGCATCAAGTTCCTCTCGACCGTTAAACAGACGCAAAAAAAATGTGTAAGGCAAGGTAAACCTTTGAGGAGAAGACACAGTTGAATACAATTGTAACCATCCCCACAAGTAATGTTCCCTCCCTGAGTTATCATTGGGTAATCTTTGATCATATTTTTTGTTGTTTTCAGTCAGGCATCTAGTTACAAACGATCTCTAAGAATAATAAGGGTGGGCCATTTTACAAGTCATCCGCCAGCCTAACCCGATGATCGCACAATAACTACCAATAACATGGAGTTGTTGTCATAGCAGTTCTATGGCTACCGAGAAATAGACCAACTAGCCTATTCATTGGGTAAACTTGACGTTCCATTTGTAACAAAACCGTCGCACACTTTGCATATTAAAATGGCCCAAAGGAGTCTCCGAGAGGGGTTTTCGCTATATAAAGAACAAGAACAAGAGAGCTTCATCGCGGTAAACAGCAGTAACTGTGACCCCACATTATTATTGTTAGGACTATGTATGGTGGTAACCCACAACTAGATGATCACGGCGGTGCTGATTCAACATCAACTCCACAGCGTAAGCAGGATGAGGAGAATGGCGCTTTCTCGCATATCAAACAGATCAGTGAGCAACATCTGTTATTGCCACAGCACAACATCTCTAATATCATGAAACAAGCCATGTCAAACGCATGTGCGAACACCGGTCCAGATTCCTCAAGTCACCAACAGCCTTTGAAGATTTCTGACGATGCAAAGAAGAAGATGCAACAGTTCACTAGCGAGCTTGTTTCATTTGTAGCAGCGGAGGCCATTGACAACTGTGTAACGCGCAATAGAAAGAAACTTGTAAAGACAGATATCACTGAGGCTCTTCAAGAACTGGACTTTGAGGAATATTTGGAGGTTTTGAATGTTTTCTTGCAAGATTCTACTTGAGATGCCATTATTGATAGATATTGTTATTAGCTTTCCTAAAATGGAAGAGATTGTCTCGCGAAAGAATCATTTTAAGTTTTGGAGAAAAAGTAAGTCAAAAAGAAAGAGATGATGTTTTATTCAAGAGTGTAGTTTGAGATAACTCAGAAGGCTCTTACAAGAAGTCAAACATTGAGAGTGTGAGTGTATTGATAAAATACATTAAATTTGTAAATCTCATTTTTTTTAAACGATAATAATGTCGAGTAGCCCTAATAGAAATAGTAATAATAATAATAGAAGACGTAGAAGAAATTCTAACGATAATGGTAGTGATGATGAAGATAGTTTCCCACTCAGTTCAGATTCTGGGTTAAGACAACGTAACCTACCTTTACCTTCTTCTCCACAACGTCCAACAGCATTACCATCTTCACCTCAAGGTTTTAGACCTTCCTCTTCTTCTTTCTTAGGATCTCAAGATGATATGGTAGGTATGCATAATCCAGAGGATGAAGCTGATGAAGAAGCAGGCATTGTTAACAATGGTGTAAGAGATATTGATGATATTGAAGAAGAACTGGATGAAGTGGATCTTATGGGTGATAATATGTACCGTGATTACCAAGCGGACCCAACAAGAGATAATTATGAAGAAAGAGATATTGACGATGAACAGCAAAATGAATTATCTTTGGCAGATAGAAGGAGAATTGATATGAAATTAAATGAAAGAGATAGAATTTTGAAAAATACTACTTATTTAGATGATGAAGATGATAATGCTGCAGATGCTCAATTAGATGAATTAGGTTTACCTGTTCAATCAAAAAATGCTAGAAGAAGAAGAAGAAGAAATCTAGATCATTATAGTGATAATGAAGATGATTTGTGGTCTGATATGGAATTAGATCCTTTAGCAGAAGAATTGAATTTAGAATCTTTATCGAATGTTAAAGCTAGTAGTTATTCAGAATGGATTACTCAACCTAATGTATCTAGAACTATAGCAAAAGAATTGAAATTATTTTTATTAGAATATACAGATGAAACTGGTAGATCTGTATATGGTGCAAGAATTAGAACTCTTGGTGAACTGAATTCAGAATCTTTAGAAATTAATTTTAGACATTTAGCTGAATCAAAAGCAATTTTAGCGCTTTTTTTAGCAAAATGTCCTGAAGAAATGTTAAAAATATTTGATGTAGTTGCTATGGAAGCTACTGAATTACATTATCCAGATTATAATAGAATTCATTCTGAAATTCATGTTAGAATTTCAGATTTCCCAACAATTCATAGTTTACGTGAATTACGTGAAGTAAATTTATCAACTTTAATTAGAGTTACTGGTGTTGTTACTAGGAGAACAGGTATCTTTCCACAATTAAAATATATTAGATTTAATTGTTTGAAATGTGGTACCGTTTTAGGTCCTTTCTTTCAAGATTCTAATGAAGAAATTAAAATGTCATTCTGTACAAATTGTAAATCAAAGGGTCCATTTAATATAAATAGTGAAAGAACAGTATACCGTAATTATCAAAGAATTACATTACAAGAATCACCAGGTTCAGTTCCAGCTGGTCGTTTACCAAGACATCGTGAAGTTATCTTATTAGCGGATTTAGTTGATGTTGCTAAACCAGGTGAAGAAATTGAAGTAACAGGTGTTTATAAGAATAATTATGATGGTAATTTAAATGCTAAAAGTGGTTTCCCAGTTTTTGCTACTATTATTGAAGCAAACTCTATTAAAAGAAGAGAAGGTGGTATAATAGGTGAAGATAACGAAGGTGAAGAAGGTTTAGATATATTTAGTTGGACTGAAGAAGAAGAGAAAGAATTTAGAAAATTATCTCGTGATCGTGGTATTATTGATAAGATTATATCATCAATCGCACCATCAATTTATGGTCATCGTGATATTAAAACTGCAGTAGCATGTTCATTATTTGGTGGTGTTCCAAAGAATGTCAATGGTAAACATTCAATTCGTGGTGATATTAATGTATTATTACTTGGTGATCCAGGTACAGCAAAATCACAAATTTTAAAATATGTTGAAAAAACAGCAAATAGAGCAGTATTTGCAACTGGTCAAGGTGCATCAGCCGTTGGTTTAACAGCATCAGTACGTAAAGATCCAATAACAAGAGAATGGACATTAGAAGGTGGTGCATTAGTTTTAGCTGATAAAGGTGTTTGTTTAATTGATGAATTTGATAAAATGAATGATCAGGATCGTACATCTATTCATGAAGCTATGGAACAACAAAGTATTTCTATATCTAAAGCAGGTATTGTTACAACATTACAAGCAAGATGTTCAATTGTAGCAGCAGCAAATCCAATTGGTGGTAGATATAATTCAACATTACCATTATCACAAAATGTTAATTTAACAGAACCAATTTTATCTAGATTTGATATTATTTGTGTTGTTAGAGATTTAGTTGATGAAGAGAGTGATGAAAGATTAGCCAAATTCGTTGTTGGATCACATTTTAGATCACATCCAGAAAATTTAGAAAAAGAAGAAATGTTAGCTAATAAGAATAATAATAATAATAATGAAGATGGTACTATAGAGAATGGTAATGATGATGACGAAGATATTCAAATGACCGCAAGACAAAAGAGAATAGATCATCATAGAAGAAAAGAAGAAGAAGTATCACCAATTTTACAAGAAAAATTAATGAAATATATTAATTATGCACGTACTAAAATATATCCAAAATTACATCAAATGGATATGGATAAAGTTAGTAGAGTATATGCAGATTTAAGAAGAGAGAGTATTACCACAGGTTCATTCCCTATTACAGTACGTCATTTAGAATCTATTTTAAGAATAGCAGAATCATTTGCTAAAATGAGATTAAGTGAGTTTGTATCAAGTTACGATCTAGATCGTGCTATCAAAGTTGTTATCGATTCATTCATTGGTGCTCAAAAATTCAGTGTACGTCGTCAATTACAAAGATCTTTGGCTATATATACTATTGGTTCTAGAAGGTAAGACTATAATAATGCTGTTGAACTTCATGCTGGAAAAAAAAGAAATACCTAGCGGATGTTGCAATACAGTGGTATAAGTCGAATTGTCTAATGTCTGGACAAATAGATAATTTGTTGACATGAGTGATTTAGATAATAAAAGCGTTATCCTCTTTTATATAACACTATATAGAAAGAGGGAAAGAAGATATTATTCACAAGAATAATATGTTCTGCTTATATACGTTTTATATTATTACTGTAAATGGACTCAGAATATAGTTCAACAGCGGAGACCTAACTAATATATGTATATAAATAGACTGATAGATATATAATGTATCGTATAAAAAATGTAACACTAATTAATAATAATTCAATTGTTTAATGATGTTAGGAAGTGACTCTAGCCGCTAGAATATAGAGGTTACCCTGTCTAGCTCCCGCCAGAATTCCAAAAAAATGGTTCCGCCCTTATGCCAGATGAACTGACAATTGGCACAGGCCACTGTTCAGACTGGCGTTTCCCAGCCTTGTGTTATTCCGGTCGCCTCCGTCACAGGTCGACAGTGCGGACGCTGGATGTAACTCCCCTACCGCGGTGCTGCCGCGTCAAACGACGTGCTACATTACTGCTCAGATTTCTCTACGGGCTTCCCACGCAAAGCAACCCGGCACCTGCAAAGATCGAACGCAACTCGCCGGAGCACAATAGCCAAGTATGGGCTCAGTCCTGCCTAGACAGACAGAACTTGCCAGAGCCCACAAGAACAGTTGATCCCACCACACTGCAGGCCGCCGTTGGAAGAAACTGGTCCAACGACAAGATACCTTGGCGCAACAAGTTGCGGCAGTGTGTCTGTCTGCAAGGTTCGCACCCAAGACAGAACTATAAAATAAAACGGTCCCACTAGAAAGCCATTACAGCTATTTGAAAGAAGTGTATCATTCGCCTGATAAAGGATGGAAACAGTCACGAGAAAGCCCGAGATTTCACGGAATTCGACGATAAATTCCGAAACTTTGCTTCTGTTTTTTTGAATTTTGCAAAGATAATGAATGTTACTTTAAAAGATAGGATATCAATCAGGTGCATGATTTTTTTAGACGTTAAGGATCATTTGAAGTGCCGTTGTATTTATTGGTGATTAGCTGATTGAGGATGAGTAATGGTAACATTGAAAAGAAGGATGAAGATGCGGTGAAGTTATCTCAAGCAATGGATACAATCGCAAAAGTGCTGGCTAATCAGCGCTTGAAAGAAAATTCAAAAGAATTCGAATGGAAGAAACTAGCTTCTTCATTAGATAAATTGTTGAGCACTGGAAAAGATAATCTTAAAACTGATCTATCTGAATGTCAAAGTTTATTAGATGTACAAGTAGTTGAAAAATTTGATGAAACTACTAAACAAACACGTAAATATGCTTTGGTACCACTTGAAGAAAAAATTGTAGATTCAAATTCTACTACTACTAATTTTAACTTAAAAAATAAGACAAAAAGGAGTAATTCAAAGATAACATGTTCATTTTGTAATGAAAAGGGTCATAAGAGAGCTAATTGTGAAAAAAGGTTTCAAATTCCACGCTAGCATTTATATAAACTATATAAAAATAAAACTTGTAATATTATTTGTATTTTTCATTGTTTTTTTTCTTATATATATGTATTAAGCGAATATATACTCTATTTTATTCATTTATTAGTATCATTTTCTATTTAAATATGATTACTTACCTTCACCCATGGCCTCTCTTCTAGCCGCATCTTGTAATAGATTAGTATCAACCATATTTTTCTGTAAGTAAACATATCTAACAGTAGAACCTCTGATGAAAATATTACGAACAGAACTTAAATGTGGGTATTTGGAAACATCATTACATGAAATATTATCTAATTTTAAATTTAAGAATTGATCAACGGATTTTAATGTACCTTTTAACTCAATATCATTTTTAAGCTAATTTTAAAATAATAATTACATTTATGGGTAATATTCTTATTAGTTAGTATTAGTGTTTAATTTTTTAAATTTTCATTATTGAATTTTTTTTTCTACATACTTCAATTGTAACTTCTTGGTCCACTAAGGTCTTGAAAAATGAAAAAAATAGCATAGTGCTTATATTATATGAATTGTTTTTTTTATCTGAATATATTCTATAGGATATGCTGAAAAACCGAAAAACTATTATTTCCTTTAATAATAACCATATTTACATATTGCTATTATTTTGTATTACTTTTTTCATTGATTTTTTTCTTCGCTTCTAAACTTTCCGCAACTTGAAAAGGCATCAGTCAGTAAAAATCAAAATTGATTATAACAAGAAGAAGGCTAACCATAATGAAATCAAATTTATATAAATATTTATTTAAAAGCATGATAATATTTTTTTTGTACTTATATTAAAAAAAAAAGAAAACAGCCGTATATTAAATCTTAAGTTTCCTGAGAAACATTTTTATGGTCGTTTTTTTATTTTATTGCTGTAATGTATAATAATAATAATAATATATATATATATATAGAGATGGAATGATATATTTTTGATGCAATCTCCTCAGCATATTATTTTTTGTTTAGATGTATATGATTTTTTATTTTTCATACTGCGTATTTTTTTTTTGTCTCACCACCCTTATTCTGTGGTTCTTTCCTTCAAGACTAATGGATGACCAGTAACTCTGAAGTAAATATCCTTAACATCATCAGTCATTGATTCAAAATGAGAAGATGCATCATAAGATTTAGATAAGAAGACGTTATCCTTAGAACCATCATCAATTGGTTCAAATAATTCAGCAATACCCATGAATTTTTCTTCAATTGGACCTAATAATTTAAAAGCAGCATCTAATTCAACATGAGGTTTATCAGTTTCAATAATTGTAGAAACAATAGCTAAATAATGACCCTTAGCAGAAACCATATGAGCATCAGATACAACAGCAATATAGATATCATTCTTTCTACCAACTTGAGATTGTGGAATAATAATTTGTAAAGAATCAGAATTACTTGTATTTGGAATTGGATTTCTTAAAACACAAATAGCTCTAATAACTTTTTGACCAGTAGATTTACATTTTTCTGGGAAATAAGTTGGATCAGCGATAACTAATGGTGCATTGAAAGTACCTAATTTTGTTTGAACAGATTTAAATTTCTTATTGTCATCATAAGTGATCTTTTCAATTGGAGTATCTAACATATAAGTACCACCATAAATAGCTGATAATCTAGCAAAACCTTGTGGTAATTCACCAAGACCATACATTGGGTATAAGTATGGAGATTTGCCATAACGAGCAACACTTTGACAATATAATAAAATTCTTTCAAAAGTTGGTCTAGCAGGCATTTGTAAATATTCATCATTAGTCCATAAAGCCATAGCATGACCAATGAATTCTTTAGTAGAGTTACCCAAACTAAATTTATAGTAAACTTCATCCATTGTATTTTTATCTAAATCTAAACCTTGGTGTGTTTTGATATCTGATTCTTCATAATTAGAGATAAATTCTAAAAACTTCTTCATTCTTCTTTTTTCAAAGATACCCATTAATGGAGATGAAATAGCTTCCATTTCATTAGCTGGAACTTTGTAAATCTTACCTTTATTGAAAACGTAAGAACCGGATACTTGTTTAAATTCAACATATCTAGTAACATCAGTATGAACTAAAATGTTAGTCAATTCACCATTAGCCATTAAGAATTTTGGGATTAAATCAACATTCCAGTCTCTATCTTTACCAAATCTTTTTTCAACTTCGTCTTTGGTTGGTGGATTTTTCTTAAATTGTTGGTATAACTGAGACAATGAGACAGATGCAGATTCACCACCATAATGATCTTGTCTATCAATATGTAAGACCTTTTTACCATCAACAGATAGCAAACCAGAAAGAATACATTCTGTAATACCTGTACCTAAAACGATAACATCATAATCGGTGTCCATGTGTTCGGCGTCCATTTCTTCTTGTACTTTGTATAAATTGGTTCTTTTTTAAACAATCTTGAATGTGTATTGCCAATTGTATTGAGTCTAGTTGAACAATTGACGGATACTTCCCTTAGATACTAGATAAACGACAACTAACTTGAATTCTTCAAGCGTATATAGTGGTATTTCTGCCACCTCTTTTTAATCGACGTTCAGAACTCCTTTAAAAGACACTATGGCAGAAACACCTCCACACCGCAGCATAAAAGCCCAGTGTCACAAATGCATAAACATAGTATAAGTGAAAGAACCAGGAATTCTAAACGATATAAATAAAATATACATATTTGAATGTTATCAAGTTGCTAATCATTAAATGAATATGTTAATTTGTTGTGGTTTAGTTATTCCCTAGTAATGTATTATTTATAGCTTAAGTTTGTCTCTCGTTGTAAGTGGTAGCGGTCTGCGTGTGGCCCTGAAATGTTCTTTGAAGAATAATAATAAAGTAATAGAGAGGTTATAAAGAACAGTGAACACTTGAAAGAGCTTCTGACTTGAGAATGGTTAAGGAGTAGAGGCAAAACACGAAATAGTTTGTTAAAAGAATATATCATGTCAACCAGTAGCACATTGACCAAATTTACTGAAGAAGCCAAGGAAAGAATTAGAAAATTCAGAATTGAAACTTCTAGGTCTGACGTTATAAAATCCCTTCCGATTAGAATTCAAGAGAAAACTTATGAGATTGTCATTGATGAAGAAATCCTCAAAGAGTTAGAAGATTTGACTGAAATAGATGAAGAATACAGAGAAGCTCTACCAGATAATTTACCAAGATATATTTTAATGGCTTACCCTTTGACTAATAAAGATGGTATTAAGCAAACTCCACTAGTTCTGGTATACTGGGTACCCCAAACATGTGTATCCCAAGAATGGAAAATGTGTTACGCCAATGCCTTAGAAATGGTCAGGAATCAATGTGGTACCTCCAAACTAGTTGAAATTACTTCTGGTCTGGAAGAAGACGAAGATTTCGAAGAATTGAAACAACAATTATCTAAATAATCGTCTTTCCAATAATATATGTAAAAATTATTCCTGCTTTTTTTATAATCATTTTAGAAATGTAATTTTATCTCTCCCTTTTTTTTCATATAGATTTTACTATATACATAAACTTCTAATTATAGGTTTTTTTTTCAGCATGAAATTCCAAAATAAAAACATTATTATGCGAATATACATAATTTCCACGACACATTTCTTAAATTTAGCAAAAATACCATTATCCCTTCAACAGCGATATCTATATTTAAAGGGTTTTTAAGAAGTAGCTTTTTGCCGGCCAATTAAAGCTTGATTGGTAAGGTGATGAGCGAAAGAATATTGAAATATTCACGTAAAAAAATAATATTATGTTTCAAAATGAATAATGTATATAGAAGTTGTTCTATGCTTTTAACAAGAAGGATAACATCAATGAGCCAACCTTCATTAAAAAAGACTAAAATGGTCAAACAAATTTGTACTCACTCCGGTTCCTTTCATGCAGATGAATCTTTAGCCGTTTATATGCTAAGATTATTACCGGAATATAAAGATGCTAAAGTTGTTAGATCTAGAGTAGAAACTGACTGGAATGCAAGTGATATCGTTGTCGATGTTGGTGCCAAGTATGATGGTGTTAAATTTTTTGATCATCATCAACGTGGTTTTGAAGAAACTTTCAATGCTAATTATAAGACCAAATTATCCTCAGCTGGTTTAGTTTTCAAACATTTTGGTAAAGAAATTATTAAAAATTGTATTTTACCAAGCAAAGTTTCTGACAATGATTTAACCATTTTATATGACAAAGTTTACAAGAATTTTGTTGAAGCTCTAGATGCTAATGATAACGGTATTAAAGTAATTGATTTTGAAGCTGCTAATGCTAAACCAAGATTCAAGGATATGGCTATTACAATTCCTGGTATTGTTAGTAACATGAACCCAAATTGGAATGAAGATTCCTCTCCTGAAAAGTTTGATGAATGTTTCTTCCAAGCTAGTGCTTTTATTGGTTCAACTTTCTCTTCACTTGTTAAGAATTATGCTACTTCTTGGTTACCAGCTAAGACCCTTGTTGCCGCTGCTGTTGAAAAAAGATTAGAAGCTGATCCATCTGGTAAGATTATTATCCTTGAACAATTTTGTCCATGGAAGGAACATTTATATGATGTTGAAAAACAATATGATAATTGTAAAATTGAATTTGTAATCTTTAAAGATTCTAGTGGTAGTTGTAGAGTTTCTACAGTTCCAGTTAATTCTGGATCATTTGAATTTAGAAAAGGTTTACCTGAAGAATTAAGAGGTTTAAGAGATGAAGAATTAAGTGAAAAATCTGGTGTTCCAGGTTGTATCTTTATTCATGCTGCTGGTTTCATTGGTGGTGCTAAGACAGAAGAATCTGCTTTGAAGTTAGCTAGAATGTCATTATAGTTGAAGAAAAATGTTACTTATTTCTTGGTATGACAATCATTCTGAAGGAATAGTTATTTATTTATGATACTTTTTATAAAGTACATTTATTTATTTATTAGTTGTTTCTGTTTTTCTTTCAAAATAATTTTGAAAGAACATCATAATATATCATCAATTGCTTATATTTACTTAATACACCCATATATAGTCTAATGATTATAAGATATTATTAATCAGACTCTATTAATAAATCAAGGAACTTTTATATATACAAAGACTTAATTAAAAGTTTTACCACACAATAATCTTACTTGTAATTAACTCTAATAATATTCAAAAATAAAAAAAAAAGAACTAAAAATATTATTGAGAAATTATTACAAAATAAAGTATATAAAAGTGGTATAAAGTGGTATGAAAAAATAATATAAAGTATCTTAATTTCGAAGTAATAAATAAAACTTCATATAAAAAAATTAAAATAAGAATGTACAAACGTTAAAGATGTAACAAAACGAACCAGTTATTGAAAAAAAAAAATATTTAGAAAAATAAAATCTAATATTTTATTTTAAATCAATATTATAAGAAAATAATAGTGAACGAATATTTCTGTTTTGTATATTGTGTATGGGGAATCCTCTTATAGATGTTCAAATGCAATTATGTTAAAAAAAGTGTCTAATCATTAAAATTGGGTATTATTTAAAATAAGTAATTCAAAATGATCAACTGACTTATAATAACATAAAGGCAGCACCGACTAAACCCATAACGGATGGGACAACGAAGTTAGCGGCGTTAGCTTGAGCAATAGATTGAGTGGAGGACTTAGCAGCAGAACCGGTTGGGTTAGCCTTTTGAGCGACAGCTGGAGTGGTAGCGGAAGCAGTGGTGTGACAAGTGTCACACTTGGTGATGGTAACGTAACCTGGCTTGGAAGCAGTGTAGACCTTACCTTCAGTTTCGAAGGTGGTTGGTTGTGGACAGTAAGTAGTGTAAACAGTTTGTTGTTCAGTGACGGTAGTGTCCTTGGTTGGGGAAGCCTTTTCGGTTGGCTTTTCAGTAGCAGCTTGAGTTGGCTTTTCAGCAGTCTTTTGAGCGGTTTCAGTTGGCTTTTCAGCAGTCTTTTGAGCGGTTTCAGTTGGCTTTTCAGCAGTCTTTTGAACGGTTTCAGTTGGCTTTTCAGTAGCAGTTTTCTTTGGAATAGTACATGGACAGTCAGTGATAGTGATGGTAGTTTCACCGGTAGCAGTGTAGGTCTTAGAGTTCATGGTGAAAGTAGTTGGACCTGGACAGTAGGTGGTGAAAGCAGTGACGGTTTCGACATCAGTGACGTTAGCAGTAACAACTGGAACAGTTGGAGCAACAGTTTCCTTGGTGCAACCACCGGAACAAGAAGTTTCAGTTTGAGTGATGGTAGCGTTGTGAGTTAAAGTTAAGGAAGTGGTGGAGGTGATTGGAGCAGAAGTAGTAGCGTTAGTTTCTTCGTAAGGGACTTCAGTGATGGCAGAAGAGGTAACAGCTGGAGCGGCAGAAGATTCAACAACAGCGGAAGAAGAGATAACTGGAGCAACAGAAGAAACAATAGCAGAAGAAGAAGCAACATCAACAACGACGGAAGAAGAAGCAGCAACGGAAGAAGCGACTGGGGCGGCAGAAGAGGCAGCGGCGGAAGAAGCAACTGGAGCAGCAGAGGAAGCGACAGCAGAAGAAGCAGCTGGGGCAGCGGAGGAAGCAACTGGAGCAGCAGAAGAGGTGGCTTCAACAGCAGCGGAGGAAGCAGATAAAGAAGCAGCTCTGTAAGCTGGGGCTTCGAAAGTATCGTTAGAAGCAGCGAAGGCAGTAGAAGCGGCAACGGAAGCAATTAAAACAGAAGAGGTGAATTTCATTTTTAGTATTGTAAGGTGAGTAAAATATAAGCGAGTGTAAAGAATTGAAGTTAGTTCGATTGGTTATATGAGTAATAATTAGAAAAGAATAATAATAAAAAAGAGAAGAGAGAACATTGGAATTGAAATAATTGAAAAGAAAGGTGTTTCTTAAATACATGAAAAAAGCAAATAAATAATTTGTATGATCTATGAGAAAACAAAACAATACTTTGTTTTGTTTTGATTTGGTAGGGATTCTGATTACATAGCATCTTTGTTTATTTTGGTTTAGCCCAATCAAAAGGGTAAATGAGCACACCAAGCAGCAGATTGTTTACTGTCATAATCTAATTATGTCAACAACTTTTCCCCATATAGGTCAAAACAAAAACAAAACAAGCACAATATCAACACACCGGCCCCACTACAATAGGAAAAAGCATAAACAAAGAGCTCTCTGACACGTTGCCGGATCGGGCAACGACGCGCTGCCACTGCCCAGACGCGCACGCAGCGCGCAGACACATTTCGCGGACGGCGCCGTGTGGCGGGTTGCTGGATCTGGTGCTCTGCCAAAAATAAATAGTTGACACTTTTTGCAGCATTAGGAGGTGCCAAGCAGTGGTGGTAGAAGTACTAGTAGTAGTACTAGTAGTAGTACTAGCAGAGGTAGTAGGTAGTACAGGTAGTAAGATGACGTATGGTTGCTGCTGGTTTGCCGCTGGTAATAGAGTGAAAAATTTATTACAGATCTCTTTCTTTCAAGGCTGGTATTATTATTATTATTTTTGTTAGTGCAGGTACTACTCCTCGCTATCATAGACCACATCCTCCTGGTGCTCTCCATTGTCTTCTACTAGAGTGTTTGACAGCTTCACACGCTTGGGATTGCCCTCATTCTCTATGTCACTTGGATTATTTTTTTTCTGGTTAATATTTTTATTATTATTGTTATTGTTATTATCTTTAAAAGTATTAGAGTTGACAGTATTGTTATGGTCTTTACCCTTCTCGTCCTTGGTATGTACCAATTCAAACTGGTCTGTCACTTTATTTATTCGGATCCTAATCACTTTACCTAATTCATCCTCTTCTCCAATAATAATCACCCTGCATCTTTTTTTACCTTCATCTTCCCAACCATAATATATCCCAATCCGTTCCTTGATGAACTTCAACCACTTGTAATCTTCTCCGCCAAATCCTATACTACCTAATAATGAACTCTTCAATACTTGTGTATTATTATTATTACTATTACCATTCTCGATGAGAAACATACTATTATCTAATTTTTGGTAATGCATTTCATTATGGTTCACATAGCCAGTATTGATACAATCATTTAATAATATGCATACACTCTTATTCTTAATTACGTATCTTGTTATTAATGTTAATATTATTGTAAGATATTTACATTTTAATTGATGAATATTATTAACTTGACATTTTTGTAAATTTGATAAATAATCACTTATTATTTGTGAAAATCTATCAATTATTATTATCTTATACATTTTCTTACTATTACTCTCAATCTCTTTTTGAAAATAATATATTAATTCACTTAATCTATTAATTCTTATACTATCAATTTCATCAATATCATCATTAAAATTATAACTTTCAATCCATAATATATTATTATCTTCTTGTTCATTCTCCTTTTCACGATATCTATCAATTATATCTTTTATAAATTTATTCTTACCAACTCCGGGTGGTCCATATATTTCATATATACAACCTTCAATAAATCCATTGTTTGATAATTTTTCATCAAGTTCACTTATACCACTAGATATAGGTCTTTGTTGTGTGATTAATTGTGATAATTGGATCCCTAATGACATTCTTTTTTTTTTA
The DNA here is from genome assembly GCA_030581855.1 of Yueomyces sinensis. NCBI lineage: Eukaryota > Fungi > Ascomycota > Saccharomycetes > Saccharomycetales > Saccharomycetaceae > Yueomyces > Yueomyces sinensis. The sequence goes on from JAKTVU010000004.1 coordinate 203,348, forward strand.
TATATTATATACACTTACAGATATATTCAATCTACTATACATTATTGCTATATAATTTTTCATAACTATCTCCTTCTATCTACTGATATGTGTATTGTATATCTCTTTTTTAATTAAAATTTGAAAAAATAATCTTGGAAAATCTTATGATCTGTTGGCATGGCGCTATCAATATTTTGATTTTTTATTACCCAAACGAAAAAACACCCATCAACTTTTTGCATTCTCATTATTAAAATGATCTTCTTATTTTTTCAAGATGTTTTTTATTATAACAAGACTTATTGAATAATATGAACAATATTCATATTTGTTTCTATAAAGATACCTGCTAATCCTAGAATCCACATTCCAGTGAACTCATTTTTTTTTGATGTTGTTGCTTTTCTATGTACCCCTCTCCTCTTTTACTTGGCCGCCGCTGTATCTTCACACATGCACTATTCTATTCTATAAATCACGAATTGATTAGTGCTATTAATACGTGACTCAGCCAAAATATACCTTATTCACGATTCTCTTATTTGGTGTCTGCTTTGTCCATTGTGTATATCTATTTTTGGAAGCAATTATTTCCTCTTTGATAAACTCCCATTCTCTTACTCCTTAGGAATCGTGTTTGTTTATTAACTGAATGCAAAAAAAATGTATTGGAAAAAAAATACAGCAAGGAAGAAAAAACAAAGGAAAGGAAAATATTGTTACTTGAAACAATATGAGACAGAGAACAACAGTAAAGAAAAGGAGTCTCTGTATCAATAGGAATAAAAAAAATATTACAGATACGATTTCTTAGTGATTTTCCAATCTATGATTGATCAGTCATTTTCGTAAAAATACTCATTTCAATTTTATGAATTTTTTATGCTTATTTCAATTTTACGAATTATTTTCACCCATTTTTTTTGTTCTTTATGAATATGTTGAATCAGGGCAAATCAACTTACCTATTATTTTAACATTTTTTTTTAAAGAAAAAAATTAAAATAAGCTGTACCATATTCAACAATGAAGATTAACTGTTCAACATTCAACTAAATGAATCATATAGATATCATTTGCATGAAACAAATCTTTATTTTGTTGTTCATATTTTTGAGTTCCACATAAATACATCTACTTAATAAACTATATGAAAAAAAGGTTATTTATTATGTTGTCCTTTGTTTGATCGCTAATTACTTACATACACTGTGAGAAGAAATTCTGAAAAAAAAAATATTATAATACTTATATTTTGTTACTATTATTATGCGTTTTATTATTTATACCTATAATAATTCAGTATCACCATCCTTTTAATTACTTACCCAATGTTGTTGTTACTTATAAAAAAAATATAATCAGCAATAATCCTTTTTTTTTGTTTTTGTTTTTTTTGTGATCTTTCTATTCGTTTATTTTATTTAGATCAGAATGGTGATTTTTGTTACTGATTTAATTAATCTTACTATATGCTAAAAAAAATATTTTTTGGAGATATTTTTTTAAATAATACTCCAACTCTCTTCATTATACTGACTTGATCTTCCCATTCATATTTTCTTTTCTTCCATCTTTTTATTTAAAAAAAATTGAAGAAAAGAATGTCAGATTATCATTAATATTATTATTTTGTTGCTAATTCTGTCATTGTTTTTTATTTTGGTTTATTGTTCTTTCTTTTTTTTTTGTTCTTTTAATATCTGCTGCTTATTATTGTTTTTTGTGATATTTTTTTCACTAATCTACATTTTTCTGAATTCACTCAAGACTGGATAAATAGCTTCGAAAGCTTGGTAAATTTCTTCTCTTTGTTTAGCACCTGTCAAAACAATTTTACCAGAAACGAAAATTAACAAGACAATTTTTGGTTTAACCATTCTATAAATTAAACCAGGAAATAATTCAGGTTCATAAGATGAGAAAGTACCATGACTAAATGCCAAACCTTCTAAACGAATTGGAAATTTAACATCACATGAACCAACAATATTTTGAATTTTAAAATCTGTAAATTTTGCTGCAAAACCAATCTTTTGAATAATTCTAGCATATTTTCTACTAGCTAATTTGGAATCATCTTCTGATTTAGCACCTGTAACAACCATTTTACCAGAGGCAAAAATTAATGCAGTTGTTTTAGGTTCTCTGATACGCATGATAACAGCCGCAAAACGTTTAGGATTGTATTCCGCATTACGTGCATGTAATGCAACAGTTTTTAAATCTAAACGACATCCAAGATTTACCGTTGCAACAATATTTTGTAATGTTGGTACTATACCAGAAGTAGTGGAACCATCTGGTTCTGTAATCTCACTACTTCTAGGAACAGAATTTTCTGCTTTCAAAGCTGTAGCTTGTTGAGATGATCCATCGCCTTGTTGTTGTTGTTGACCTTCCCACACTTGTCTTGTATTCGGGTCAAAAACAATCTTATTGGCTTCTTGAAAATCCTTTAGTCTCTTGTCATCTGTGTCAGCCATGTTTGCCAGTAGAAATTTACGTAGTACTGAAGGTCTAGTATTCTATAACGTAGCCTTACTTATTGCTCCAGTATTTGTTATCTGATTTTCTTTTACACCAACTTATTTATATTATTTTTCAAACTCAGATTTGTCGTCGAAAAATTCTCCTTTTTATATGCTCGCTTTGTACGTAGACAGCTTCTCTGCGTCAGCGTCAGCAATTGAAAAGGAGAATAATAAACATAATATTATTAAAAAAAAGATGAGATGATGAATATCGTTTTTAAATATGCAAATTGTTTTATACATTTATTAGAACAATACATCAGACAAGTTCATTCTCCTCTAATAAGATATTCTTGAATTGTATATTATTGTCCCTAGATTCGGCTTGCCCTTATAGTTAAAAAAACATTATATAGCTTTTTATACAACTCTTGAGATATCTAATACCCCTCCTAATGTCTTCTGCTCGAGGATAAAGTGTTTTGATGAGTTTCCAATATGGCGCTTTTAGATATTATTGGCTCACGCGTTTATTTGTAATAAAATGTAAACAATGCGTAAAATACACAGGCATCTGAAAAATTCAAGAGGGAAAAAAATAAAGAGATAGAGAACTCACGCCACTAAGGTGATCTTAATATATCAATACTGATCAGTGTATTGAACAACATTGATTGCCTTTTGAATTAACATTATATACGTATATCTCTCGAGGATTCCCTAGAAAACAGTGGTGTATTTTACTTTGTTTCAACATTCTTTATTCAATATTTAGAGGGGTATTATGGCCAGAAGTAAACTACCCCATAAACCGCCATGTGGTATAGGTGCAGGTGAACGACCTAAAAAGGTTCCAACTCCAATAGATCTCCAGGCTTCACAACTTGTTTTATCGAGACCTTTCAAAGTGCCGTACAAGTCAGCTAGCATTAAACGTGCTGCAACAGCTCCAAGTTCATCTCAATTTTCAAATAATAAAGGATTAGCTAATAGAAGAGTTCTTCGAAAAAGAGATAGTAACGTATCTTATGCCAACTTAGATGTAGATCAAGCATCACTAGATTCCTTAACAGATCGAGAGATTGACGAGAATGGTGAAATCATAGTTAAAAGAAGAAGATTGGATGCACTTAGCGCTAGGAGGCTAACTGATGATCCAAGTAGATTATCAGAGATTGATCAAATATTAAAAAAAACATTTACAGTTCCAATCAAAGGTTATGTTCAACGACATTCAATGTCAATGACATTAGGTACTAAAAGAAAAATTATTGCACCGCCAAGACCATTGCATGATCCCACTGATGAATTTGCCATTGTTTTATATGATCCATCAGTAGATGGTGAAATGATTATTAATGATTCTAATGAAGATGTCATAAGAGAAGAAATACCCCCAGTCACACAAAATAAAGATAATAATAATAATAATAACATTCAAACAGAAGAAAAAGATACCTCACTATCAACACAAGCTAAGAAATCATTACATCCCCAATTTATGAGAAATGGTGTTAGAAATAAAACATTGTCAGAATTATTGAGTTCAGAATCAAAAGAAGAAGAAACAAAGAAATTTGCTAATGTACCTGTTGTAATAGATCCAAGATTAGCAAAAATTTTAAGACCACATCAAGTTGAAGGTGTTAGATTCTTATATCGTTGTGTTACTGGTTTAGTAATGAAAGATTATTTAGATTCACAAAAGCTTTTAGAATCATCAAATAGTATTATTAAAGAAGGTTCATCAATTGAAGCCGCTGAAGATGAAGATTTCACTCAACAGGAATCACAAAGCAGAAATGATGAATCTAGTATTGATGAAGTTGTCAGTACACATGAGGATCCTAAACAAAATAAAAAAGATAAAAAGAAGAAAACTGGAAAAAAATCAAAAAAAGAAAAGGAAGTTAAAGTAGTCGAAACTATAAAGGAAAATAATAGAGGTGCATATGGTTGTATTATGGCAGATGAAATGGGTTTAGGTAAAACTTTACAATGTATAGCTCTACTATGGACCCTTCTGCGACAAGGCCCACATGGTAAAAGATTGATCGACAAATGTATCATTGCATGCCCATCATCATTAGTTAATAATTGGGCTAATGAATTAGTAAAATGGTTGGGACCAGGTACTTTATCTCCCTTAGCAATTGATGGCAAAAAATCTTCTTTAATGTCTGGTAATTCAACTGTATCTGAAGCAATTAAAGCATGGGGTCAAGCAAAGGGTAAAAACATTGTTAAACCTGTTTTGATTATTTCATATGAAACCTTGAGAAGAAATGTAGATCAATTAAATAATTGCAAAGTTGGATTAATGTTAGCAGATGAAGGTCATAGATTGAAAAATGGTGAGTCTTTGACTTTCACTGCATTGGATAGTATCAATTGTCCAAGAAGAGTAATATTATCAGGTACACCTATTCAAAATGATCTATCTGAATATTTTGCTTTATTAAATTTTTCAAATCCTGGTTTATTAGGTACTCGTTTAGAATTTAGGAAAAACTATGAAATTCCAATTTTACAAAGTAGAGATGCAGATGCAACTGACAATGAAGTAAAAAAAGGTACTGAGAGATTAAATCAATTAGCAAATATTGTATCGAAATTTATTATTAGAAGAACCAATGATATTTTATCGAAATATCTTCCTTGTAAATACGAGCATGTCATTTTTGTAAATCTGAAACCATTTCAAAAACAAGTATATGATAAGTTTATCAAATCAAGAGAAGTTAAAAAAGTTGTCAAAGGTTCAAATGGTTCACAGCCACTGAAAGCTATTGGGCTATTAAAGAAATTATGTAATCATCCAAACTTGTTAGATTACGAAAAAGATTTCAGTCATATTTTACCAGATGATTCCGATGAATTTAATATACCTGACGATTTCAATTTATCAGGCAATTCTAGAACTGTTCAGACAAAATATTCAGGCAAATTTTCAATTTTAGAAAGATTCTTATTTAAAATTAATACTGAATCAGATGATAAGATTGTATTGATCTCAAACTATACTCAAACTTTGGATTTGATTGAAAGAATGTGTAGAAATAATCATTATGGGGTTTTAAGGTTAGATGGTACAATGAATATTAATAAAAGACAAAAGCTAGTTGATAGGTTCAACGATCCCGAAGGACAAGAATTCATATTTTTATTGAGTTCCAAAGCAGGTGGTTGTGGTATTAATTTAATTGGTGCCAATAGGCTAATTCTATTAGATCCAGATTGGAACCCTGCCGCTGACCAACAAGCCCTGGCTAGAGTTTGGAGAGATGGTCAAAAGAAAGATTGTTTCATTTATCGTTTTATATCTACTGGTACTATAGAAGAAAAGATTTATCAAAGACAGTCTATGAAGATGAGTTTAAGCTCGTGTGTGGTTGATGCAAAAGAAGATGTGGAAAGGTTGTTTAGTACAGATAATTTAAGACAACTATTTCAATTGAATAATGATACCATTTGCGATACACACGAAACTTTTCACTGTAAAAGATGTTCTAAAGAAGGGAAACAAAAACTAAAAGCAAAGGCAATGTTATACGGTGATGCAACAACATGGAATCATTTAGATAGATCTTCTCTTGAAAAAACAAACGATCATCTTCTAAGAAATGAGTGTGCTCAGAGTGATATTAGCTATGTCTTTCAATACATATCTCATTAACTACAATATATAATTAAATAATAATTCAAACCTCTTGTAACATTTTAGATAAAATTTAATTTTTTTGTAATATTGGCATTACTTTAAGTTCCTTTCATTTATTTTATTTAATAGTTTTTAATTAATATGTTTTTTTTTAAGTTTTGTTTATTTTTTTTGTGATACATTGAATAAATAATAATGCTTGTTTTCACTCAATGAACAATAAAGTTTGCGAATAACAAAACAATGAAAATGCTGGCATATTTTATTATTAAATTAAAAAAGACTATAAATTAATAAATGAGTATAAATTCTCACAAGAAGCCCATAATGAGCACATTCTAGTAGGGTTAACATATCCAGTTGGATAAATGTTTTCTGTAGTCCAGATTTGGTTAAAATATAGGTGCTTCTGATTTGATATGCTCTAATATAATGCCATTCTCTTTTGCTTCATCTCCCAAACTCATAGCTTTTGTGCCAAAGAATTTGGTTAGATATTTGGTTTAATCATTATTTTTAGTTAAGTTAATAACAGGTTGAGAATCTGATATAACTTTCATCTTGATGTTAGTATTTAGCAGGTTTTGTAACAGTAATTGAACATCGTATAAGGTAGGTGAACTGTCAGTGACAGTGACAGCGACTAGTTCTGCTTCTGTTGAAGATAGACAGATCCAAGACGAGCTGATGGATTTAACAAATAGAATCTTATTGCTGAAGGCATCCAATCTACCAATTTGTGATTTGTAAGTTTCCTGAGCACCAAATGATGCATCAGTGATGACCTTTAAGATATTTTCTTCATTTGTGGATTTGTACCAGCATAATTGTTTATCTTTAGTGCTCCATAGATAATTGACCAAATATATATCCAATTTTTTAACTTGTGGTGTTGGATAAAGTGTGTGTTTAGCTAGTACATTAATATAGTAGAGCAGGTCATAGTGATATTGGAAATCAACATAGGATAGATAGCTCACACTTTTTTGTAACTTCTTAACGTCAGCGGTGTAGGAGATTTTTTCGAACTCGAATTCTTTTTCTGTGACATATTTGTCTGGAGGACCAGGTGCATTTTACTTTTAATCATCTACCTTAAGTTCAGTCCCAAGTTGTTGTAATTTACGTTCTAATGATTTATCCATACCAATTTTTAGCGATTTACTCATTTCGTAATCAATTTACATACCTAAAATATCGTATTGAACAACTTGGGTGTTATTAACCGGAATACCATCATTTTCAACCTTCGTATCAAACTGTTTTCTACTATTGAAGAATGGGGTCAATGTAATGAAGGTGAGGGAGAGGAAGAGGATTCGCACTCAAACTTTTCCCACAATAATGCTCCTGACAATGGAGCAACTTCTAAAGTATTGCAAAATAATACTATTAGCAAGGAAATAACTTCTGAATCATCCCAAAATAATGTTAAATCTGAGAAACACATAACTGATTTAGAATCTAATATTGATGTCCTAAACTCAGAAGAACGCCAAAGACGCATTCGTAATGCAATATGGAAAAGGTATCGAGAAGACATCTTAAAGCTGGGAAGTTAATTAAGCTGACTAAAGAAGAAAAAAAATTGTATTTCTTTACTGGAGAGAAGTAACTAATACATTCAATGGTCGCCCCTTTTTAATGAACATATATTTATATACTTAAATATATAGATCCCTTCAACTGCACCTAAAATTTATTTTTTATATCTTCATCTAATCTTGTTTAATGTGAATCTCAAAAAATCTAAAGAAAAAACAGCATTTTGAAACCTAAAACATATACAGATGACAATAATCAATAGTCTATCATTCATTCTCTAGAATTATGCAAGATAAAAGTAATTTCAATTTTTATTTAACATTTAATTTCTTTTATTAAAATTTTATTATTTTTTTTTAAGTCCGATGAACATTTCTTGAACAAATATATATCTGTAAAGCAACATTAACTTAATTAATTATAACTGTTTAATTTCCATTACCTTTCTAACAACAGATTCTGTTTAAATTAATAAAGCCTGACTTTACTTTATGTCGTAATCCTAGCATAATCATATTATAACCCGTCGTATAGCAGAGTAATAGTTTATATTACCATTGACTTTTACCCTGACCATCAGTGTATGATGTTGAACTTGCCAGTAAAAAATGACAAGTTCGGTTTATAGTGGGTCAGAATTGGGACGGCTCCATTCTTTAAGAAAAATTGCAAGATAATTCAATGTGTTAGCCGCCAAAGCTTGTTTATCAATCTTTAATTGATATAACTGTATTCTTGAAAAGAATAGCTATATAACCATATAATAAATGAATGAATCTTGATGCTTTTATTAGTTGTATACTATTATTAAATGTAATTTAATCTATATACCAATTTTTATTCAATTCTATGAGGTAGATTTTTTCATGTATTTGAAGATCCAATTAATTCAATTAATTATTCATTTTAGAAAGTAAGTAGTATCTTTAAGATTACCGTAATTAATCAAAAATAAATAATAATCGAAGACTTAAATAACCATAATGATGCATTGAATTTATATATGGTAATTATATCAATCACAAGAGGTTACAACATAAATAACTTTAAAATTGGATCACATTGAACAATTATCTGAACAGCTTGAAAATTCTGATCAAGCAATTAATAAACAAAGCTTTTCTTATCAACCACAAAATTTCGAATTGATTAGTTCATAAATTGCAAATTTAGATGATTTAAGCAATCCAGTCAATCAACCAAAAAGAAGAATCAGCAAATACGGTGTTTATGATACTGCTTTAGGCTCAAGTAAAGAATTGCCTGACGTTAAAAAAAGAGAATGTGTTAAGAGGTATAATACTGGAATTTATCATACTGTTGAAGATATGTGTAACTTTCTTGATTTAAAAAGAAGAAATGAATATCTTAATTTTGATTTTATCGCCACAATTCCCTTTAAATCAATGGGACTTTCCTGGGATCCTTCAAACTCTGCAATAAATGAAGCTCTTGATTATATTTTTAAACAGAGCCACATTGCAACACATAGCATGTTCACAACTGAATACACTAATAATAAATATTTATACAGAAGAACCTCTTCCATTTTAAAACATTGTAAACAAGATCTTAGATGCCCTAATACTGAGGCCCAAGAAAATAAGAGCCAAGATCTTTTAAAAACTAAAGAAAAGGATAATAAGAAGGAATTTAATTGTAATTCATATTTTCTGATAAAAAATTTAAAGAAAAACGGTGTTGTAACTGTACATTTTAGACATGAACACCATGAGACTTTATGTCCTTTGATAGTTCCTCTAAACCTTCTTGAATTTATACAAGCACATGACTTCTATGTGTTTCGTGACTGATTGTAACTCTAAAAGTAAACATGGAAGATGCTAGGCTTATTTCTACCTTTAATGTAAGAGCGAAAGATTTTATTAGAAAAGTTTGGCATTTTCACACCTCTACAAAATGGTATCTAGACAAAGATGCATTGATAAGTGCCAATTATTTACTTAATTCGATAGCTTTGAATGGACAAATTAATAAAATTGAACTACCTACAGATGCAGCTAGCGCTATGCAAGGAAGATACGTTGTCTTTGAATTTTTATACAAAGATATTCCGAAGTCCGCTTATCCTGCACATTTTTTTATAGTATTATATTTCATAGGACATCATCACCTGCGTGAGCTTCAGTGCATCAACCATCATATGCAACAGTGACTGGATGGATGTCAGAGCGTGGTATTGCCCAGATAGTCCCATAGTCATCTCCCTATTTTCTTTGAATGTGACTATCTGTATATCATGATCATTCAAATACAGAGCACCAGCTTATATGCGTTTCTTAATCAGATACAACCTCTTGGTGTGCATAACATATGGCATCATTACTAATAGTAGTAACAGGGCTCTTCCCTGTTGTATAGGAGGCAACAGCAGCAATCAACTAGCCTCTTTCTTCATCTCTTGCTGCAATATACCTCCACCACATTGTGGGGTTTCTGAATGCACAAAAGAATGCCACTTATCAGATATTTTTATCTTGCTATGCAATATGGTCCAGATGATATATAAGAACTAAATAACTACATATTAACTATGTTTGTCTTATCTAACCGAGAGAATTTAATAGTGAAGCCGCTGAGCAATAGTTTTAATTTTATACATAGAATTGTCGCACGTGTGAAATCATACTTTCAGGACGCTTTGAGTATAATATAAAAGTGTTAGTTAGTATGAAAGTAATGCCTATTTAGTATGCTTAGAAATAGTACGGATCATTTCATTTCCAATGGCAACAGCCTCTGGAAACATTGGTTCAAAAAATTCTTGAACAGATTCAAAACGTTTTTTGTATAAGTCATAGTTTTCAAATGTTATAATTGAAGACCACTCCCTAGCAGCAATTACAAATTCTAAATCATCTCTTCTGAATGAGTGGTCATGTATAGCTGCAGCAATTGTAGTTTCAAGAAGATTAGGCATTAAGAAAAGGTACTCAGATACACCTAAAAATATTCTAAATAGAGGGGTAGAACAAATCATATGGTCATATGGGTTAACACCAAGTTGATACCAGGAATCTACAATTGCGAGAAGAGACAAATGGGAGTTAGGTATGGTCTCAGAATCTGAATTCGTAGCATTAACTTTGGACATGGAATACTTTTCTAGTAATTTATCATCCAGGAGTAACGCTTTGTTTAGATTTTTACCAAAAACGAATTCTTTGGCTTTACACAATCTTTCTGTAAGTTCTTCTTTTCTATTATCCAATATAAGAGTAAACAGTTCTGTGGTACTTGCTGCATATTGTAAAATTTGTTCGTGAGCAGCAGGGTTTGTGATAGCTAAACCTGCATATACGTGCCATTTATTGGAAAATATACGAAGTGATATATTAACTTTTACATTTTCAAGGCCACCATACCACTTATTAGCACCCATGGTCCATGGATACACTTTTAATTTGGACCAAGCAGCTCCCATACTTAGGAATGCAGCATGAGTCATCGCCTGGGTATCAGCTGTAATTTTATCATGTTCTTCATATGTCAAATAAACAAATTTACTCTTTAAACAGGACATAACTGATTCAACAAGTATAAAGGATTCATCTCTAGAGGTACGATGATTAATTAAAACTAATGGTTGACCTTGTGGATCAACTTTTGGGCCGTGCAATGAATGAACTGAGACAATATCTACATCCAGAGGTAAGTGTTTTTCAAATGCTTTAATTTCAGGTGTCTTACATGAGGTTTGACCACCTACAATAGAATTTTCTTTAGAGGAAGGGCCATATTCTGCTACAATTTTGTCGAAAAATTCGGCTTCTACACTATATATTATATAATCACTAACACGGGAAACATAATGCCCATTTCTCACAATTGTAAAAATTTCATTACTGTATTTTTCTTGCATATTATCATAATATTTTTCTTGATCACAGGCTACTACTTTCCAACCGGCAGCAGAAAAGGCCTTTGCGTACATAAGACCCATATCACCAAGGCCAATGATACCGACAGTTTTAGTTTGTTTCCATTTTTTTATCTGTTCTTCTGTACCTACCATTATTATTCAATGGATGAGTCTATAACCCTTCTTATTAGTCAACAACTTGTATATAATATTTGTTTGATGGTTTTTAGTAATTAGTGAAATTTTCAATTTCATATATACCATCGCGTCACCAGCAAAGGATGAGTTTTTCGAGCGCAATAAAAGGATTTACATTAAAACATGTTAAACAGATATCTTTATCTCTACCCCACTAGTACGTCTCTTTTTCAAGATTTCTTCTGTATCATCATCATCATCATCACTTGCACCATCTCCATCTTTATCAGTTGTTACTTCTGAGTCAATAACGTCAATACTTTTAATGGTAATTTCAATATCTAATCCTACGGTATCCTGACACCAATAAGCCAATGCTAAGGTCTTTTCAACTGCCTTACCCATACCCATCAAAAGAATAATTTTATCTTTTTTACTACTGGCACGTAATTTATTGATCCATTTTTCAAGCCTACGTAAACCAGAAATATATGGGGTACTAGATTTAATGTACAAAGTTGAATGAATTCTATTGTGACTATATGTTTTGATAGTTGGCCTCTTAATGATCTTTTTGGTATTCATGTTATCCGTGTTTAATATATTCAAAGTTGGTTGAGTGATTTCAGTTATCTTACTATTGACTTTCAGGTGTTGTCCAATACTGAGTAGCTATTTTGGTCAGATATAATTTCTATTGTTAGAACAAAATGGCTGTATTAATCAAATATATGAACCATCCTTTTCTTTCTATAGATGAGGAATTACCATTGTGCAAGTGTCGTGATCTATTATATGGCAGCAGACTCTACTAAAAGCAAGCCATCTCTAAATTTTTACAAGCTGATCACGTTCTGAAGGACACGTGAAATATCGCGTCACACGAATAATAAGATGAACTAAATGTCAAAGAAGTGGTAATATAGTAGTATTATTTGATTTAAAGGAAGTAATCATTTTGCGGAGCTTATTTCTTTCAATTTATCTGAGAGCAAAGAGAAAATATGATATTTATTTATCAATTGGCGAGACTCAGTATCGACCTCTGTCAAAGCTTTCGTTTGCCTTTTCCAGCCCCTAATCATCGTATCTCTATTTTTGGTTTACTAAAAATAGTCATTGGCATTGCGGCATGAGGCTACATTTTTATTTGCCTGGGGCCTGTTGAGGGACCAAGCTGGGGAGGTTATGGGGGCAGGCCACGGAAGCGAAAAGGATGATGTATACCTTTAACACCATGTTTCTGACAGGCTGTACTACTTGGATAGAATGGCTGTCAGTTCCCGGAGACAAGGGCGCACCGGGAAAAATGCTCACAACGTTTAGTGGAAATTGGATAACCTATCTTTTACAGCTCACTGAACGTGGCAATTTTATTAGAATTCTGCTTCTTGCTGACGTGGCTAGGAATATTGAAAGCAAATATTCAACACAATACCCTCAATAGCTACTCCGAGTATGTCTGATAGATTCGTATTAGAGCATCGAGGGTATTTTTTCTTGATAATGTGTCTCCTATCCGAAGACCCTAACTAATTAAAAAATGGGAATTTGGTAATTGTAAAGTATATATTATACCAGAAAGTTTTTTTATTTCTTCTTTTTTTAAGGTGACCAGTCGCTCAAGTAACATAAGTTCTTTTATTTCAAAGAACATTTGGAATTTAGTTACTATATGAACAGATTGACGCATCAATCATGTCTAAAAAAACTACAGGTGGCTTGAAAGCTGGAAGCTACTATAACACATATCGAAAGGGCTTCACAAGACTGCAGATAGTCTCAACATTGGCTATTATATCATTCATAACATCATGTTTTCTTTATAATTCTAATTCAGGCTCTAACATAATATTCGTTAAAGCTAAACATTATAATGATCATGTGTATACTGGTTTAACTAAAAATATGACAAAATATCAAAAACCTAAAAAACCTTTACCATATTCTGAAACTGTTCCTCTTATGGATGTTCCAGCTTTCAATATGGAACCTGTCTCTCCATTAGAAATAATTCCAGAATATGATCTAATGGTTGACAATTATAAGAGTAAAAGTTGGTCAACTTCAAAGACAAAATTTATTCAAAAATTCAATGAATTAGATCCTGCTTTAAAATGTAAATTCTATTTTAGAAATTTATATTCCATCGATGAAGAGTGGGAAAATGGTTTAGAATTGGTAACTCTTGATATCAATGTTAAGGATGAAGACTTCGACAAGAAGATTGAAGATAAATATAAAATAAAATTGGAAAACTCTAATACAAGAAGATACTATAAAAGACGTCATGATATCGGTTTCTTATTTCAAAGAATGAGAATTTATGAAAAATGTTTAATGCACAGAAAAGCAGCTTCAATAATTACTACACCTAAGTCTAATCGTGTAGATGATTTATTAAATAAGAATGCTAGAGCAAAAAGAGAAGAAGAATCATTTGATAAAGAAGTCGAAGAAGAAAAAGATAATGAAATCAAGTTAACAGTTGCTGATATTTTTGCAACAGATTCTCCAGTTGAAGAAGAACAATTGAATTTATTACAAAAAACTTATGATGTATTATGGGGTAAGCATACTAAAGATTATCAAGGTGTATATTCTCCAAATAATTATAAAAATTCTGACCAATATGATTTTGAGCATAGAATGTTCCCATTTGTTGCTAAATATAAAGCTAATACATTCAAGGATGTTGTTCCTAGAATTAGAAGAAATGATCGTCTATTACCACAAGGTCATTTACCAGATTTAAGCACAAAGGATGAATCATTTGCCTTTAAATATAACCCTGATTTAACTTTATGGGATAATTGGCAAAGAATGAGTGCCCAGGTTGCTAATCGTGGTATTGTCTTATCATTTGGTGAAAAACATTTAGAATGGGCATTAAAATTAATTGCTACTTTAAGATATCAAAATAACACATTACCAGTTGCTATCATGATGAAAGGCGGTGAATTAAAGGATAATACAATTGAAAAATTAGTACATACTGCAAGAAGTAGAAATTTTGAAACTGATTCTAGCGATAAAAATGCTACATTTCCAAAACAAGAAATATTATTCGTTGATGTCACTAATACTTTAGCACCTGATTACCGTAATAAATATAAGGCTTTTATGAGTAAATGGCCTGCTTCTATCTTCAATCCATTTGAAAATTTCATTTTCTTGGATATTGATGCCATTTCTTATGTTGACTTTAACTATTATTTTGAAACTGAACAATTTTTAGATTCAGGTTCATATTTCTTTAGAGATAGAACTTTGAAATTTAAATTACGTGATGATAAATGTGTTGGTATGTTTGAAGCTTTACAACCGAAATTTTATGAAGCTAAATATTTTGAAAATTATCCAATAATGAATAATGAATATTTAATGGAACAATGTGAAAAGAATTTAGATACTATTGAAGAAATTATTTATAAAAGATTTTTTAAGGATAAACTAAATTTCCAAATGGAATCTGGTCTTTTAGCTATTGATAAAAATAAACATGTAATCCCATTAGTTCTTGGTTCTATGATGCATAGAGGTGAAAGAGTTGGTAGTTGTGGTTACGGTGATAAAGAATATTTCTGGTTAGGTTTTTTAATGGCAGGTCATAAATTCAGATTTGATGTCAATCCACCAGCAGCAATTGGTGCTTACCAAAAGGAAGGTGATGCTAGAGGTAAAATATGTAGTGTTCAATTAGCACATGTTTCCGATGATGAGCATTTGTTATGGTTAAATGGTGGTGGTAATTTTTGTAAAGCCACCGGTGAAGCCAAGAAAGATTGGTCTACTGACAATACATTAGTTCATGAATGGGCTAAAAGTGAAGAAGAATTGATTAAATTCTATGAAAAGACACCAATTGAATGTGACTATGCTGTCATTTCTGATGATTTCGAATACAGTTGGGGTCAAAGATCACATCATTGTAATGGTTATGAATGGTGTGCACATTACTCTAGAGAACTTCATGAGTATAGTTTTACAAAGAAGGAAAATAGAGGTTACTTAGTTAAATTTGATAAAGCAGAAAGAGACCATATTTGGTATTCTAATGAAGTATGGGCTAAATTTGACACTACCAAAGTTGGTACTATTAGTCTAAAGGAAGATTAAATGACTCTATTTTTTTAAAAAATTGCGTTTTTCTAATCTAAAGGGACTCTTAAAAAAAATCATGTCTCACTATATAATATTAATTACTATTCTTACCATCCATATCTCTATTTTCAACATAAATATGCACTAGTTATAATAATAATATATTTGTATTTCCCAATTGCTGACGTAATCTTTTATATCTTGCAACATAATAGTCACATCTTAAATAGAGAGTACATGACATATCCATTGATTCTAGTACATGATACCATTTTACTAGACATTTCCTGGATAAATCTTGACTAAACAATAGCAAATTATATATATATATTAGTTAAATTTACTTTATTACTGCTATTATTAGCCGCTTTGAAGTGAAAAACGTGAATAAAACGTGATTTGCACGCCTTTTGGTTTGTGGGTGCAAATATCCTGAAAGAGCGATGCTCTGGATATTGTCCCTGGAGAAAAATTGGCACCAGACGGAATTTTGCCTAAACTAGAGGATTTGGACAATAAGATCTGTTGCTGACGTTAATGATACGTGAAACGAAAAATAGTGAAAAAAATTTGAGATAGATGAAAAAAAGATGAGACTCATCAGATATTAGATATTGGGAATGTATTTCAGATCCTGTATTACTGTTGTGTTGGAATACTATTAGACCAAGAACCATATTTCTGGGACTTTTATTATATTTAAGATGGGTTCTATTACTGTTAGACATCTGCTGTCGCTTGGTAGTCGAATGGCTAATTCCAGGAAACTAAGTAGCACCAAGTTCATAATAGGTGTTATCGGGTTTTTATCTGTTCTATATCTGTTCAGTGGCAGTACTCAAAACTATATTTTTGTTACACCCAAGGAATACACTTATTTAAGTGGTACATACTCTGGCTTTAAGCAGAATTTAGCTGAGATCAAAAAACCAGAAAGGCCTGAAGCTTGGGAAAAGGGATATAGTGCTCTTGAAGTCCCTTCCTTTCAAGAAGAACCTGTTTCTCCGTTAGAGATTATTCCTGATTATGACCTCTTGATTAAATCTCAAAAGGACAAAAATTGGAAACCAACTAAGGGTGGTTTCTATAAACTATTTTCTGAATTAGATGATGAGACTAAATGTAAGTTTTACTTTAGAAATATGTATAATATGGATGCAAGTTGGTTTAATGATATTGAAGATCTTGTATTCGATGGTAGAAGCATGAACGATGGTTTAAAGAATAAACTATTGACCAGATTCAATGTCTTAGATTTTGACAGTAATACTACAAACTATATTAATAGACGTTTCAGTGTAAATGTTGCTTTACAAAGAATGAGAATCTTTGAAAAATGTTTTATGCATAGAGTTTCATCCTCATCTTTTTACAATGAACCCTACATTACTACAAATCAAATTACTATATCTATTGGTGATATTTTCTTACCTGATGATGATGTGGCAGAAAGTGAAAAACTTCAATTATTACAATCCACTTTCGAAATTATATGGGGTAAAAATAAAGGTACAGGTAAAAATTTTAGAGCAGGTTTCAATCCAAATAGTTATCAAGATTATGATCAATGGGATTTAGAAGGAAGAATTTTCCCATTCCTTGCCAAATATAATGCTGAAACTTTTATTGATCTTATCCCAAAGATCAGAAGAAATGAACAATTAATTAAGACTGGCCATCTACCTGATATGTCTTCTGAATTTTCTTCTGAAGTTCTTCCATACACTTATGATCAAACTTTATCATTCTGGGATAATTGGCAAAGAATGAGTACCATTGTCGCTAAGCGTGGTATTGTTTTAGCCGTTACTGAAGAAACTTTACCATGGGCTTTGAAATATATTGCTACTTTAAGATATCAACAAAATAAATTACCTATTGCTATTGTACATTATGGTGATATCTTATCTGAAACTGCAATGGAAAAAATGATTTATGCAGCTAGGGCAAACTTGAAAACATTCATGGGTGATTCATTAAACACATACTTAGAACAAGAATTAATTTTCATTGATATATCTAGTACTTTAAGTTTAAAATATCAAAAGAAATTTGACTCTACTACATTGAAATGGTTATCCGCGATTTTCAATTTATTTGAAGAATTCGTAATTGTTGATGCTGACACTATCTCATATGTCGATTACAATTATTATTTTGAAACTGTTCAATATACTGATAGTGGCTCATTATTCTTCCGTGAAAAGCATTTAGACAAGAAAATTGAAGGCAGTTGTTTAACAGGTCTTGAAAGTTTAACACCAAGATTTGATGAAGCTAAATTTTTCGATATTTTCCCATTAACTCCTCGTGAATATGTTTATCAACAATGTGAAAACTTCTTGTCCATCGAAGATGCATTATTTAGAAGATATTTCAAAGATAGAAATCCATTCCAAATTGATTCAGGTTTAATAGTTATTAACAAAAATCAACATGTTTTACCATTAATCATTGGTTCTGTAATTAGATTAGCCGATAATGTCCTTAAATGTAATTATGAAACAAAAGAATTATTCTGGTTAGGTTTCTTATTTGCGGGTCATAAATATAGAGTTAATGAAATTACTCCTGCAGCAGTTGGTAATTTCACAGGTACAGGTAGAGCTAAAGGTGAGATATGTAGTGTTCAAAGAGGTCATGTATCGTATGAAAATCAATTATTATGGATAAATGGTGGTGGTAACCGTTGTTTAATTGAAGGTGCCACTGTTCAAGAAAAGAATGTAAAGGGTGTTGAAGAAGTAGCAGCAATTGAAAATGAATTTGAGAAGACTCCATACGCTTTTGATTATGCTATTATTGCTGATGACACTGTTGATGCTTGGTTCCAAAGAGATAAATCATGTGGTGAAAGACAGTGGTGTGCCAAATATTCAAGAGATTTGAAAGAATATAGTTACAAATTAAGAGAACATTTGGGTATTTTAGTTGAATTTGAGGATGCTGAAAAAGAATATATTAGTTCATCAAATAAGGCATGGACAGACTTTGATACACATAAAGCTCCATCTATTCCGCTAGTTGATATCATATAATCATTTATATATTAATTAAACAACAATAAAGGAGAACAAAAATTATAAAAATATAAAAAACAAAAAGAATATATTATTAGGAATAATGACTTTCCTAATATAAATTATTTAATAAAGCTAACATCTATTATTATATATCGTAAACACTTTAAAAGTATTCATTAAAAGAAATGAAGGGGGAAAGGCCACTCTGTTTCTAAATTTATTACAAATTAGTAGCAATTAGAAGCAGCATTGTCAGAATTTTCAAATACCCATTATGATTTCAACTTTGATAATATATAGATGTTCAGAGTCTGACATATAAGTCCAAGTTATCTTCTTGCCATACAAAATCACCGTCATCAACGATTCGATTTAATTCAGAATTTCTAAACAAATATAATCTTTCCCAGGGAGGTATCTTATGATTAGAAGCCATGCAGAACCTTTCCATTGTTTTTTTTCTTAATGCTATCCCTGCCTTCTCCCTATCATCCATTCTCTCTTGAGTAGTAGGAAAATCAAGTCTACCAAAACCAGGTGGTGAAGATGATCGTACTTGTAGATTCTTAAAAAAATGCTTTTTGGAATTTCTTTCAAACATCTCATCAAAATTTAACAGTTTTCGACGGTTTTTATTATTTGTGGATGAATACGACAATTGTTCATTTGGCTTGAAATCTTCTAATATCCAGCCCACTTTGGAAATTGGATTCTTATTAAAATCATATATTTTACGCGGCTGCTTTTTGGCTTTGAATTTGAATAGATTATCCTCTAATTCTATGCCAAGGCTATCTGGTTCTCCTATTTCGATAATTCCATTCGATTCTGGCTTAGGTATCAATTCTTCATTATGATCTAGTTGGGTTGACGTAATATGATCCTTTTCATCAATAGGAATAAAGGTATTCATTAACTTGCTCCCTTGTGAATTTTTTAACGGTGAACTAGTAGGAAACATATTCAACATGGTCTCTTTTTCATCATCTTCTTCAGAATCATCTACAACGTCGTCTTCGAGGTCATCTTCCACTGGAAATGGGACGTCAAGACCTATTGGACTATTGTTGTTGACCTCATGGTTCTGTGAGGAATATACACTCTCGTTTGAATCTAGAAGTGTAGTAACCTTAATATTCAGCAACTGCACCACTTTTTCTTGTACCTTTAGCAGATCTTTTACTGAGAGGGTCTCTAGACCCAACAATATCTGGCCCGTAGAATATTCGAGTTGTTCAGACTGTGTCATACCATGGAAGCACAACTAAACTCACTCAGAGAGGTTTAAATACTGGTATATTTTCGAGGTAAACTATCCTCGTCTCTTGCAAGTATTCAGGTATCTTGTATTTAACGCTATCTTGCCACCGCCAAGCGTACAAATCTGTTAATACTTTTTTTCAAAGCTCATCGCTTGTTTATACTTTAAAGATGCTCCCTTTAAGAATAGTGAAAATTAATCAAGATATGAAATAAACAGCCGTATAGATCAAGTTTGATGTCATTGAACAGTTATTTAGCAGATAATTACGGGCAACCAGCCAAGAAGAAACACAAGAAGAAGACATCTAACAAGTCTTCGGAAGATCAAAATGCAGTCACGATTTCTGAAACCACACAGACAGTTCACCTATCTCCAGTAGATGTATCATCAGATACCATAAAGAATTCTAACAATCCTAAGGTTCTTTGGAAAAACTTAGATACAAATGAGGTATCCTTTAATCGACAGGCAGAACAACCAGGTGATATTAAAGAAGACAATATAGAAGATCTTAATGTGGTGAAGCTGTCCTCTGGTGCACATGCTGGTTTACAGTCAACAGCCCAGGTAGAGGCCCAAATGATTCAGGAAGAATTGAATATGAAGAAACAGATTGTCAAAACTCAGAAAAATCAAGAGGTAGTTTATAGAGATGAAACTGGTCGTAGAATCGATAATTCTTCATTACATGAAGATCTTCTACAAGATAAAGAAGATAGAAGAGAGGTGATACGAAGAAAGAAAATAGCTGATCTGAATGTTGGGGAAGTTCAGAAATATTTGAAAGAACATAATTTAAAGGAACTTCCTGAAAAATCTGCACAAGAATCATTTATCGATGAAGAAGATCCTTTGGCGAAGATGGAAATTGCTGAGGGAAAAAATTCGAAACCAGAGCCTCGAACTTTCCTTGGTAGAAAACTTTATCATAATATTTTCCCTGAGAATAGATTTGGGATTATACCTGGTTATAGATGGGATGGTGTAGATAGATCGAATGGTTTTGAAAAAAAATGGTTTGATAAAAAGAATAGTTTAGAAACTAAGAAAGTTGAAAGCTATACTAATCAAGAAGAATTTTAAATAAGGTGTATATTTAATATGGACATTATGGGTACTAATACTGTAAAATAATGTTATCTAAATAATAGTAAGTATGACTACATGACTAAATAATAATAATACAAAATAACTACAACATGGAATGAGAATTGGGGGGCACTTGTAGCATTACTATACACGGTTATTGAGACGAATAGATCTTCTCATACCTTCACCTAAAATGATTAGCTTTTCCTCTTGTTGTAATCTGGAAAGAGTCTCAGAGAACTCTGATGAGTCAACTCTCTCTTGAGAATTGTCATTAATCTGTTTTATTAGCGCTGTTACGCTCATAGAATCGGTAGGATTATCTGTTAAAATTCTAATAATTTCCTTGGCCAAATCTTCTTGTAATTGTCTTTGAATTGAAGACTTACCTGTTTGAATTAAATTCATGTCAATTTTACCTGTCTTTGGATCAGTAGCATATTCTTTAATAGCTGATTTGATTAATCTAACAGCTTCTTTGACATCACTTACTTCGACCGTTTGTGATAATCTCATCTTTGCATGAGCTTCAGATAATCTGATCATACTTTCTAATTGTCTAGTAGTAGCAGTAATTCTCTTTTCATCAGCTCTGGAATCATCACCCATCTTACGCATACCAACATAAGCTCTAACTAATTCGGATTTTGCACCTGAAGTAATAACTGGATGAATATTTTCCTTTGCATAGTTAACATACATTGTCAAAAATTCTACTGGGAAGATGTCAGCTTTATTTGCATTTTGAGGTTTGTCTTCTAAATATAATCCAGTTAGATGTTTAGCTAATTCTCTATCAGTATTTTCATCAACTTTATCAAGTACTAAATAGACTAAATCGAATCTAGACAGTAATGGAGGTGGTAAATCAATATTTTCAGTAACTGGTAAAAATGGATTATAACGAGAACCAATTGGATTAGCACTAGCTAAGATTGAACTTCTAGCGTTAAGAGTTGTAATGATACCTGCTTTTGCAATGGAAATAGTTTGTTGTTCCATTACTTCATGTAAAACAGATCTAGTAGCATCACTCATTTTATCAAATTCATCAATACAACAAATACCACCATCTGATAAAACTAATGCACCACTTTCTAATACCAATTGTTTTGTATCAACATCTCTTGTAATATAAGCTGTTAAACCAACGGCAGAAGAACCTTTACCTGATGTATAAACACCACGAGGGGCAATTTTATGAACATATTGTAATATTTGAGATTTGGAAGTAGAAGGATCACCACAAAGTAAAATATTAATATCACCTCTATATCTACCACCTTTCTTAAAAGTTTTATTTGTACCACCGAATAATTGAAGTAAAATACCTTTTTTAATATCATCTAATTCAAAAATACTAGGGGCAATTGATCTAGATAGTACATCGTATATATCTGGTCTTTGAGAAGCATTATGAATTTTATTAATATCAGCATCAGAGATTTTTCTTACTTCTTCAACTTCATTATTATCTAATTTATTTTGTAATAATTCTTGTTCCACAGTAGAGACATCAATACCTAATCTTTTATCTGATACTTTCTTAACATGTACGACATCAATATATGTTTTATATAATGTTTTTAAAACTCTTTGTCTTGAATTTGGTCTAACTGGAATAGATCTGAAAGTACCTGTTACTTCAATTCTATCACCTGCACGACAAGAATCTACTAATTCATCATAAACACATAAAGATACAGAATGTGGTGTTTGACCATCTGGTACAAGATCAGGAGTTTCTTGTAATTTAATAACTTGTTTATCAGCGAATGAACATCTATTATGTATTAAGGACATAGAATTTGCTTCATTACAATCAACACGTTCACATCTTGCTGGTTCTTGGATAACACCTCTATCAATTTCAACAGCCATTGTATGATCACAAACATTACATTTAAAGAAAGCAACTTTCATATCTGGTATAACTGGTGTTGATCTTAATACTAAACCTTTAACACTAATCAATTTATCTATATCATTTGGATTTAATTCACGTACACCTTTTGAAGTATCAACATTATATGGTCTAACTCTATAAAATTTAGTTTCAATATCATCAAGATCGAAATCTAATTGATTATCTACAACTAACGATACCATACAATCTTTAATTGTTTGATCCATGATTGAGATTACTTCTTGTGGATAATTAATCAATTGATAATATAATTCTTCTGTTTGACTATAAGCTAATAAATTACGAGCATCTAAATTTAAATTACAAGTACCTAATTCACGCATTTCATTTAATTGATTTACATAATAAACATCTTCATCAGTAGTATCATTAATTAAATCTAACCTTTCATCTAACATTTTTCTATATTTATATTTAAATGACATTAAAAAATTACGGAAATTATTTGCACATTCTTGAATACTTACATTAGTACCCCAAATAATTTTTAAGGGTTCAGAAGATTCAGAAGGAGCATCTGAAGAAGATGAAGCTACTACATTAGATGTAGTAGCATTAGAATTCAAATCAACTATTCTTCTTGGGGAAGATAAATCTGATGCGTAAATATCATTTCTTCTTCTATTACTAGTACGAGAACCTAATGAAGAATGTGGTTGTGATCTATCAGTTCGGAGATCTGAGAAAAGATTAGTACTACCTGGAGTTCTTTGTGAATTACGTTCTGCGGTACTTCTTATTGAATCATGTACTTGTGAAGAACTTGAAGATGGATAACGTATAGGTGAAGAACCTATAGCTGCAGGTATATTTCTTTCAGTTGGGATACTTCTACTATTTGTATCTTGACCAAAAGTGTCAGGTTGAGAAGAAGAAGAACTTGGATTAAAGAATAATGCAGGAGAGGAAGGTTGTGCCGGAATTGAATCTGAAGCTATATTTCTATTTGGAGAAGAAGACGAAGAAGGTGGAGGTCTGACTGGTGAACTTGGAGCGTCAGACATAATTTCAAAAGTTAATTATTATTCTATTATTAAATTATTGTATAAATGTTATTTTGAGGGACGTATAAGGTTCAATTATATGTATATTGATTGAATCTTGTTTTAATAACAACGAATATGTCATCTAAGATGATTTTCATTATTCTCTATTATTATTATATTAATTTTAATTTTCGGCCGCGATCTTGGAAGAGTTTTTTTCTCAATGCAAAATTACTCGAAAAGGTATACTAATTATAAATTAGAAATGCGGGTAAATTCACGTGAATCATAATAATAATATTATATTAATTGTTATTAGAATTAGTAGTAATATTTTGCCAATTATCTTTATCATTAATATCCCAAACTTTTGGTGTATTACCAGCACCTGTACTTCTACTAGCGAAATATTTAATTGTATTTTTAATAATTTGTTTATTATAATTAGGTACTTTTGTTTGAACAATTTCAGTTAAAGTAGCTAATGAGAAAGTACTACCTTGAACTTGATTAAATAATATTAATAAATCTGTATTATCAGTGATAATAATTTTAGGTTTCTTTTCTGGAGATGGGGATGCAGTTGTAGTAGTGGTGGATGAATTATTAGAAATATCTTCTAATGATGATGAATCTGGTAATGAACGTTTTAAATTTGATGATTTTATAATTGTAGTAGTTTCAGGTATAAAATTTGGATCAATTGGTAATGAAATTTGAATATCAAAAGAGATTGCGGATAATTTATTAAAATAAGTAATATCATCAATATCTAAATTATTTGAATTATCTAACTTATTTAATAAATTAGGTATTAAAGGACCAATAATTTTTTTCTTTTTATTTTTTTTATTTGAAGAATCGTCTTGATCTAAGAAACCATCGAATTCACCTTCACTTTCAACATCTTCATCATCTTCATCATCATCATCATCACCACTTTCTAAATTATCTATATCACCTTCATCACTTTCTTCATTAACCCATTCTAAATCTGAATCATAATCATAATTATAAGATGTACCTGTAGTAGTGAATGGATTATCAATAGGTAAGATAATTTCTTTTGAATAAGTACCAATATAAGGTGGTCTAATATTTTCATAAAATTTAATGTATTTATGTGGTATTAAAGATAATAATTTTTGTAATTCAATATCAGTTTTATCCTTTGAAGTCATTTGTTGTAAAAGTTTAACAGCAGTGAATTGAATATCATAACCTCTTTTATTATGTAAAGAAGATAACCAATTTGAAGATGTTGGTATTGATTCTTTTAATAAAGAATCAATATTATTTTGAATGTTATGATATTTATTTGATATATTAATAAAAGAAACATTATCTTTACAATAAAATGGTTTAAAATAATTTGGATATAAAAATGAATTATTAATATTTTTAATTTTTAAATCATCATTAATAATTTTTTTTTTAAAAAAATTACCAATTTTAGTTTGTGATTTTTCAATACGTTCTAATTCTTTTTGTTTTTCTAATTCAATACGTTCTAATTCTTTTCTCTTTTCATCTTCTTTACGTTTTTTCTCTTTTAAACGTTCTTCTTCTTTTTTCTTTTTTAATTCTAAACGTTCTAATTCTTTTTGTTTTTTCAATTCTAAACGTTCTTCTTCTTTTTTTCTCTTTTCTTCATCTTTTTTCATTTTCAATTTAATACGTTCATTCTCTTTTCTTTCTTTTTCTTTTAAACGTTCAAGATCTTTTTTTTTCTTTTCTAATTCTTTCTTTTTTTTATTTAATTCAATACGATCTAATTCTTTTTTAGACTTAGTCTTACTTTTTATATTCTTCTTTTCTATAGTATTAGTATCATTTTCCTGTATATCTATAATCTCTATAACATCTTTATTACTACTATCTTTAGTAATATCTTTTTTCTTCTTGTTTGATTTTGAAATAGAATTTTCTTTTTTAAAGAAATTAACTATATTATTAACTTTTTGTTTATCCGACATTCTTTGACGATATTATATATATATATAAGGTTTTTATTAGATAGATGCATCTCTCTATATACTTTATATTAAAATATATTTTTTTTTTTTTTTTTTTTCAATGACTTCTTATTATATTATATAGACGACGCGAAACACGTAAATTATTTAGATTATTATTTAAATTTCTTATTAATAATATTAATATTATTTAAAATAGTATTATTATTTTTATTTTTATTTGATAATAAAATACTTTGATAATTAATAATAGCTAATAATTCTAATTGTATTGATAAAATATTATCAAATAAATAATTCCAATTAAAATTATTAAAATTATTATAATTAATTAAATTAATATAATTTAATAATTCATTTGTAGATAATTTAATAACATCGAATGATTTAGTAATAAATAGATAATTTTTTAAGAATGGGAGTATATGTAAAAAGAATAAATTTTCTAATGATAAATCATTAGAAGAATTAGAAATACTTTCAATATGTGTATGAATATCTGTTGTAATATAATTTGATTGTATAGATTTCAATAAATCTAATAGACAATTTTTATTATAAATTTCTTTTTCTAATTGAATAATCTGATTTTCAATAAAACAGTTATTGTTCATACTCTAATGTGTGTGTTGTTGTTTGTATAATTACTAATAGCATCTTTTAACATTATCATAAAGTATCTTTTAATATCATAATGTATCTATTAATATCTTTTTTGATTAATATCCCTCTCCTGTTATCTTTGTGTTCTATGGCTAATAGCACATGATCTATAAGCAAAGAGCACAATGGTGCCTATCTGTGTCCCAAATAGGTAAGAAGGACCCTGATAATACGTAAATAAAGAAACAAGCAATTTCTAATTAATTAATTAATTAATTAGAAAGAAATCTCGGTTTAAAAAAAAAAGAAAAAAAAGAAATAAAAACAATATTTTTGCCTGAACTCGGGGAAACCAGCTTACAATACTGTTATAATACTAGTATGGTATAATACTGTCTGTTAGTACATTGGGGCCCCTAATACGGTAAAATAGTAAATATCGGGAACATACTGTAGAGAAGAAGACCCTTGTATAACAGAGAGAGAGAGGGTATGCGGTTGGTAGAGAGAGCCGAGGGTAGATCCTCTAGGAGAAGGCACTAGCAGCCGGTGACTCAAAGGAGTCGGAACTGGCACCCGAATGGAGGAGCCGACTCGCCCAACTAGGCAAGAGCCGTTGCCTGTTCCAAAGACACAGAGAGCAGAAACTGGATTGCCGCACACGGGGATCGCGCACTCCAACAGCGATCCGCGGCCTGGCCCACCTACTCAATCAATCAATAGTCAACAGTAACGGAGTCGCTAACTGTGTGAGAGCCGAGCAGCAAGTAAGTAAGTAAGTATTGTTGTGTGACTGACTGACTAACTAACTAACGGGTTCCGCAAGGGATCACCGCCGCGTGTTCAGTGGATCTTATATTATATTAATTACAATATAATATAATAAAACCCTGTGCACAGATAGATCACTACTGAAATGAGTCTTGTTTAGTCAATCCTCATCTAATTAATTAAATACGGCGCGCTGGTTCATATTGTTCTCTTAATACATGAAACACTTGTTAATAAGTATTGGCCCCTGTACTTCTTTATTCGCTGTTCTCTCAAGGAACTTGCATTCTTTATATATACTTTGCCTTATATACTTATATATATATATAATATAATATAGTATAGTATAATATATATGATATATATATATATTGTCTATCTTTTTTTTTTTTATAGTGCCTGTCTCTCTTATTTCTTTATCTTTTATTTCTTTTTTCTTGTTATTCTTTTTTCAGATTTCACTTTACTAAAATTTCTTCTCTCTCAAAGGAACGAACAACAAGAAAAACAAAAAGAAAAAGAAAAAAACAAGAAACAAATAAAATTTTCAATTTAAATATGTTAAATTCACCAAGTTTAAATAATAATAATAATTCTTTATTATCGCCTATTTCCCCTACTGGTCAATTACAATTAAATTCAATATCTAATAATTTATTAGATTTATCTAGTAATAATTCAACACCACCAACAACTAGATTTGCTACAGCACAATCATCACCAAATTTATTATTAAATAATAAACTATCTCGTAATAATTCATTATTATTATCTTCGTATTCTAATAATAATTTCTTACCTTCTCCAAAACCTATGATTAGACCAACTGTATTACCTTCTTTATCATTTCATAATCAACGTCCACGTCAAGGTTCTTTACCAAATTTTAATATTATTAATAATAATAACTCTTTACAATCTAATCAAAATATACTTAATTCGAAGATCTTAAATTATTCTAAAAATATTATTAAAGATAATAATACCACTGAAAATAATAGTACATCAAATCCTGTATCTCCTTTATTACCTCCTTTATCTTTAATACCACAATTACCTAGTCCCGCTTATATTGTATCAAATAATAAAGAAGATCAACAACAAAATACAATGAATAATAATATTTTACCTCCTATCCCTAATAATATTCATACAACAAATAATAATATTCATATTAATAATAATTCACCAAGTACTTTAGCTACTTTAGCTGCAGCTGCTGCCGCTGCTCATCCACAACCTTTTACCAATACTAGTACAAGCTCAATACCACAATTACCTCATTTAAAATCACCCACTTCTCTCCATAATAATAATAATATTACACCATCATCACCACAACATGTAAATCATCAAATCCCAGCTAATTTAACTGGTAAAAAATGCCCTGTTTGTGGTAAAGTTTGTTCACGTCCATCTACTTTAAAAACGCATTATTTAATACATACTGGTGATACACCATATAAATGTCAATGGATGAATTGTACTAAATCATTTAATGTTAAATCAAATATGTTACGTCATCTTAAAATACATGAAAGAAAATTAGAAAAAATGAAAGAACAAATGACAGCTAATGGTATTACTAATGATGAATATTTAAATAAATGTTATAAAGCAAATGCTGAAGTTTTAAATATTTTACATTCAAAGAGAAATGAAAAAAAAAGAAATACTAAAAAAATTATTAAAGTTTCAACTACTTCTACTACTACTACTACTAACGATTAAAAAAAAAAAAAATTTATCATTCATTACTCATATACCCATGCATCATTATCTTATACAGCAAAAAAAACAAAAAAAAAGACTAACTAAAATCTTGACACATTAGTAATATTCTTTCTAATTCATTTTATTTTATTTTATATATATTTATATATAGTTGTTGTTTATTTTTTCATTTCATTGTCACATGTCGCGCCATTATGTATTTTTCGGTTATAACAATTTTTAGTTGAAGGGGTCTTTCTATCTACTGTAATATATATATATATATATATAAATAATATATACAAAATAAAAAAACACACAATAAACAATACATCAAACCAAACCAAACCAAACCAAACCAAATCATCAATGAGAGTGTCTCCTTTTCTATTACAAGCAGCAGTATGTACTATTCTATCTACATTTAATTTACTTTCATATATATATTTTTTTTACTAACATTCATTAAATCTTTTAATTTAATTAGAAAAAACATTCACGTGGTCCTCCTGTGGAATTAACACCTTTATTCTTAGCTATTGGTGTAGCTTTAGCTTCAGGTACTTTCTTCACTTATAAACATTTCGCTTATGATAATTTAAGATTAAAGGAAAATCCTGATCATTCCGGTTTAAAAGAAATTTTAGCACAAAATGATGGTAACAATGCTAAAAACTAATTAATTCTAATTATTTATATCTTCATTTCAATGTTTGTATATATTCCTATCTCCACCACTTATACTATATATTCTCAATAAATATACATTCTTATTATAATAATAACTTTAAACTTCTCCCCTAAAAATTAAAATCTTTTAATACTTTCTTCTTACGTTTCATCTCTTTTATCAAATTATCTACAATTTCATATGTTTCAGGTTTTTTTTGAAATAATTTAGTAATATAAATATTACTTATCTCTTTCTTTTCTTCAATTATCTTATATTTATCCCTTTTATCGTTTATATCAATTTTATCTTCCCAATATTTTTGACTTATAATATCATTTGGATTACATTGTTCAAATACAAAATCTTCAATCGCTTCTTTATTACTAATATGCTCTTTATATTTTCTCTTTTTATACCATTCTTTATAATAATAATCACGTATTATATTCATATCTTGTATATGATTCAACCATCTTCTAAAGAAATGTCTTCTCTCTACTAATTTTATTCCTTTATATTGAATCTTATCACCTTCTTTAATAGCTTTCTCTATTATTTCATCTAACGTATCTTCATCTAATATTAATTGTTGATTATCAATAATATTTAATATACATTTTGGTAATATTAAATAAAATAATTTATCTAATAAATTGACATTATTATTATTACTTGATATTATAATTATCTCTTTTTTAACTAATTCTTTTTGAAATTTTTCAAATATATCTGAATCATAATTTATATATTTATATCTTCTAAAATATATTGGACAATAATCACCTAATACTCTTTCAATGATACCTTTACTCTGTTTTGTATTTAATTTATTATAACTATTTAATGGTTTGGAAAGTTGTGCAATTTCGATTTCATCATCTGTTGTTTCATCAATAACTAACATATTAAAGTAATTACTATTTATTATAAGTATTTATTTATTTTTGTGACGCCCCTTATAATTCAAATCATATAATCATATATATATATATACTTACGTTTAAAAGCAAAAACAAAAATTAATATAAACAATAATTAACATAATTAGATATATAAATACCTACCCTCATTGTAAAGTTGACACAGAATACTTTAAACACCTCTCTATACCAAACTTTCTATCATTTACTGTCACTTTGCTGGAGATCACGTGCTGCTTTTTCAAAAACAAAAAAATTTTTTTTTTTTTTTAATAGAATCCAAAGAGGGCATCTCATCGCTACGGTGGAAATTTTCAAAATTATACATACAATAATAAGAAAAATGATTTCTACAAAAGATCTGTTATACAAAATTTTACTTGGTAAGAGTATCTAATAACATAAATTTGAATTAATCTATTACTTTTTTGTTTTATTGGGAAAAAATCCATAAAAAATATAGAAAAAAATTCTCGTTTAAATATGGGTAAAATTATTAAACCACCTACAAATACGAGAACAGCTCATTTCCGTACATTGGAAAGAGAATCAAGATTTATTAATCCTCCAAAGGATAAATCTGCTTACCCATTATTACAAGAAGCTGTTCAACCACATATTGGTTCTTTTAATGCTTTAACTGAAGGTCCAGATGGTGGTCTTTTAAATCAAGGTGTTAAAGATATTGGTGAAAAAGTTATCTTTGATGGTAAATTATCTAGTGATGAAACTTCCATCACTGATAATTATTTAGGTAATAAATTATCTATTAGTGTAGAATCTGTATCTATCGCTAAACCATCTTCAAATGATGGTGTCTCTTCAGCTGTTGAAAGAAAAGTATTCCCATCTGAATCAAGACAAAGATTAAATTCTTATAAAGGTAAATTAATGGTTAAATTAAAATGGTCAGTTAATGATGGTGAAGAAACTTTCTCTGAAATTAGAGATTGTGGTGGTTTACCAATTATGTTGCAAACTAATAGATGTCATTTAAATAATTTATCACCATATCAATTAGTTCAACAAAAAGAAGAATCTGATGAATTAGGTGGTTATTTCATTATTAATGGTATTGAAAAATTAATTAGAATGTTAATCGTTCAACGTCGTAATCACCCAATGGCTATTATTAGACCTTCTTTTGCTAATAGAGGTGCTTCTTATTCTCCATTCGGTATTCAAATTAGATCAGTTAGACCAGATCAAACTTCTCAAACTAATGTCTTACATTATTTAAATGATGGTCAAGCTACTTTCAGATTTTCTTGGAGAAAAAATGAATATTTAGTACCAGTCGTTATGATCTTAAAAGCTTTATGTGATACTAGTGATAGAGAAATTTTCGATGGTATTGTCGGTAATGATACTAAAAATTCTTTCTTAACTGATCGTTTAGAATTGTTATTACGTGGTTTTAAGAAAAGATTCCCAACCTTACATAACCGTACACAAATTCTTCAATATTTAGGTGATAAATTCCGTGTAGTCTTCCAAGCTTCCCCAGATAAATCTGATTATGATGTTGGTCAAGAAGTTTTAGATCGTATCGTTTTAGTTCATTTAGGTAATAGTAATAATGAAGATAAAATGAGAATGTTACTTTTCATGATTAGAAAACTTTATTCCTTAGTCGCTGGTGAATGTTCTCCAGATAATCCAGATGCTACTCAACATCAAGAAGTTTTATTAGGTGGTTTCTTATATGGTATGATTATCAAAGAAAAAATTGATGAATATTTACAAAACATAATTACTCAAGTTAGAGTGGATATTAATAGAGGTGTTGCTATTAACTTTAAAGACCGTAAATATATGAACAGAGTTTTAATGAGAACTAATGAAAACATTGGTTCTAAATTACAATATTTCTTATCTACTGGTAATTTAGTCTCCCAATCTGGTTTAGATTTACAACAAGTTTCAGGTTATACCGTTGTCGCTGAAAAAATTAATTTCTATAGATTTATCTCTCATTTCAGAATGGTTCATAGAGGTTCTTTCTTCGCCCAATTAAAGACTACCACCGTTAGAAAATTGTTACCAGAATCATGGGGTTTCTTATGTCCTGTTCATACACCAGATGGTTCTCCATGTGGTCTGTTAAACCATTTTGCCCACAAATGTCGTATTTCAACTGAACAATCTGATGTTTCAAAGATTCCATCTATTCTATATTCTCTAGGTGTTACACCAGCTGCTCAAACTTATGCTGCTGGTCCATCCTTATGTTGTGTTCAATTAGATGGTAAGATTGTTGGTTGGACCTCCCATGAACAAGGTAGAGTTATTGCCGATACTTTAAGATATTGGAAGGTTGAAGGTAAGACAGCCGGTTTACCAAAAGATTTAGAAATTGGTTACGTCCCACCTTCCAGTCGTGGTCAATATCCAGGTTTGTTTATTTTCGGTGGTCACTCAAGAATGATGCGTCCAGTTCGTTACTTACCTTTAGATAAAGAAGATATTGTCGGTCCATTCGAACAAGTATATATGAACATTGCAGTTACTCCACAAGAAATTGAAAACAATATTCATTCTCATGTAGAATTCACTCCAACTAACATTTTATCTATTTTAGCTAATTTGACTCCATTCTCCGATTTCAACCAATCCCCAAGAAATATGTACCAATGTCAAATGGGTAAACAAACCATGGGTACCCCTGGTGTTGCTCTATGTCATCGTTCCGATAACAAGTTATATCAATTACAAACTGGTCAAACTCCAATCGTTAAAGCTAACTTATATGATGATTATGGTATGGATAACTTTCCAAATGGTACAAATGCTGTTGTTGCAGTTATTTCTTACACCGGTTATGATATGGATGATGCTATGATCATTAACAAGTCTGCCGATGAAAGAGGTTTCGGTTATGGTTCTATGTATAAGGTTGAAAAGGTCGATCTATCCATGAACAGAAGCAGAGGTGATCCAATTACTCAGCACTTTGGTTTCGGTTCAGATGAATGGCCAAAGGAATGGTTAGAAAAATTAGACGAAGATGGTCTTCCATACATTGGTACTTACGTTGAGGAAGGTGATCCAATTTGTGCCTATTTCGATGAAACTTCTAACAGAACTAAGATCAAAACATATCATTCCTCCGAACCTGGTTATATTGAAGAAGTCAATTTAATTGGTGACGAATCTAACAAATTTCAAGAATTACAAACAGTATCTATCAAATACCGTATTAGAAGAACTCCTCAAATTGGTGATAAGTTCTCCTCCAGACATGGTCAAAAGGGTGTTTGTTCAAGAAAATGGCCTACTATTGATATGCCTTTCAGTGAAACTGGTATCCAGCCTGATGTTATCATTAATCCTCATGCTTTCCCATCTCGTATGACTATTGGTATGTTCGTCGAATCTCTGGCCGGTAAAGCAGGTGCTCTACATGGTATTGCTCAAGATGCTACCCCATGGATGTTTAATGAGAATGATACCCCAGCTGATTACTTCGGTGATCAATTAAAAGCAGCTGGTTATAACTATCATGGTAATGAACCTATGTATTCCGGTGCTACTGGTGAAGAATTAAGAGCTGATATTTACGTTGGTGTTGTTTACTATCAAAGATTGCGTCATATGGTTAACGATAAGTTCCAAGTTCGTTCGACTGGTCCAGTTAATAGTTTGACCATGCAACCAGTTAAGGGTAGAAAGAGACATGGTGGTATTCGTGTAGGTGAAATGGAAAGAGATGCATTGATTGGTCATGGTACCTCATTCTTATTACAAGATCGTCTATTAAATTCTTCTGATTACACACAAACGGCTGTTTGTCGTGAGTGTGGTTCTATTCTAACAACTCAACAAAGTGTTCCAAGAATAGGGTCAGTCGCAAGCATACGTTGTCGTAGATGTGCTATTTCTTTCGATGATGCCAAGAAGATGCTTGTCAAGGCCGGTGAAGAAGATGTCTTTATTAACGATTCGCATATTTGGGAAGATGGTCAAGGTAATAAATTTGTTGGTGGTGGTGAAACAACTACAGTTGCTATTCCATTCGTTCTAAAATACTTAGATTCCGAATTGAATGCTATGGGTATTAAGTTGAGTTACAATGTTGAACCTAAATAGATCCATTAACCTAGCGCCCATGGTATTTATACAAATAGATTTCAACATAGTGCTATGGGTTTATTCATTTGTACTATAGATTTGTTGCATACGTAACCTATAATTTTTATATTTTATCCTTATTCCTTCATTTATATATTATTTTATTTTTTCCTGATACGTAATTGTATATTAATTTTTGAAATTATTAATATTATATTTGAAATAACTCCAGTAAGAGTTACAACTATAGCTTATATACACATATCTAAAAAGTTTTATTTTCTTTCTATGAAATCATCCAGAATATTAAAAGATAACTGTATTATCAGGTCCTGCAGCTTTTCTCAATCTATTCATGACTGCTAACCCTTCACCTACCTCTCTTATCCCTTCAACAAAGATAACATCAACACTTTCTTCTTCATCTGCTTTACGTAAACTGGCGAATAAGTTAGCTTGAATTGTTTCACCATCAGTTCCTAAACTATCAATAAAATATTTTTTACCTGGAATACTGGAATTTAAAAATTCATTTGTTATTACAGATGTTAAATCAATTGATGGTAAAATAGCAATCTTTCTAAATTCTGAGCTCTCTATTTCAGATTTTATTATGTTTATAAACTTTTCTTTTCTTTCATTTATAGAAAGTAAATTTTCATTTTCTTCTTCATTAGGTATCAAAAGAATTACTTTTGCAGAAGGTGAGTAATGTTTATATTTCATACCTGGTGTTCTTACTTTTTCATCTGGTGCAACAGTTCTTCTGCGTTCTACTTTACAGTTAATCCAGTCCTCACCACCAATTGAAATAATATTTTCATATGTGAAACCACCAGGACGTAGTAACATTGGTGGAGAAGAAAGACCATCGACTACTGTACTTTCAACGCCGACATTGGCTGATCCACCATCTATAATTAACGGTATCTTTCCATTTAAGTCATGTAATACATGGGCAGCAGAAGTAGGAGATGGACGTGTAGATGAATTTGCTGATGGGGCAGCAATAGGAGTATCACTTAATGCAATCAAAGCTCTTGCTACTGGATTAGAAGGAATTCTAACTGCGAAAGTGCATTGGCCAGCTGTCGTTAATTTGGAAAGTGTATTTTGAGAGTGAGGAGGAGTTGGTAATAAAATTGTTAGAGGACCAGGCCAAAGATTTTTAATTAAGTTATGATATATTTTTGGAATATTATTGAGAAGATTTTCATCTTTAAAATCATTGACACCATATATGGTTCTATTAAGTTGATCGATTGAAGAAACGTGAGAAATCAATGGATTATCGCTAGGTCTATTCTTGGCCTTATAAATGTTAAGAACGGAATTATCGTTTAAAGAAGAACCCCCAAGACCATAAACAGTCTCTGTTGGAAATGCAACTGTTTCATCTGTGTCTCTAATAATTCTAGCTGCTTCTAATAGAGCTTCTTTAGTCTTTGGATCAGATATGGTAGGTAAAGACCCATCTAAATGTGCTAGTGGAGAAAAATGTATAGAAGAAGGGTCTACTTTCAATACTCTTGTCGATAAATTTGAATGCATTTTTTTTATTAAATTGTATGTGTTTCTGCGAAAAACCATAGAGCCTCAAGAAGAGTTTAGGTTCAAATTCAGATAATACATATCAGAATTAACAATAATCAATGGAATCAGTATGCCAATTATATATAGATATATATTCGTTTTAACATTTTTAATAACGTTAAAAGTGAAAAATTAATGCGATGAGATGAATGTCCATGATTGCTTCGCAGCAAAATTATCCCAAAGCGCGTCTTTTTCCAAGAAATTGAAATCTAACTTGAATAAAAATCATGAATTATCTTCCATTTACATACATAAATGATGCTTTAACGGATTTTTAAAAGAAGTTTCAATTAATAAAGAGTATTTACTTTCAAAATAAAATACTAAAGAATCTACTAAACCTTAATATTAACAAAAATGCCGAACAATTTAAAACTTAGCACGTGACATAGAAACGTGAGTACTAACTTTTATTATGTTTTCTCCAAACTTTAAACTTTTCAACAAATTAGTATGGGCATGTGGCGTAGTTGGTAGCGCGCTCCCTTAGCATGGGAGAGGTCTTCGGTTCGACTCCGGACTTGTCCAGTTAGATTTTGCGAAGGTGGTTTAGTGGTAAAATCCAACGTTGCCATCGTTGGGCCCCGGGTTCGATTCCCGGCTTTCGCATTTTTTGTAAGTTAAATTTGTATGTGGTGTACGGAGTTTGGCAATTGTATTATGAATAAATTGAAGGTTATATCGATCTCATTACTAATCAAATAGTTTCCAGTCTCCAATTATTCTATTTGGTATTTAAAATTACAGTAATACTCATATCTGGGTTCTACACTTTCAGTATTTAGAGTGGTAATAATTGATATGAAGTCATCAACGATTACCTCATGGATATTGACATAGATACAATAATTTAGCAGCTCCCTATTGTCAAAAACGATCATCATCTAAAAATGACATATGAGCTTGTCTTTTTTGTTTTCTCCTCTTTAGAAGTATTTTATTGGCATGTGCATGTATGACACAGTGACAAATTATTTGAAACAGAGCGTCAAAACGAATACTGAAAATAATCTTATTATTGCGAATAGGAAAAATGATTGAGTAAAGATTATAATTTGGAGAAATTAAAATTAGGTGAATTATGATTAACAATATATCTTCTTTTCTTTTCCATTTTTAATTAAATTCCTTTCAATAAGGTATTACCGGTTGATGTGAACAAATACCCTTTAATGATAAATAGGAAGGTACAATTAATATTGCAAAATTGAAATTTGAAATATTTAAAAGCTTATTAAACTAATCTGTAAAAAACAAAATGATCGAGTGAGATATGCCTGGATACTTTATTTTATATCGTATTTGATACCCTACCTGTGTAGTTTATAGTATAGCCCAATCATGTTAGGAGGTTAATTATTTCACTCTCTAAATAGTATTTTAGGTAATATTATATACTTCATATTTCCTCCTTATATTAGCGTAATCCTACTTAATAGTTTATGAAATGAAAGTTGTACCAACTAACCAATAATTTAGGACTACAACTTGTTATGTCACTCGAACATACTACTGCAGGAAGATACGCACTCCTCCGTACGGTGGATAGTGCTCTAGAGATCCTTTAGATATTGTAAATCCTCTAATAGGCGAATAGCATATATGTATCGCATTGAAAGTATAAAATATGGCATTACTGAAATAAACCCTATTTTTCTACCCTGTCATGGATGGTTCTGTCACTATAATGTCGTGTCACATGATGGTAGGTGGTCTATTATGGGCCAGCTTATGCACAAGACCTGATAGAAGCTACAGGGTATCAAACTAGGTACAAAAGTCTCCAATCCAAGTGAAGAAGATCTTAAGATATTAAAACGTTGCTTGAAATGCATAAAAGGGACTATTACAAAAGGACTAGTTTTTAAATATAACTGCTCGAATAATGTCAACCTAGTAGGATACTCAGATGCAAGCTATGGTACCTGCAACTCACAATTGAGTCAATATGGTTATATGTTTACATGGAATGATACTCCAATTTCATGGTGTTCAAAGAGGTAACACTCAGTTTCACTGTCGACATATGAATCTGAATTATTTGGACTAACAGAGGCAATGAAAGATGCTATCTGGATTAAAATTGTATTTGAAGACTTTAAATACAAAGTGAATACAATTATAATATATGAGGATAATCTAAGTGTGATATCTACTACCATAGGATCAGAAGAGCATGCAACTTCAAAACACATTGGGTTTAGAAAACAATTCATTCGTGAAATCTCAAAATATGGGATATGTATTCCATACTATATTAGTTCTAAAAATAATATTGCAGACATCTTCACCAAACCCTTACCTTTCTCAGACTTTGGTACATTTGCAAATAAATTAATAAGTTGAAAAAGTTGAAATGAGGTTAATACCAATTTAGGATATTAATAAAACATTGAAATTATTAATATGGGGGAGTGATGGACCACATGTGACAATGGTGGTCCGGTTACCCAGACTCATGTGGAAGGGGCTGGAATTAGAACTAGCTAGTCATATATAAGAACCACATAACTTTATATCTGAGATAAGAGTAGACATCTTGAACTATGTTTATTTTATCTCACTAAGAAAGACATATTATATCTAGCCACAGAGCATTAGCTTTAACTACTGTCTACTATATTTATAACTATTAGTTTACTTTCTAGTCCAACACTGGCCGCTAAACAAAATATTATCATTAATCATGATTTACGAAAGCGCGTTTCGCGCATGAAAAATAAATAGAGATTCGTAATGTATAAGCAATTGATCAGATATCAAGATTTATAATTGCAATATTGGTAGAATATTATTCAAATCTCTTTCATCAATTGGCTGATTGAATAAGTGGTCTAAACACATTATTTTTTAAAGAAAAGTTTTACTTCAAGTAGAACTCCCTGCTATTTGTCATATTAAAAAAAAAGTTTTTATAAAACGCTTACATATACAAAAAATGGGTAATTACTTTAGTTCTATGTTTGACAGACTTTGGGGTGTCAATAAGGAAATTCGTATATTAATCTTAGGTCTAGATGGTGCTGGTAAAACCACAATTTTATATAGATTGCAGATTGGGGAAGTTGTGACTACCAAACCAACAATTGGTTTCAATGTAGAAACTTTATCTTACAAAAATTTGAAACTTAACGTTTGGGATTTAGGTGGACAAACGAGTATTAGACCATATTGGCGTTGTTATTATACAGATACAGCAGCAGTTATATTTGTTGTCGATTCTACAGATAAAGACCGTATGGCAACTTCCGCAAAAGAACTTCATACCATGTTGGAAGAAGAAGAACTGCAGGATTCTGCCTTATTAGTTTTTGCTAATAAACAAGATCAACCAGGTGCTTTGAGTGCAAGTGAAGTTTCTAAAGAATTAAATTTAGTTGAATTAAAGGATAGAAGTTGGTCTATCGTTGCCTCAAGTGCCATTAAAGGTGAAGGTATCACAGAAGGTTTAGATTGGTTAATTGACGTCATAAAAGAAGAACAATTGTAATGAATAAAAGAAGTATACTTATCTTTTATTGGATTCAATTCTAAGTATATCGTATATCATAAAAAATTCTTTAATGACTAGCTGCAATTTTCATTTAACTGAAAAAATTTTGAATTATCTTTCTCTCTTATTGCGGCAAAAGTTGATGTAACTCATTGCACTTGTTATTTATTAAAACCTTTTTCCTCTAATACGAATGAACAATCTAATGATGGATGAACGCCTAGTCATTCTATAAATTCCTCATCTTGAAAAAAAGCCCATTGTACTCTTTAAATGTGTATTTAGTATTTGATTTTCTTTTTACTTATACTTCATCCATTCATACGTTTTATTCTCATAATTTTCATTTGATATATTGTCTTTATAGATACTACATAATTAAATAAACGTCAATATATATTATATTTCAATTTTGATGCTTCTCCTGGGGTATTGTTACTTATCTTCATTTCCAAGATAAATATATATATATATGTTTAAGATAACCATTGTTTTGTTATTGTTGAATTTATTTTTTAAAAGATTAAAAGTAACACTTTCTAGCTTGTTTATGTCGCTATATGATTTATTGTCATAGTAACCAAATAAACTGTAAATCGTTATATTAAATTTTTAATTAAAATAAAAAACAAAACCATTTGCAATTATCTTTCAAATATTTTAAAATAAAAGGATTATTTAAATCATAAAATTATATTATTTATTAAGATTTTTTTAGAAAATAGTCTATTTTTTTTGTTATTATATTTGATTTAACTAATGCACCCCTAATAGAAATGTTTGACAGATGGGATAACACTGAAAAAGATAGTGATATATGTAACGGCAATATGTTTCAGAATATACAGTTAAATGCAACTATACCACCCATATTAGATGCACATAAAACTTGGTTGGAACTCAAGGGACCACAAATCCAAGAAACCGGCAGTAATAGCTCAAGAGATAACATAGACTTTCAAAATAATACAAATGACGAAAACAGTAAAAACAATAAAAACAATAAAAACAATAAAGATCTGTCAATGTTTTTAAACTATGATAAACAAAGTAGCTTAATAAGAAACATTGAAATACTAGAATATCTTTTAGGGACAGTTGCTGGTAAGGATAAACTTGCAAAATTGTTAAAAGCTACGCTAGAACTGTTAATATTTTTAATTTCACGATTAAACAAGCCTTTTAGAATATTGGATGAACCATTCCGAAAAAAGGATTATTCCTTTTCCAAAACTACAGGACTTTATTACAAAATAAATATAATTATTTTAAAACCCATCCTTATCTTGAAAAATATATTGGTTAGAGGTATTAACAACTTCCAAGAAAAATCGAGCTATGTGTGTGATGAACTATCAACTTTTAGATATATACTAAGATTTGGTGGATCACCATCAAGATTAATTCTTTTTAAAGATAAAATTTATCGTACTATGAACTATTTTCAAAATTATTCAACTACTACTAAAGAAAACACTTTACAATTTATCAAGAAAGAATGGTTAAACGAAAAGTCAATTTCCGAATTTGCTTCCCTATACTTTGGAATTTTTGATGAACTGTTACTTTTAAACAGACTTCATGTTTGGTCAAATAAAACAATTTATAACTTTGTAAGTCGTCAATCAACAATAGCTGCAGAAATAGATCTGCTACTGGCATTAAAATCCTTGTTTTTAGAATATCATGATATTGATAATAAAGAAGGGGAGCTAAAAGCACAGGTCCACGTTCGAGGTACTGTTTTAAAATTAGCCTCAACTTTTGTCCCTGAAGTTTCAACTGAACAGGAAAGTAAAGAAACACTTATCGACCATTTACCTGTAACGAAAATAATGGATAAGGAATATGGAATTTCGGAGGGAGATTTAATAAAAGAATTGGCAAAAGTCATTTTCAAGAAAAAACTTTTGGCTTTGGATC
The DNA here is from genome assembly GCA_030581855.1 of Yueomyces sinensis. Taxonomy (NCBI): domain Eukaryota; kingdom Fungi; phylum Ascomycota; class Saccharomycetes; order Saccharomycetales; family Saccharomycetaceae; genus Yueomyces; species Yueomyces sinensis. Next base: position 245,163 of record JAKTVU010000004.1, read on the forward strand.
TTGCAAAAACCAATTGTGATTTTATATTATGTAGCTTGGATTTTTTCAAAATAGATGCCCCTCCAATTATCCATATATTGTTATCATTTACTTCTGCCTTGGCAGCCTGTAACAAGATGTGGAAACAGTATAAGAATGAGGGATTAAACAAATAATGAACAATATTAAGTGAATCGTTTAGTTTGTTTTTGTTTTATCTACAGTTTTTTAAAACACGAGTTACTCGTAGATATGGGCGGCTAATCTATTTATCACAATTTACGGAAGATCAGCGCGAACTAAATATTTAGGTTTCAGGTATAAAAAAGGAGAAGTTAAGATGCTTTACTCCCTGGAAGAATGTATTAAATCTGAAAAAAGTGTATTAAGGTTCGTTGTATTTTTATTTTGAAAGAGTAAACTTCTAATAATATTACAAAAAATATCTAAAATTAACTAGAAGGTGTAAAAGATGACGATTACTGCATTGGACCCTATAATTACAAAGCCTAAAGTTTTAATAGTTTTTGAAGATGAATGGGATGTTGCTACACATATCCCAGAGTGGAGCCAACTGAAGAATAAGGTCACTTTTGTTTACCATAGATTGACAAATGTAGCATCCTTTCAAGTGTTTTTGGCTGAGTCTGATGTTGATTGTCTCTGGGTGACTGATGAATTTGTATATAAGTATGGAGGACCAATGAAATTTTATGAGTATTTACCAGAAACCTTAAGGTTAATAGTAGTACCTTGGGTTGGTTGTGAATTTCTAGATTCGAAATTACTAAATAAAGAAAAAAATATCACGGTCTGTAATATTGGGCCAAATGCTGCCGATACAGTTTCTGAAGTTGCAATATTCCTAGCAATTAGTATCTCGAGAATGACTTCTTTTTGGGAAACAAGTCTAAGATACCTTGAAAATGGGAGTATTAGCGAATGTAAAAAATATCTTGGAAGTGAAAATACGAAAACTCTAAAACCACCTGTATCTAATCTGCTCTCATATTCTCCAACGAAATATGAAAATCTAGGACTCAAGGATTTAACTAGAAATTATTTTATTGGAGGTAAAAAAGTTATCTCTTTAAATAATAAAAAATGTTTAATTTTAGGTTTTGGTAACATAGGGCAATGTATCGCAAAAAAATTAAAATATTTATTCAATATGGAAATTAAATACTATAAAAGATCCGGAAAAATTGATAAACAATTATTAGGATTTGAAGCACTTTATTGTAAATCATTGGATTTATATTCTACTTGGGAAGATGTTGATTTTATAGTTTTAGCTTTGCCTGACAACCCTTATTCTCTAAATATCATAAATAAACACCATCTTTCGATGTGCAAACAAGGTGTTAGGATCATAAATGTTGGAAGAGGATCTTCAATTGATGAAGATGATTTAATAGATGCTTTAGACAGTGGTAAAGTTGCTGCATGTGGGTTAGACGTTTTTAAAAACGAACATACCTATATTAATGAAAAGTTACTACAAAGATGGGATGTGACAATTTTACCACATATCGGAAGTACTGTAGCTGACCTTATAGATATTCAAACTAGAATTTCTTTACAAAATATAGACAATTATTTTTTTGGTGAAAAAAAATGTCTTTTTGAAGTATAGAAAGATAAAAATAAATAGCTATAAAGAATTCGTATTTGTAATATTTATAACATATTATATTATACATTTAGCTTTTAATAATAAACTAATATAAAAACATGAATAAAGCAGGAATGCAAAACTTGTAGGTACCAAATAATCCTGAGAGAATATCAAAAAAGACAAAAATACATGTATATGAAGAAGAAAAAAAAAGGATTGGTATGAGAGTCCTAAATTTGAGTGTTAATTAAAATTATTAATGGAATAGATACTTAAAGTAAGAAATAGGTGTTCGAGAAAATTGAAAAAAAAAGAAAATTATAATAACATTATACCCATTCTGCTTCAACTTGGGCTTTTTGGAATGTGAAGTCTTTACGATTAATGGTAGCTATACCATCCTTCAAACTACACTTCCATCTTGCCTTTGTTCTGGTAACTTTTTCATATAAACATAAGACAAGATTTTCATCTGGTCCTTCGTCATCATTTTCAGAAATTAAATAGTCATCATCAGAATCATCTAATTCTGAACCAACTTCATCATTATCTAATAAGGCACTTCTTTTTGAGGTTTTCTCTTCCTGTTTTAATTCTTTCATTCCATTATTATTCTCTTCTTTAGTAGTATTGTTGATATTAATATTAGCATCATTTGTATTGATTGTTATTTCGATGTTTCTTTCTTCCTTTGTTGCAGAATCACCATTGACACTATCCAAATTAGTAGCCGGTATATTTTGAGTATTATCAGAAGTACCTGAATTAACCTCATTGGCTGGTGCTACAGTACCTTGTACATTATTATCACTAATAAAACCAGGCAAGACCAGGCCTTGAGATTCTTCTTTTAGACTATATTCAGATGGGGCACCAGCTTCTTGATTTTCAGTAGATGCACTATTACCATTTGCCGCATTTGTAGCATTGCTGGTTACTAAGTGAGCATCATCAAGTTGGGAATCCCAGCTGAAATTAGCCACCTTATATTCTGTTAACTTTTTCTGCCACACTTTCTTCAAATCCTGCAGTGTTGACTCATCAATACCTGCATTTTCAAAATCTTCACGGACTTCATTAATAACGGACTCTACGATTAGCTCGTAATTCTTACTAGCTTCCAAATTAGACATTTTCTTTTCGTATATCTGACCTGATTTTTCCAATAATTCAACTTCTAACAAAGTAAAATTCTCCCAAAAAAGACGGCTTAAGATACCTAAAACAAAGAATCCTAACTAATTTCAGTATTGTGCTCTAGAAAGATAGCCAAATATCACTATTTTAACCTTCTGATTGCTCAATTTGATGCCTCTTCTTGCTTTAAAATATTTCATATTATTCTTCAACTTCCTTAAATACCCCGGTGCCGAAATGCGGGTAACACCATCGGAGTGAAAGAAAATAAACAAAGATCATCATTCTATAACAAGGCGCCTGGCAATAGAGCCTTAGCTTCAGATCCGTAATTGCGTTATTACAAAGCAGATATATTTAGTATTGTCCTTGTAGTCTTACAGAAAAGTGTGTATCTATTGTAAGTTTTATTAAGAAACAAATTAGATAAAAACATTAGCATTATAGCATCAAAACACGTAATTTAAAAAGGTCCACTGACGCGTAACATATATATATCAGATTTTACTATTATATTGCACAATTGAATAAAAATAGCAAGTCATGGCTTTACAGTTTACAGATACCGATGATATTATGCCAAGTACCCCAGAAAGGTTGCCAATTCCGGTTATTACTACACACTTAAGATCCGATAGCAGCATCAGTAATAACCATATCTCACATAACTCAACTAGGCCATCTAGTGCTGAACAAGCAAATCCAACTGTCACAGACCACGCTGATTCTGCTTCCAGTGAATTTGATGAAAGTATAGACTTTATTAGAAGAGGAGAGGTATCACACGGGTCTTCTGTCCATCATGAAGGGTCTTCTCAAATACTTGGAAATTTAGATGTCAATAATATGTTTACTACAACGGATAAAGACAATAAAGATGATCTTAAAGAGACCAATCGTAAACATTTTGAATCAGTTCAATCACCGTTTCATATTGATAATCTTTCTCCCGAGAAACATACCCTTAGTGATAACGGTATAATAGATCATAATCAATCTTTAAGAGAACAAGATCGTAGTATGAAAAATATTGATGATGAACCATCGTTGAAGAAACAAAAAATTAATCCTATTAATAATATTCCTTCTTTGAAACAACCTTTGGCGGTAAATTCTTCAAATGAAGATGATTCAATGCCAGATATGATTGAAATGCTTGGTGACAGCATTAGTCCAGTTAAAATGAGTTTTGAAAATTCTAATGAAAACGATATCCCTGCTTCTCCAAAAGGTAACAACGAAACAAATATAACTATTGAATTACAAAAGTTAACGCCTGTCCATAATAATAAATATTGTTTAATAGATAACTCTATTAAAAATAAAAAATTTGAAAATTTTGATGATGAGCATACTTTCTTGCAAAAATTAATTAAGAGAAACAATGAATTAACTGAACGTTTGCATATATTAGATATCCAACACAATCAGTTAATAAATCAGTATGAAAATATTTCATACTCGAATAAGAAATTAAAGAATGAATCTGATGTAATTGAACAAAAATTCGAAGCCAAAATTAAAAATATGGAGGATGAGAAGATAATTCTTCAACAAGAAAAGCAAAAATTATTAGATAGATTTGACAATATTAAGAGAAAAAATTCAGAATTCAAAGATGAAATAAAAATGATGAGTCAAAACCAAAGTATTTTGCAAGAAAAATATGATCAACAAATATCGGAAATTAATAACTTGAAGCAACTAAATGATGAATTAGATTCAAATTATAGGACTCTAAAAGAAGACATGGAATCTACTGATAGAGAGAAGGAAGAACAATCAAAAACAATTATCTCTTTGCAAGAGGATATTTCTTTAAAGAATACCCAAGTGGAGCAGTTTAAAGCTGATCAACAAACATCTGATGATGAAAAACAAAAATTATTAAACGATTTAAAAAGTCTACAAAATGAATTAAAAGAATTAATTGAAGAGCACAATCTGTTGCTATCTAAAAACGAAGGTACAAATGAAGAATTTAAGTCTCAAATAGACCAACTTGTTCTTGCTAAAGAACATGCTGAGCGATTATTAAATGAAGAAAAAATTACAAATGAAGAACAAATATCTTCTCTCAAACAACAAGTAGTTGAATTAGATGATAAAGTGGAAGCTCAGAAGAATATTATTAATCAACTTGAAACTGACAATAAACAACAAGTGGCAGATATCACTGAAAAGACAAACCAATTAGAATCTTTAAAAAATAGTTTAGAAAATACTACTGATACTGCCGAAATAAGTAAAGCTGAAGTAGTTCAATTAAATAGCGAAATCAAACAACTAAAATTAAATGAAACAAATTTGAAAGACCGTATTGAGACTATCCATAAGAATGTTCAAGATTGGAAAACGAAATATGAAAGTGAAAAAGAATTATATGACAAAGTCTCTTTGGAACTTGAAAAAATGACAACAAAACAATCTACTATTGAAGATGATCATTTAGCTGATCTGGAAAAAGTTCATGAAGCAATGAATTCTATTCAAAATGATCTAGCAGCCAGTGATAAGACTGTGAGTAAGCTAACCGAAGAAAACAAGGCATTGCAGAATGAATTAATTAGTTTAAAGAATCAAAAAGATAGTACTGAACAGAACATAAACATAGAACAAGCGAAAGAACCTTCTGCAGAAGAAACGAATATGCAAATCACTGACCTACAAAAACAATTAGAAGAGGCTAGAGATCAATTGATCAAGAATAGAGAAGAAGCAGATAATAGTATACGGTTAATGGCTGATGATCTTTACAATCAGTATGCCGCCAAGCACACTCAGAAAGTAGCATTACTTAAGAAGGGGTTCGAGAAAAAATTTCAAACAAAGTTTGACAAGTTAAGTGTTGACAACGAGGGTCTAAAGGATGAGCTAGAGAAACTGAAAGCAGAACTCCAAAAAGAAAAGACTGAGAAGGAAAAAATCCTGAATATGTTGGAAAACCAACCTGGGCATCCAGCAGGAGTATAACTAATCATATGCATTTGCCGTCGAGAGCCACTCTCCTGCATCCACATACAAAACTTAGCTCTCCATCTACAGCACATTCAATCTTAACAACATAAATAATCATGTATAATCAACCTTTAGTTATTGCAACTTATGTAGTTTTCTATATTTTTCAAAAGTATAATAGGCATGTTTCTTCGGGTTATAGAGAGGCGCGATCGCTTGCTGTCCAAGGATGAAATTTGACGTTTTTGTATTCAAGTATTCTTCACTGAAAAATTTCATTATTATGGATAAAAAGGTAGGAAAACATAATACCAATAACAGCCTAACTACTCGAAAATTTAGATTATTTTGCCTGATCCTAATTGTATTTCCTAGCAGAAGTGAAAATTGATCTACTTCTTTGAATAAACTATTGATTGTCGAAATCCACTATATTTTAGGGTCGTATTAAGGAAAAGTGCATGCTATAATACAAACATTGCAAACGCTAAAATAGTAGATAAAGTAGTTACAGCCCAGTCAATTAAATACTGTTTGTAAATTAGAATATTGAACCTGAAGGATTATAAGAGAAACCAGAATATGTCATCACAATCGGTCGATAAGGAAAAGAAAGCTGAAGGCGATACTACTTTGAAACTTTTCGCTCAATATAACAACCATGTATCGGAGAAAAATTCCAACATCGATGAGATTGATAAAGATGCAAATTCTGAATCTCCAGATGACCCCCAGGATAAATTGGTAAAGGAGAATGTTAAGCTGTCAATTCGTGTTCAAGAACAAGAAACAGAGATTATCGATCTTCAAAGAGCTATGGCTGCTCTTGAGAAAAAGCTTGAATATCTCAATGAACACCCAGTGGAACCTCCCAAAGCTACTCCCGTTCCTCCTGTTCGTTCCTCACATAGATCGATATCTTCTAAATCACATAGTCGTTCCAATACAGAAGATAACATCCTACCTAATTTTAAGAAAGACCTACCTGAGGATCTAAATGCAGCACCTGATTTAGCTTCTGATTTGAGTGGATTAATCGCAACTGATTCATCCTCTCCACAACACTCTAACAGATACACATCAGTTATCAATAATACAATTCATTCGCCTTTGAGCATATCGAATGCAGATGAAGGTCTAGATTCAATAGATGAACCTGCATTTAATAAGATATCTTCTGCTCCTAATCTTCATAATTCAGATCCTCAATCCAGGCAATTAGCTGCTCCCTCACGTAATGATATTGATAATGCCAACTCTTCATCACCAATCAATAAAAATACTTTTATTTCACCAAGATCTGAATTGCTTGGCTCTCCTATTAAAATGAGACAACAGACTACCTCAAGATCAGGCATGCATCATGATTTATTAAAAGATGTTGATGAAAAAACTCTGAAATCAATGGATATGACTTCCTCTCATTCTGTACATACTAGCTCTCCTTCTATGGCTACCTCCAAAACTGCGGTAAATTCAATACCACAACCATCTCCATTTAAAATGAGAGGAAGGGCTCATTCATCAGCCAATTCTAAAAATACTTTAAGTATGACAAATAGTAAGCCCGAAGAAGCCATCCCATTTTTCGATCAAGATAATCTACATTCAATAGTCGTAGATGTAGTAAGCACATTATATATTAATCCAAATTCTAAATCAAACGAATCTCTAATATTATCAAGCGTTATTGATAAGAAGACAGGTAGAGAAATGTTTCAATCAGCAAAACCTTTAGCGAAATTGAACCAACTTCATGATTTTATTAAATCAAATATTGATAGCAAAGATGTCCCAAATATCCCCCACAAACATATTTTTATGTCACCAATGCCAAATAAGATGGATTCTAGGAGAAAGGAAGTTAATAACTTCTTCACATTTATTTTATCCCTTCCTAATACTTCTCCTAAAGTTAATGAAGAAATTGCCAAATATTTAACTACAAATATTGTACACCAACAAAAGATATCTAAATCATCAAAGAAAGAAGGTAGTTTGGTTGTGAAGCGTTCGAAGGCAATAGGGTCAAACTGGAAAATACGGTATGGTGTTCTCAGTAGCGAAGGCACACTAGATTTATATGATAAGGATCAAATAATAGAAATTCTTCAAATGCACAACTGTTCAATCGAATTGATTCCAAATACACCAGAAGATAAGCATGGCTCCAAAAACGGTATTCTTCTAACTGAATATAAGAAAGGCAATCTATCGAATGTTTCTAAATACTTCTTATGTTTTGAAACATCAAAAGAAAGAGAAGCCTGGGTTACATGTTTGAGCCAGTATGTTGAAAACACACCAATGCGTCAATCAAGTACAGGAAGTAAAGAAATACCAAGCAAGGGTCAAGCCCTGAGTGAGAACCATGCAAGAAGTTCCCCTAGGTTAGATCAAATGCAACAACTAGATACCTCGAATGATACCAGAGACATTCACAATATGAATAAGGATAATAAGGATAATAAGGATAATAAGAAAAATAAGACAAAGGGATTGTTTTTATTTAAGAAACTAGGGCAGAATGGCAGTGATTCAGAAAATGTAGGGGATGATGAAAAGGATACTTTAAGATCTCAACAATCTTTCTCAAATGTCTCTCAATTAACCACAGATACCTCCTCAAATGGTATTTTTGGAGCACCATTAGCTAATTGTCTTGAAGTTAGTTCCAACTTATACCAAGGTAAATATAGGATACCCAGCATTGTATATCGTTGTTTAGAATATCTTTACAAAAATAGGGCTATTGGGGAGAGAGGTATCTTTAGATTAAGTGGTTCAAGCTCGCTTATGAAAAGTTTACAAGAACAATTTGAAAAAAGACACGATATCGATCTTTTTAACTACAACCAACATTTGGAAGAAGCAAATATAGATCAACCTTTTATTGACATTAACACAGTTAGTGGTTTATTAAAATTATATTTCCGTCAACTTCCACATCTACTTATTGAGGATAATAACTATGGGACATTCTTGACAATAACCAACCAATTAGCAAATAATCCTAGCCAAATCGCTCTCGAATTCAGAACGATTATTAATTCAGGCGTAGTAAGCCAAAATAATATTTCTCTAATGTATGCATTATTCGAATTGTTGTTAAGAATATATCAAAATAAAGATATAAACAAAATGTCTATCAAAAATATATGTATTGTTTTTTCACCTACTCTAAAACTTCCAGCAGCAATCTTACAGCCTTTCATAGCAGACTTTGAATGTATATTTAACAATAGCGAACCTGTTGATAATTCTATCAGGGAAGTCATAGATATTGAAATTCCATTTGCATAACTTTTATAAAAGATGGTATAATTATTTATTAAATATCACAAAATACTAATATCTAATTTAATAACACCTAAACATATACTAAATACACTTTCTGAGACATCAGAAGATAATACTACTACGAATAATAATATTTGGTATCAATCAGTTTTTCTTTTATACAAAAGTTACATAAATATATTAGATATATTATTTGTTTGAAATACGTGGATATTTCTTTTCTATTTATCAGCATTTGCTGAATATGCAATATATATTTCTATTTCTTTAAAATTGTTAGTATGCCTACCATCTCCCACCACTTCTGGTGGAGTGTGACACATATCTTCTTGAAGCAGTATGTGAAATCATTGAAATATCAGATTCGTCATAATTTAAAATTGTATTAGAACTGTTCAATGTCTTTCTATTCGATCTTAATTTTGATTTGATATTTCTATTTTCAGATTCATCATCTGAAGGAACTAACTCTAAAGTTTCTAAGTGTCTTGAAATATCATCAATGGTGATATCTTCCACTGTTCTATTAAATGTTTTATTAAGTTTTTCATCATAATGATAATCATCATCGTCTTCTTCTTCATCATCACTTGGTAATGTTTGATCAACAAACGGCACATTTCTTGAGGATTGTGGAATGCTGATACCATTTTCACGTTCTGCAGATATTCTGTTTGGATTTTTTAAATTATTTTCAGTAGTATATTTTTGTGCACTGTTAGTATGATTTCTGCGATCATTTGATCTTAATATCCTTTGAGCCACTGTTTCATTATCTTCAGCAATTTTTTTGCCATATTTCCCATCTACTGCTAAACCAGATGATACACTTTGATTAAAGAAGAGTGTTTCAAATTCAGGTATCATTGATCTACCAAGCTTAATAACTTCTTCGGCCCAAATTCTGATGACGTCTCTAGATTTCTTGGATTTATATGGCTTCCAATGAGGTTTACAACCACGTACAATTTCTTTAATAACTTGTTCGGAACCCCATTCATTAATCCAGTTTTGGTTTTGGAAACCAATCAAATGAGCAAACACACCTGAAGCAATAGCCTTATCAGAATAACCACCCTCTAGTAATGATAAAACTTTACCATGACAATGAATTTGAGCTAATTTCAGGGCATCCTTTGTGAAAGTTGTGTAGAAATTCGTTGGAACATTGACAGAATGTCTTTGCATATTCACCTGCTCGAATTCAGAAGCATCAAAACCAGCACTGATAACAACTAAACCTTTGAAAGGTTTGTTTTGCTTCTCCATTTGTTGCTTTGCCTCAATGAAGAATTCATCAGCTTTAGCAAATAATGTTCTATATTTGGTTTGGTATAGTTTTTGGAAATCTTCTTGTGTTTCCCATTGAGATAAATGAACATTCCATATGTTTAAATCATGACTGTTCATTATACAAGTTGAAGCATTTTTGATATTTTCTTTAGTAGCATAGCCTGCTTCTGTTGGAAACGAATTAATATCTTGCATGGAAAAATAACCAACTTTTGGATATTCTGCAAATTTCTTTCCATATTCGTTATATTCGTCAGGTTTAACATTTTCACAATCATCAGGTTTGAAACCAGCTCTTTTCCAGCAGATATCTTGTGTGCCATCACCATGATGTAAATCGAAATCCAAAATTACAGCATGGGTAACATCATAACTATCAGATGCATATTCAATGGCAATATGTGCATTATTCAGAAGACAAAAACCTGATGGGGTAGCTACTTTACAATGATGACCTGGTGGTCGTATAGCGACGAACGCTCTATTACAAATATGCTCAGGCGAAGGCCCATTAAATATAGAATCAACCCCTGTTTCTATGGCACCTATACTACCTTCTAAAGCTGAAATGGTCTTTGAACTTAAGTATATATCACCAGGGTTCCAATTATCAGGCACTTCAATTTCACCATTGGCAATTTTTTTATCTGCAATTTTACAATAGTTAAATAATTTTCTTGGCCAATCGTTACCATGGACTTTTAAGACATGTGGAGATAATATTGATGCTTTTTTCAAATATGAAGATTTTAAAGTGAAAAGTGCAGGGTACATGGTAATAGCTGCAGAAATACCTAATGAACAAGCTAATATTCTTTCAGGTCTTTCAACAATAGTCTTTTTATAAGTTTTAGAGACCCAGTCCCTTGAAAATTGATGGTCTAAAGAATGTGGTGATAAAATAACGACAGCTTTAGCAGATTCTGAAATCTGTGATGCAGCCCTTGCTGCAGAGATGACATTTGGATTATTTTGAACAAATGTTTGAAATTGTTTATGAAATTTGAATAAGGGGTCAATATTGGTATTACCATTGACAGATGACATCTTTTAGAAAATGAGGGTAAAAAATAAAATAAATTAAAATGCTGAAATGAAATGAAAGGGACCTCAGTTAATAAATAGCTTCTTATTAGCAATCAGAGGGGTATACTATATTATTAATCAATAAAAAAAAGAATAAAACTAAAACTAGAATAAAACAGATGAAAAAAATGCAATAACAGAAAGAAGGGGTACCAACCTGCAAAGGTAATATTATATCTCGCTTTTACAAGTAGGGATAGGGTTCAATATCCACTATGATGTTATGGCAATACCTTCTGTTTTTAACAAGATTGATAGGATCTTGGTTCTTTAAAAGAACTGATATATCTTTAAAGAGTTGACGTCTAATTTTATATCTTGAAGAGTAAAAATATAAATAAACAAATCTTGTTAGATACTTTGTTATTTATTTTATTATTTGTTTTTATTTACACTCTTTCCTCATTAGGAAACTTCCAGATATTTTTGAGTCACGTGAATACCGAACCACGAAAAAATTGTGTCGCCAGCTGGAAATTTGGCGTCGAATAGAATAAGTGCTAGTATATATTGATGAGTTTCAAATTAATATTTAGTTATTTAGTTTTATATGACAAGTGTAAATGTATCAAGTAAGTGTCTGCTGTGCAAAATGAAGATAGAGAGTGAATACCACGTCTCTTGAATATATTATTGAATTACAGATACATATATATATATTGTTGGAGATATTCTTTGCTCTTTTATTCAATTGTGGTTCATTCACGAACATTAGTTTTCAGTAGCAGTAGCTTCAGTTTCAGCCTTTTGTTGTTGTTCTTTTTCAGCTTGTTCAGCAGCTCTCTTTTTGGCTAATTCAGCTTTGATTTCTTCTTCCTTTTGTTTGAAAGCTAAATCCAATTTAGCAATTTCAGTTTCAACGACCTTAATATTTATTTCAGTTTGTTCATCTTGCTTTTCCAAGAATTCTTCGTTCTTCTTCTTTAATTGTTCAATAGTGGTAGCGGCTTCATCCTTAGAAGTTGGGACGGTAACATCTAATTCAGCTAATAAAGCAATCATAGTTGGTTCTAAGAAGAATTGAGTACCAGAAGGAGCTTGAGTGGTGTTAGCACCCTTCTTCTTGTGCTTCTTGGACTTAGATTGTGGAACTCTAGAGAATGAGTCATCCTTACCACTCTTCATGGGAACTAAATCGCCATTGTTAACTGGAGTTAGATTGTTAATCTTATTAATAGTGGCATCATTAGCAGAGTTATCATTAAATAAAGATTTCTTTGGTTTAGTGTAAGTTGGATCTAAAATTTCTAAAGCATTTTCAATAGCATCAATTTCAGTAGAGAAAGCTGGTGTTTTAGCATGAGTTAATTTTTCTTTTAGAACATCTAATTGATTATCTCTTAATTCAATTAATTTGGCTAATTTTTGATCTTCTTCACGTCTTAATCTTTCCTTTTCTAATTTAGCTCTGAAAGATCTAAATTCAGCATCAAAATCATTTTGAATTTGACGAATACCAGCTCTGATATCATCCTTCTTTTTATATAATAATGATCTCTTATTGAATAATACTTGTCTCTTATCATAAACAGATTTAGAACCTTGTTGGATGTTATTTAATTTCTTTTGATTTTCGTCAAATTTATTAGATAATTCCTTTGGATTGTAATCAGAATTTAATTTAGCCTTCAATTCAGTAATCTTAGCTCTATCTTGTTCAATAGATTTCTTAATTGGTTCAACTAAAGCTAAATCTTTATTCAATTTGTTTAAAGATTGTAATTCTTTAACTAATTTTCTTTCTTCAACCAATGGTAATTCACCGGATTCAATCATATCATCAATTTCAGTAATTCTTTGTTTGATTTCAGAAGAACTGTTATATCTAGCATTCTTTTTGGTATTGTAATTGTTAGAGATATCTAAGTTCTTCTTCTTGATAGAAGCATTTAATCTTTCAATATCCTTGAAAATATCATTTCTTTGCTTCTTCAAGTCAGATTGATCCTTCATTATAGTTTTCAAGTTGTCCATAGTCTTTTGCTTTTCATCAGCATCACGTTGAGGTAGACTGACACCGTCAATTTCTTTCTTAACTGCATCAATTTCAGCATCAATTTTCTTTAATTGAGTTCTCAAAACATCCAGTTTTCTATCTCTAACTTGGACATCTGGTCTCTTTAATCTATTGTTGTTGTTGCTGTTATTGTTGTTATTGGAAGACATGTTTATTCAACTTGATCAATTGCTCGAAAAAAATCAAATCTAAAGACAAATTTCGCAAGTAGATCTTTTCATTAATTCAATTACTCTTTAAATAATGAACCAAGTGTCCAAAATGAAATAAATACGTGTTGTTTTGTTGAAAGTTCTGGAACAACTTCGTGCTGCAAATGTCGCTTTCCACGGCGTCACCTTAAACGAACCTTCGAAAAATAAATGTCTCTAATTAAAGTTGTCACTCAAAATCCTACATTATAACGAATATTATCTAGCACAAATACTTTCATATGTCATTGGTTAGAATTTGGTATAGAAACTATGCTTCTCAGGTTGTCGGTTGACTTCATGACTTTGGTCTCAAGGCGGGTAGAACAGTATACGAGCAGCCACTTTGCATTTGTCAAGACAAATTTCATTGCTGTCGTCCAATCTAAGGTAGGCTTACCGCCATACAATTTTACTGATATACCATTGATATTATCTCTGTGCATATGATACGGTAATTCTAATCTTGAATCATCAAAAGCATCATTTACGCTAGGCTCTAAATTTGTTTCGGTAGCGGTATCTTCAGGATCACCACTGAGGCTTGTACTGCCTAGACTTTCACAGATAATGTTCATTACCGCTAATATACTTTCCATAGCCTTATCAAAATCAGTCTCTTTATGAAAGAATTTCCCAATTTTAAAATTTTCATCGTTAAATGTATCAAATTTTATCCAATCATGTGTTTCTTCGTTAAGATAAAATATCCTGGAAAAGGTACCTCTAGGCTCTAATTTATAATTCGATAGTTTAATATTGAATTTTTGCACTATTGTATTCAACAATAGAATAATCTGACCTATACCAGTATTAATCTCGTTCCAACTTACAGGACTCTCGGCATAACCACCGATTCTTAAATTATTAATAACCCCAAATGGTCCCTGATGTGAAATTTTGAATGCTTCATTAAATAGGTTTAATTTTCTTAATCTATCCATTTGATTTAAACTATTTTCATATTGATTATTAAGTGACTCAATTTCTTTGTAATATTCATATTTCTTAAATTCATTTTTATTAATTTCAAATATTAAACGCTTTTCATGATCTTTCTTCTTCTCAATTTCTCTATTTAATTTATCTATAACTTTATCCATTTCTGCATTTTCATCTTCTAATTTTTCAAGTGTCTCAAATAAAGTCTCCATTTCATTTTTCATTGAATTATCCACTTTGTTAGTTTCGTTACTATTTCCATCATCAGTATGCTTATTAGTATGTTTCGATATGTTTTTCTGTTTCTTCAATCTATTAATAAATTGTTCGTAAATTTCTTTCTCCTTTGTTAATTCATCATATTCCACATTCATCTTCTCTATTATATAATCACAACATTCCTGACATAAAGGGTAATCAATGGAACTTTTATTTGATAAGATGTTGAACATGTTATTTAACACTTTAATCTGTTTTGATACAGTCACAGAGGTATCAGATTCATCATCATCGACACCCATATAAAGTTCTTTTTCTGTATCGGTAATATCTGTATTCAGAGACCTTTCATAATCATATGCACTATCTGTTGTTGCTGGTAAATCTTGTTTAGATATTGGTGATGAACCTTTATCTTTATTCTTCAAAAACACAAATGATTCTTGAACCAAAGATCTGTCTATCATTGAGTCATCAATTGCCTTTATCATATCTAGTTTCTTTAATCTATCAGTTGGTATCTTATATTGGTTAACATTATTGGCCTTAGAGTTTAAAAGGAGTTTCCTTTGTGCATCACTCAGGTCCAATATGCTGGAATCTAACCGTAGGGGTAAATGGCAATTCTGGCATTTGTAATCAGTCATTCTAAAAAAATAGATAATTCTACTTAGTATCGTTATATTCCCAACTATTCCTCTTTCAAATCAATTTAAATAATCTTCTTTGAAAAACAGTAACAATTTTATAAGATATTGAAAAATAACTTTTCTTGAAATTTTAATCTCTTTACTGATCCTTTCCTCTTCTGAATGTTACTATAATAATCAATATGCGTTAGGCAAAGTTAAAAAAATATACAAGGTAATTATCAATTATGCAAATCTATACGTATCTGATACTTGAGAATCATGAGAATGATATATTAACAATCTTATATGATCTTTGTAATTGCAAACAGGTCATTTAATACAGAAAACATTCCCTTCTTATGATTCAGCTAGTGAAGTGATTGCAGTATAAGGAAATATACATCTTCACACCGCATATAAATATCTATAAATGAAAATAAATTTAATGTATCTTTTAAACTATTAAAATCAGTTATAATAACTTGAATATAAGCAATTACATACTTAATTGAATAATATACTGAGACTCATATCTTTTTTGTGGAATAATTGTGATTGTAGCGCTTATTTTCATGATTTCTGGTGAATATTTCAGTTCTTTAACTGTGAGAGCGATGAGATGAGCTTAAAAAAATCAGCAAAAGTTCAATATTAAACAAATATAATAGAGATTTTAATAAAAGATCTTCTCTAAAATAGTAATAGTGAAGATACCTTTAGGTAAAAAAAAGCAATAGGAAGATTCAGCTATGGGTAAAGTTTCTAAATCTACAAAAAAGTTTCAGTCTAAACATTTGAAAAGAACTTTAGACCATAGAAAAGAGTTGAAAAAACATGGTCAAAAGATCAAAGGTAGACGTGGTAACAAAAGTATAGACCAAAAGCAAGATATTGCTGGGACTAAGGAAGAACAGATTTTAAAAAAGTCTGTTAAAGAAGAAGTTTTCAGAGATTTATCTGTCGAGAAATTATTCAATTCTGATTTCGATCTTCCATTTGACAAAGCTTCAGTGAAAAATACCAGTAATAAGATAGTTGAGAGTGAAGATGAAAGTGACGATGATATGAAAGAATATTTAAATGGTGAAGCCTCTGATGATATTCCTAAACCAATTGAAAGGCAAAAAGCTAAAACACCAAGAGTGATTGTTAAAGATTTGAAAAAACTTAAGAATGCAGATGACTACGTAACCGTATTACAGTCATTCACTTCTTCTAATGCCTCAAGAAAATTTTCTACTGAAGAATTTGTTGATAATTTAATTGAAAAGTTTCCTTTTAAAATGGACAATAAGAAAGAATGTAGAGTTATAAGAGATAATGAAGACAATAGAAAATTAATAGGAGACATAAAACCACTTCTAAAACATTTAGTTGATGGTCTTAATTCCGAGGATGAAGATTTTATGAATGTTCTACAACAGGCATACAAATTGTTCCCATTTTTCTTGAGACATCCTGAAGATAAAATAATCAAGAAAATATTCAGCACCTTATTGAATAAAATAATAGATTCTGATGCTGCTACAGCAGAAATTCAAATTTTTATCAAATCAGTTCTAATTGAATTTAAAGGTAAAACTTTGAAGACTTTCTTAAGGATTGGTTATTCAAAATTTATTAAGCATTGTTCCAAATATAATTTCAAAACACGTACAAAAATTGAACTTTTTAAAGAAATTTTAATTGAACTATTTACTATTGATGAACTTTTATCTTATGAAATCGGTTATGAATATGTTAAACAATTAGCACTACATTTGAAAACAACTATCGATAACGATAAGGGTGATGATAATAAAATATATTTAAAAATTTATAATTGGCAATTTGTTCAAGCTTTAATGTTCTGGAGTAGAGTAATAGCAGAAATAAATGAACAAGAAAGTGAAGTACCAAATGACAAAAACAAAATAAATGAACTAATACATCCTTTGATCCAAGTTCAATTTGGTACAATTAAATTAATTCCAACTGTACAATTCTTTGCATTAAGATTTCAATTACTGGAATCATTGATTCAAATTCTTGAAGTTTCAAAAGTATTCATTCCTATTACCCCATATTTATTTGAAGTTTTATCTTCCCCATTATTCCAAAGACAAATTTCTAAGAGACAAGATGTAGAATTTGACATAGACACCAGTTTAAAATGTAATCAAGATATTATCAACACAGAAGTATACCAAAGTATTATTATAAAGAAGTTCTTATCACAATTTAAAAGAATTATCAAGATATATGAAACCAATATTATATTCCCTGAATTCTTTTTACCAATCTTTAGATATATTGAGAACTTTATTACAAGACATCAAGATGACAGTAATCTAACTGATTTTTGTTTAAATTTGGAGAGAATCATGAGTAAATTAAAAGAAAATTCTAAATTTATCGACAACAAGAGATCCCAAATCAATTTCTCACCGGACAATAGAATTGAAGCAAACAAATTCTTGCAATGAGAAACGAAGTCATTGAACATGTATAGTATCAGCATATTATATTCTATTAATAATATATAAATATTTGTAGAGAAATAACGAGGCACACATATATATATATACTCTGTATAATAAAACTTATCCAAAATATAATCAAGAAACCAATCTTTAAAAAATAGAATACTTTTTTTTTACGTTGTCAATATTATGTAGATTTTTTCATTAGGTGCTTTCGTATTATATATAGAATAACCTTTATTTTTAAACTGCTTAACTGCAGCGCGGTTAAAAATTTAAAGGTGTACTTTATAAAGATTTACATCAGAAGATATATCTTATTAGCAATAAAGAACAATATACTTATCATTTACGATATTTACGATGAATTGCAATAGTGTAGATGAGATGGATGATACCACATTAATAGATACTAGTTTAGAAGAAGATGCTTTATTAAACTCATCTCATAAAAAACAAGATGATTCTAATCCAAAGGAAAGAATAGTAACAACAAAGAATTCATTTAAAGTACCTTTCCGTGTTTCTAAACAACCTAATACATTAAAGAAAGATTTCAGTGATGGTATACACCTGCCTATTCATAATAGTTTTATTCTAAAGAATAAAGAATTAGTTAGAGAGCGTAAAATGTTGAAAACAGAAATAAGTGAGCTTAAAAATGGTATAAAAATTCTTGAAAATTTTCAAAAAGAAAGGGAGGTATTAGAATTGATAAATAAATGGAGAGGGGTATCACAATGTGGTATGTCATATATACATAATTCAACACTTATTAAAATTAATAAAATGGGTGGTTACACTAATTTTTTAAAAACTGAATTAGAGAGTGAAAAGGATAAAATCGAATATCAATTCGAATTAGAAGCTGATATTGAATCTTATTTTGAAAGTGAAGAGTTTATTAACATGTGTGCTGATGATCAACAAGAAGTAAGAGTACAAGTAGATGAAAAAATGTTTGAATTTGAAAGAGTCAAAGAGAAAAAAATTAAGGAAATTGATAAGAAGATGGATGAAATCGAAAATTGTAATCCCGATAAACAGATTTTTTCAATGAAAGAATTGGCAAAAAGATTGAATGTTGAATACAATTTAGTTTTCCCTGAATAGAATATATATTTTTGGAAAGATCAAACCCGTTTACATTAATACTTTTTTTTATTTGTTAGTAAAATCTTAATCTAAAAATACCACTGCTAGAATCGAATATATTTATTTTGTTTAGCGCTATTAATTAGTGTCATATTTTTTTTTCATATTATATGAATTTTATATAATGCGGCATCTGATAGAGCAAAAAAAATATTTAGCCTATGAAAAAAAAATAAGAATAAAGAAAAAATTGAATTTGATCTAACGTTAATATAAGATTCATCATAGTTCTTTTTTCAGAATTGAATTTATATTTCATAATATAGATCAACAGGAAATAAATCTTTTTAAATACATTGATAAATAATGAGTGTTGATATTTTAAAAAGTTCAATTAATCAATATTTAGAAGAGTTACCACAACCTGTTCAAAATAGACTATATGAATCTCCAGCAACATGTTTAGCTATATATCGTTTAATGCCACAATTATCAAAATTCTTTATCATGTCAATGGTCTTTAATGAGAATGAAGTATTATTACGTGATCTTGATCGTTGGGTAAAACCTAATTCAAAATTACAATTTCAAGAAGCTATTAAATCAATGAAATCATTACATTTATTAGTTCCAAATAAATCAGCTAATAATATGATAACGATAAGTTTGAATTCTACATTTAGACAAAGTTTTAAAAATGCATTAACTGGTGGTGAAATTAATAATTCATTTGGTATTGTTGTTGAAAGTGAAGATGATGTAGTTAAATTTAGTACATTAGAAGAATATGCAATTAATAAATGGGAGACTATATTACATTTTATGGTTGGTACACCATTAGCGACATCACCATCTGAGAATGTATTAAATTTATTAAAGCATTCAAAATTAATGGAAGAGAATGAAAGTACTGGTGAATTTAAAATTACAAATGAAGGTTTCCAATTTTTATTACAAGAACCAAATTCACAAATATGGACATTATTATTACAATATCTAAAATTAACGGAGACATTACATATGGATCCTGTTGATATTTTAAATTTTATATTTATGTTAGGTGCATTAGAATTTGGTAAAGCATATAGTATTTCAAGTTTAAGTGAAACACAAAAGAAGATGTTAAAAGATATGAGATATTATGGATTAATCTTTCAAAGGACATCAAATCCAAATTTATTTTATCCTACAAGGATGGCAACAATGTTAACATCTGATACTAATAATATCAGAACAGCATCAACAGCTATGAATAGTTTGTTAAATAAGAAAGAACAAGGTAATAATAATAGTAATGAAACTAGTAATAATAATAATCAAAAATTAGAGAATGATGATCAAGTGGGTAGTGAAACTACAACGATATCCGATGGTGCATTAATTATTGAAACTAATTTTAAATTATATTCATATTCTAATAGTCCATTACAAATTGCTATATTAAGTTTATTTGTTCATTTAAAGACTAGATTTGCCAATATGGTTGCAGGTCAAATCACTAGAGATTCGATAAGAAGAGCATTAAAGAATGGTATCACTGCCGAACAAGTAATTGCATATCTATACACTCATGCACATCCACAAATGAGGCGACTGGCTGAAGAAAGATTAGAGAAGAAATTAGAATTAGATCCTAATTCAAAGGAAGTATTGCAAGTACTTCCCCCTACCGTTGTAGATCAAATCAAACTATGGCAATTAGAACTGGACAGAATTATCTGCAATGAGGGGTCCCTATACTCTGACTTTGAAAACAACCAAGAATACAACCTTCTGTGCTCATACGCAGAAGACATTGGCGTCTTGCTGTGGAAGAACGACAAGAAGAGGAAGTTCTTCGTTGCCAAAGAGGGTAACTCCCAAGTGCTGGACTATGCACAAAGGAAGCTTAAGAAGAAATAGTCCAACTAACTACTACATCTATTCAATATGTTTCCAAAGTATCTAGCTATATAGTCATTTAATAAAATTGACCCTCCTGTGGCAGACCGGACAAAATTTCCGCAAAACGTAAAATTTGAGGAAAATACTTCCAAAAGAGGCAGAAAAGTGAACAAAATTACCTATACAGGCAAAATATCGCATATTCTCTTTTTCACGCCGCACGAATTCCATGGCAACTGACAGCGGAATTCTTATTCTAATTCTAACGAGAGGGTTTCTTTGGCTGCTGTCAGATCTCAGCGCAGATTGCCTGGCTACTTGTAAGGTGGGGGCCTCTGAAGAGGGCTGGTGGAAAGGAATTATGTCATAGAGATCAGTTTTAATTGTGGGGTAGAAGTTGAGCCCTGTGATAAGATACTGCTATGAATAGATTGGTGAATGTGGAGAGGGGGGAATGTATTGGCTTGCTTACTGGGTTGAAAAATAATAATAGTAGTTAATTAATGTAATAATATATTGTTTATTCAGTTTTTTCAAACATATATAAATGGACTGGGTATTGGTGATATGATATCAATTCAAGTCTTTCCTTTTATCTCTTCTCTATTATGTTTCTATATAATCATCAACAAACAAATATTGTATTGTTAACTATTATACAATAACAAACTCTTTTTACAAATCTTTTTAAATAAAAAAAGGAAATACTCAAAAAATTACACTTCGTTTACTATAAGTATTATTAATTTTAGCAAAAATTATTACAACAATGTCGAATATTAACAGTATTACTGGCGTTGAATTAAACAATGTCTCTTCTGAATCATTACCTGCTTCAAATGAAGAAATTAGATATGCTCAATCCATTAAAAGTGATGAATCAAAGGATATGGATACGGAATTAGAATTACATCTATCTGATGATGATACTAATGATGTTATGGAATTACCAAAAAAACCAACTTCTGCTTATATTTCCGTTTGTATCATGTGTTTAATGGTCGCTTTTGGTGGTTTTATTAATGGTTGGGATATTGGTACTATTGGTGGTTTTGTAGCTCAAACTGATTTTATTGAAAGATTCGGCCAATTAAATTCAAATGGTGAGTATTATTTATCAAAAGTTAGAACTGGTTTATTAGTCGCTATCTTTAATATCGGTTGTGCTATTGGTTCTGTAACTTTAGGTCGTTTAGGTGATATTTATGGTCGCCGTCTTGGTTTAATCACTGCTACTATTATCTTTGTCGTTGGTGTTATTATTCAAATTGCTTCTGTTGACGCTTGGTATCAATATTTTATCGGTAGATTAATCGCTGGTATCGGTATGGGTATTATCGCTGTCCTATCACCAATGTTAATCTCTGAAGTCTCTCCAAAACATTTAAGAGGTGCTATGGTCTCTTGTTATCAATTAATGATCACTTTCGGTATCTTCCTTGGTGACTGTTGTAATTATGGTACTAAAACTTATGATAATTCTGTTCAATGGAGAGTTGGCTTAGGTATGCAATTTGCTTGGTGTTTCTTTATGGTAGGTGCTATGTTATTCGTACCTGAATCTCCAAGATTTTTAGTTGAAAAAGGTAAAATTGAAGAAGCTAAAAATTCTATCGCTAAATCCAATAAAGTCTCTGCTAATGATCCATCTACTATTGCTGAAGTTGAATTAGTTCAAGCCGCTGTTGATGCCGAAAGAGCTGCTGGTGAAGCTGGCTGGAAAGAATTATTACAAACTAAAAATAAAATCTTTCAACGTGTTATTATGGGTATCGCTGTTTTAGGTTTACAACAATTAACTGGTGCTAATTATTTCTTTTATTATGGTGCTACTGTCTTTAAAGCTGTTGGTTTAGATGATTCTTTTGAAACTACTATTATCTTTGGTGTCGTTAATTTTGCTTCTACTTTTGTCGCTTTATATGTCGTTGATAAATTTGGTCGTCGTAGATGTTTATTATGGGGTGCTGCTGCAATGGCAAGTTGTATGGTCGTTTTCGCTTCAGTTGGTGTTACAAGTTTATATCCAAATGGTGAAGATGCTGAATCATCCAAATCTGCAGGTAATGTTATGATCGTCTTTAGTTGTTTATTCATTTTCTGTTTTGCTACAACTTGGGCTCCAATTCCATTTGTTATTATCTCTGAATCTTTCCCATTAAGAACTAAAGCAAAAGGTATGGCTTTAGCTACTGTTTCTAATCAATTATGGAATTTCTGTATTGGTTTCTTTACTCCATTTATCACTGGTTCAATTGGTTTCTATTACGGTTATGTTTTCATGGGTTGTCTAGTCTTTGCTTATTTCTATGTTTTCTTCTTTGTCCCAGAAACAAAAGGTTTACAATTAGAAGATGTCAATATTATGTGGGAAGAAGGTGTTTTACCATGGAAATCTAATAATTGGGTTCCACCATCTAAAAGATCTGTAGATTATGATGTTGCTGAATTAGCCAATGATGATCAACCAATGTTTAAAAAAATGTTTGGTAGAAAATAAAAATAATTAATTAAAATAACATTATTCGCTTTCTCTCTCTCTTTTATTTTTTCCATGATTTATGAAATTTTTTTTACTACTCAAAATTGTCAACATTCCTTTAAAATTTACTTTATGCCATTCATTTCTTTTTTTCTCTCTTAATGTCCAAAACATTCTATTTTAATGACTTATCTCCTTCTGTATATTAATAATGAAGTGAGTATGATTAATGCCCCTTTATCTCTATTTTATTTATTTATGAATCCCCAATTATATCTAGATACATATTTGTTTTTTGATTCTTGATAGAATTTAATTAAATCTTTATATAATTTAAACTATTATTTATTTAGTATACCAATATTTTATTATTCTCTTTATTTGTTTATTTACTGACACGTTTGAATTGCAACAGAATCACGAAAAACGAAGTAGCCGCGCTTTCAGGTATTATTTCCTGATTAGGAATCTGCTTGTTAAACTAAAACTTTTTCAATATTTAAATAAATTTAAAAATTGAAATATTGAAAAAAAAAAATAAAAGATGGTTCCTATAAATGTGGCAAAAAAGTGATTAGTACGTTAAAGTACTACTTGTGTGGAACTGGTAGAGCGATCAATAGTAACTTGACTCAAAGATTCCGTGACTCAATGCAGTTTTGGTCGGTCGGGTCCCGATTCTGAAGGAGTGTTAGATAACGTAAATACAAGCCATCAAATGGCTGATACCGTTGGAAAACAATGGACAACAGAGTAGTCATTAAAATCAACAAACTTCGTTGGCTAAAAAACATATACACTTTATTTTCTATAATTAAAGAATACACCAATTGAAAAGAAAGGCTATTTATTTAGAGCATCACACACATTTAGTAGTAGATACTACGCCATTATTATCTGTTATTTGAATAAATCGGAATTTGAACGTTATATCTTAAATTATCTCAAAACTTTCCATTCCTTTCTTTTTTATTAGCTCACCAAGATCTTATAAGTACATGTATTAATGAAATTTGGAACACTGATATTAAATAAGTCTGTCCCAGAATGGAAGTACTACAATATAGATTATAATAAATTAAAATATTTTATTAAACAGATAACATCAGAACCAGGTCTAGCTAAGAATAGAGATAACTTTGAGCATGAAATTATCACCTTAGGAGAACTGTTTAAAGAACAATTTCAAAATGTGAATCTTTTTGTTTCAATGAAAATAAAAGAGATAACCACAAAATTATTCTCAATTGAAAATTCAGTTATAAGTATTAAACAAAAATATGACCTATTAGAATCAAACCCAAATGATAGATCTATTAAATTATTTTTAAATGAACGTAAATTAACTTTACAATTAAAACAGTTACGTTTATTGACAAAATATTTAGATGAATGTAATTCTGTTCTTCAAAAATTATCTAGATATTTGGTTTTACAAAAAATTGCAGTAAGAAAATTATTTAAAAAATTATTAAAGCATACAAATATCGAAAATAAGGATATTACTGCAAGTTTTATCAAAAATTTTAAATCATCTAAGGAATTTACAAGAGGGTATGAGGGAATTTCATTTTTCAATTTGGATCTTGATTCTTATATATCAGAGGTTACAATTATCATTGATGTTAAAGAAGAACTAGAACTAACTTGTAAAGAATTTTTATCAAACGTTCCAAAATCTAATAATAATCCAAATAACACCGTTACTAAGCGTTTGTCTTCTCTTTCGCCACTTGATACTAATATAGAGCATGATTTTTCCAATAGAAGACCTTCACTTAAATCTTTAAGATCTTTAAAATCTTTTAAGAATACAACGTTCAATTCTACATTAGATTTTGATAAGGCATTTTTGGGTAAAAGTGACCCAATACAAAAGTTTTTAATATCATCTGAAAATATTGAAGAATTTAAGTTTATACTTTTAAAAAATGGTTTCCAGTTATTTAATGATCATGTCATAGGTGTTTCAAGAGAATTAATAAATGAAACTCCAACATCTGCTACAAGTTCTACATTTAATAATTCTGGGAACCCAGGTCAACATTCTTCGATTTCTGAGATCCATGATGTAGTTAAGAAAAAATCAATTTCAACAGAACAAATTAATTTAAGTTTACAATTTTTAGATTCTAAGCAGGACTTCGATATTTCAAAAAAATTGAAAAAATTTCAACAAGCCGATTCAGAAGTAATTTTCCCAAATATTATTCAAACTTGTCATGATTCAAATTTGTTGAGTGAAAAATGTATTATTATGTGTAAAGTTCGTGGTATTCGTGATCATATTACTACCAACAATATTCCTCTATCTTATTTTTTGAATTTTACTCAAGATGATGAAGATATTCCAGAAGATGAATTCAAAAAGCAACCAATTGATAAATTATTATTAGATTGGGTAAATAAACATCATTTAAAAATTTCACCAAAAGTTACCATTACTTTTTGTAGGACAAGATTTATATCAACGACTGCAGATGAACCTTATCTAATTTCAATTGATGATACAATTATGATCAATGACAAACTTGTCACACTACATTCTGTTGTAGAAATAAGGAAATTACAAAATACGATTGCTTGTAAACAATTAGCACAGCCTGAACAGATCGACCACAATAATAAACTGGATAAAAAATTGAAAAATATAATGGAAATACTTTCAGATAACAGTGTTCAATGTTTTCCTATTGAATTAAATGATACCATATGGAAAATAGCTCTTCAGTTATTTGATATTAGCACTCATGAAATGACTATACAGTTTTTTCAATTATTATTAGGAGATAGATATACTATTGACGAAAATGATAGTTTAACTGATTCTGAATTTTTTGGTTTGGGGTCACATATTCTTCAAAAGGAGTATTTATCAAAGTTTAATATCGAACAACCTAAAAAACAATATTCTGTTAAGAGCATTAAGAAGAATTCAGTATCTACTATAGCAAATAGTACAAATGATCAAACACCTAAAATTCGTTATTGGAATGAGTTTGATAATGGTGAAGAAGCAGATTTATATAATAATGATCAACTAGATGAAATTAGTGAATACAGTTCTGATAATAAAGATCAAGGACTTCTTATTTTCAATAAAAATGTTATTACTGGTATATATAATTTTGGTATTAAGATCGAAAGAATGTTTGGAGTCGAAGAAGAAGATTCAACGTATGCTAGTTTACTGAATCAAGCTCCTCCTTCTTCCAATTATGGTAGTACTAGTAGGGCAACAAGCTCTTCTATTTATTCTGAAACATCTACTGATGATCTGCGAAAATTTTTACAATACACTAGACAAGATCTTGAAAATTCAGATTCTGTATATGAGTATAGACATGATCAAGTATTAACGTTCATGTATTTATCATCTTTACTGGTATCTTGTCTTACCTGTGGTGTATCACTGGGGATTGTCTTAGCTCTTTTCACCGAAGATGATTCAAATGAAAGCTTAGAGGTAGCTACTGCCTTAGTTAGCATAATTATAGCTTCTTTATTGATATCTTTATTGTTAAGCTGTTTCAGTTTACTACTTCTCTTTAGTAGATTTCAACTAGCTCCAATGTGGCATTACATTTCTGAATTCATCTTATTTTTCACTATAACATGCACTGTTTGTTATGGTATAATTGAAATATTCTTTTAAGGATATTATTATATATTCAAACTAATTATTCATTTCATAGCTTAATCATTCAATATATTCATTAATATTTTATTTATTTATCTATATAAGTTTATTCTATGATTCAGAATCAGAAAATTTCAATTCGTCCATGAAACCAGCATATTCATCATCAATTACTTCTATAGTATCAAGAATGTCTTCTCCCTTGTTATCATTATTAACATTCTTCCCCTCCTTATTTTTTTCACTGCTTTGAACTATAAATCTACCACCATTTTCAGATGTATTTTCTGCTTCATTACCAGATATAGAACTTTCATTATTATCATCGTAGTAATTATCTTCAACATTGTTATGTGACGGTAGAAAACCACCGCCTTGCATAATATCTTGATCAGAATATTCTTCTACAAGTGAGTGATTATCCTGTTGTTCTTCTATAAGAATATCATTAGTCGTATCACCATTTATTTCATGAGAATTCGATAGCTGGGGCTCATTGTTATATGTATTTTCAATATCACTCTCTTGATAGTTTTGAGGTTCAACGGCAGGACCTTCTCCAGATACCAATCCAGGTAAGAATCCACCGTTATTATATTCTTCTGTATTTTCTTCTTCACTTTCATTTACTTCTTCTCTTTCTTTATTTTCATTTTCTTTATCCTCAGTAACTGTACCATAAGTAAAATTCAATTTATTCTTAACTGCTAATCTTTTCAATAAGGTATTCCAAACGTTTAAAATATTCGTGAGTCTATCTCTTTGTTCATATTCAATTTGAGCAATTTTCATACCTTCAATTGCCACTAATACTGCTTCCTTATACCATTTTGCTACTACTACACCTGATATTACTGGTTTAGCACTACGTTTTTCAAACTTAAATTTAGTAACAGCTGGTGCAAAATCAATATTAATAAATCTTGCTGCTTTAACAGCGATATCACTTTCAATCAAGACACAATTTGACGGTATCATTGAACTTATAAAGACTTCAATATTACCGAATGTATTAGTTTTAATTTCACCTGCTGGGGAAGCTAAGGGTGGCATATAAAGTTGAGTATCTTCCATAGAATAAAGTCTTTCTTCTTCATTTTCTTCTAATGTCACTCTTGAACGTGATGGAATTGATTTATATGCTTTAGCACCTTGTTTTAATATTCTACCTAAACTATACCATTGTCTACCAGTTTTCAAATCTATAATATCTTTTCTTTTAAAGACTTTTAATAATTTTTTTTGAGTTTTTGATTTTAAATGTAAATAACCACATTCTTTTGAACCTGGACGAATCACTTGATTTGTATGTATATCTTTTTCTAATACATAGAAAGGGTGATTTTTCATATCTTGTAAATTATCTGGCATTGGTTCATCATAATCACGTTTATCAAAATATGAATCTTCATAATCATCAATTTTAGTTCTTTTACGTTTTGAAAACGAAGATATTAATTTATTATACCAATCATAACCAATTTTTGATTTTGTAATACGTTTTTTAATAATTTTTGCATTATAAAGTTTTGCATAACGACGAGTAATATCACGACAACCAAATTTTCTATCATAAGCGATAATATATCTTAAATTATTATGTTTCATTGGTATAGTACCTTTTGGTTGTAATTTAGTAGAATAAGAAATTTGTTCAATAATTTTAAAATTTGATGGATCAATAGTAATCCAAGATTTAGCGAATTTATCCCAAACTTCACACCAAAAAATTGGATATTTAAAAGAATCATTTTCAATTTTAGAATTTTGTGATTTTTCTTTTAAATCTGTAAAATCAGGTGGTTGTAATGAAAATATTAATCTTGCATTAACATTACAAGATCTTAATAAAGCGACAAAACCCATTGATTTAAGATGTTTATTTCCTTTACCATGAAGTATTGATTTAATAAAATTATTCTTTGAATATAGTTTTTTATTTTTCGTTTCATTATGAATTGTCAAATTTGACCAAGAATGCATATAAAATGGATCATTTTCATTTAATGGTAAAATAATTTTCCAATGATTTTCCCAAATATGCATTGCATCTTTTAAACCATTAAGTAATTTTCTAGTACTTCTTAATGGCATTTCTAAATCTCTATCTGGATTTAATAAATTATAAATATTATCAGATAACATTGGTGATAATTTTTTTAAAAGTTTATTATTATTTAAGTATTTATTATAAGTTGAACCAATTGAAATTAATAAAATTAATGAAATCATATGATAAAATTTTCTATAATGTCTTACTTCATTTGAACAAATATTTTTAACAATTGATTTTTTTTTATTCTTTTTTTTATCAATATTATTTGATTTATCGAATGTAATTGATAAACTACCATCTTCATTAATTGAATTTGAATTATTAGTCTCATCATCAACTACATCTTCAAAATCATCTGAATTATAATCACTTTCAGAAGAATCTTGATTATTATCAGATTCTGATTCAATATTAATAATTACTGTATCTTTAGGTGGTGGTGTATTAGATAATTTTATACGTTTATTATTATTATTTGTTTTTCGTTTAACTAATTTAGTAGAATTAGAAGAAGTATCTTTTTCAGATAATACTTTTTTTAAAAGTTGAAAATATTCTGGTTTTAATTGATCACTCATTTTTTTTTTCAAAATAAGGGGAATTGTTTAAAACGGAGTTGATAGATGTATAACAACAATAAGAGTTTCTTTCTTTCTTTCTTTCTTTCTTTCTTTCTAAAGGGAAATAGTAATATCAATATTTTCTAATAAACATTATTCAATATAATGTAGCTTAACATAATTCTCAAATTAATAAACGATATATTATTATTTTTATTTAAATATATACCTTCTAAAAAACAAAAAATATCAATATTTTGAAAAATTTCGCTCTTTTAAGACATGCGATGATCTTGAAAAAAATAATAAAATAAAATATTCAAATACATAAAGTAAAATAAAGAAAGATAATAAAAGAATGAATAATTAAGATTGCATCAAAGTCTCAACATGTTCTAAAAGATCGTGTAAATATTTTTCACAACCACCTAATTCTTCAAGTGCCTTGCATAATTTGTATAAATATTCGTAATTCGTACCACTTGGACCAACGGCGGCAGAGATAACTTTTGCAGTATCTGTTATAAGTTCAGGACCTATGAATTCATCACATTCAGGACCACCTACATATACGTTTGCATGCAGAGTATAAGATTTAGAATCTGAATTTTCTATGAGATCAGGGAATAATAATGGGTCCATATTAATATTAGTCAGTGTCTCTTTAGTAATATGACAAGGTAATGATAATAGATCATAACCACCTTTTTCTCTTACATCTAGATTATGCCTTGTAGATTGTGAATGTGTAGGAGAGATGTAGTATACAACTGCGTACATATAATCATCTTGACAATGAGAGTGTTCATCCAACGAAAGTGAAATGGAAGAGTCATTAATCATGGTGGAAGGTTCAGGAGTAGAATTTGGAGTCTTGACAAGAGTTGCTACTCTTCCAGGAAACTCCTCTGTACCTCTATGATCTGTAGAAGATTGCCAGAAACGTCTACTATAGGAATGAACATAGCATGGTATCCTGAAATCATAGTTTGGAGGTGGTTTGTATATGAGTGACCCGTAGCCTAGTACCCATAGACCTTCTTGCGTGGATTGAACAGTCATTATTACTCCCTTTACTTTGCCCTTATATTCTACAATACAAGGAGCATCCTTTAAACAAATCATTTGTCATCATTATTTAAAGCAAAAAGTGTGTCATGTCAGTATTGTAAGTATGATGGATATGTGCGGTTGTATAACCCGGACATACTATGAACTGGAAGTTGGCGCTGAGCTCAGCGCTTCATCTCTTTATGATAAATACTTCGTTGTATTTATCTTAAGTTTACTGTACATTACATAAATATTTATAGAAGGGTTTTCTTATCTAAAGACCCTGGACATCTGTTTAAATAAATAAAGTAATATTATAAGAACTAGATTATCAATTAATAAGACTATAGTAATATAGCTTCCTTACACCACCAACTATAGGAAAAACTGTGTGCCGTAAAATTGAAGAACCACATGTGATAATGGTGGTCCGGTTACCCAGACTCATGTGGAAGGGGTTGGAATTAGAACTAGCTAGTCATATATAAGAACCACATAACTTTATATCTGAGATAAGAGTAGACATCTTGAACTATGTTTATTTTATCTCATTAAGAAAGACATATTATATTTAACCACATTGCAC
Source organism: Yueomyces sinensis (assembly GCA_030581855.1). NCBI lineage: Eukaryota > Fungi > Ascomycota > Saccharomycetes > Saccharomycetales > Saccharomycetaceae > Yueomyces > Yueomyces sinensis. The sequence goes on from JAKTVU010000004.1 coordinate 276,353, forward strand.
TAACTTTAACTACTGCCTACGATATTTATAGCTACTAGCTTACTTTCTATTCCACCACTGGCTGCTGCACGAAACTAATTACGTTATCATGCAATAGGTAGGATGATACAGGATTAGTATGACAAAAAAATTCCAGCTTTTGGGAAAAATAGGGGAATGGTCTTTAATATAAAAGGATCAGTAAATTCCAACAGTTCATAAATCAAAGATAGACAGCATGAAAATTAGCCAACAAGTATTTGGAAAGACATCAGAAGTAGCCATATTATATTTTGGCAAATATGAGATACAGTAAGAGACCTAATAATAGCAAAAAGAAGGATATTCGAGATACAAAGAATGTAAGCGTACCAAAGAATGCTCCAAATAATAAAGACAGTAGCTACCCAAATGAATACTCTGAAAGTATTCAAAGAGAAACAGAAGAAGGTAAAAAGCTATAAGATACAATAGAGGAAGGTAACACAGCAAGAGAATCAAGCGATACGATATCAGAAGGAAGAGAAGAAGACAATTCATCAAAAACTAATAAGCAAGTACCACTTTTTCAAAAATTTAGAGTACCTCCTCACAAGCTCTTTGGTTTACCTAACGACTTTAAACCTGCGGGCATTTCGCAAGAGGATTATGTAATTTACCCTCATAATACCCAAGGATTTAATCTTGATAGGGCTATGTAACGTGAACGCACACTTATTGAAGAAAACTATCAAGAGCTATTGGATAGGTACGGTCCAGATAACGAAGAGATATATAATATGGCTAGAAAGAAAAGGTTGGCATCCCTTGATGAACGAAAACAATATATGCTTGATCATAACGTTCATGAGTTGGCCAAAAACATTAAATTTGAAGTTCCTAATGGGCCAATACACATTAAAAAAGTATATATGACGCCTGAAGAAAGAGCTGCAGGTGCATACAAGGGTTAAATGTATTTCCGTAATATTTTTAAAATATGTTGCCAAGTATCATTGTATAAAGTAAGTTTTTACACATATGATTCATATTCTAGATATATTGATACCCGAATTATCTAAATAATTGAAGAAGCAGTTCCATCCAAATAAAAGATAACATGCATGTATTGGATAAAGAGTTAACGTAATTAAAGAAGTATTCGATTCTTCCCAAAAAATGATGGTATAATATGTATTCTTGGGAAAATTCTAAGGATTTTGTACCGATAGTCTCTAAACTCACCAATCTACATAGGTTAGTGCTAGCATGTACCCAGCAAGTTGAAACCCCATTTTGATAAGTAACCGGGTATCCTTGGGTACAGACTGTAATATTAAATTTATTTTTAAGCTCTACAAAAGCATTGTAAACGTCATGATCGATGTTACTATCGTCATCGAAGAAAGTTTTGATAGAATTCATGAGGGAAAATAATATTTTTTGGGTTAGGGGTCTGTATAGTCAATTAGAGACTACGATATTACATCCAAAAAAAGTTTATTTTGATTAAATGTGCTAGCTTTTATATAAAAATATCTGCATACATGATTTACAGAGGGGGTAAAGAATTAGGGATCTGTATAGAACTCGTATAATCCTCCTTTCCTCCCCCCTCGACATTCATAATCATAATAAAAAAATACATAGCAATCAATATTAAACTCAGGCAAATAATATTGAAATTTTGACATATATTGTAAGGTGTTGTTACCAAACATTTTTTGAAACAGACTCTAACTGAAAGTATTAAAGTGGCTAAGCTAAAGAAAAATATAAGTTATCATATACTAAGCATATTCAGAAAGAGTAAAATAATTCTAATGTGATTAATCAATTGAAGGATTCCTGTCTATTGAGATGTGATAACTTGAAAATAGCTAGCTGCTTTATATAATTCGTGGGGTCGCAAGTGGATAACTAATTTATCAGTCAAACCGAAGTAAAGGATAGATTCTAACAAAAAAAAAATACCTATATATATAGATATTACAATAATGTATTGTCTTATATATACACTTTACGACATATTGTAAAAAAGAATTATGGGGCCGCTTTTGATTATTCAAATATTTGAGTAAACGTAAAAACTTCTATTTTACATAGAAAACTTGAGCTGAAAGATCTTATTTAATTCTTAAATCTGAATTAATGGATATATTACATGATACAATGGCTTAAAGTATTAAAAATTTAATTAATAATGATCATCGTTTTCCTTAAAAGAAGGTAAAAAACTATTTCAGCTTTAACTAGTCAATGTGAATCATCCCACCTCAATAAAAAACATCAAAGCGGCTCTTTAGAATAGTCCGTGACTTCTGGAAAGATAACCAAAATCAATATAAAAATAGCACCTTCTCTTAAGATGGGCCTAGTTAACATTAAACAATTTACGTATTGGTTTTTAAATACTTGCTACATTTCTAATCTGATAGTCGATGCGTTGGTGATGAGCTGCCTAGAACATCACTAAGTAACGGACTACACGTGATTAGATAGATATTGATGGATATGTGTGGTTGTATAACCCAGACATACTACGAAATGGAAGTTGGCGCTGAGTTCTATCTCATCACTTTATGAGAAATACTTTATTGTATTTATCTTAAGTTTACTGTACACTATATAAATATTTATAGAAGGGTCCTTATCTTAAGACCCTGGACATCTGTTTAAATAAATAAAGTAATATTATTAGAACTAGATTATCAATTAATAAGACTATAGTAATATATCTGTTAAATATATTACAATACTTATATAGCTTCCTTACACCAATAACCATAGAAAAACTGTGCGCCGTAAGATATGGCTACCAGACTTTGGAGCAGGTGGCAAGCAATTGAACACGTTAGTTGTAAACAGAACCTATATACCAGAGATTCTAATTAAGAGAACTTAATATTAAACCATGGAGTAGTAATAGCTTTAACTACTGCCTACTAATCAGTTTATCTTATAGTACCACCCACTCCAGTATCTGTAAGAAAGAGCGCGCTATCAAAGAAGCCCTATTAAAGGGAGCACTGTTAAAGAATACAACAATACAAAACAACTATCAAACAACAACACAAACATTAAATACACAACCATTAATACCATCAATCAATAGCTAATATCACCAGCTGAGATCGCTGGAATCCGATAACTTAGCTCCTGAGCCCCTGCATCACGTGAGCACGACTCCCAATATGACTACTTACACTGAAAAACCAGCGTTGTTTACTGCTGGGAAAAGTGTCCCGCATTCTCCACGTATATATTATAAAATCAAGAAAATGGGTATTTTAGTTATATAAGGACGTGTAGATAGATATTGTTTAATAAATTAGATAAATATATTACATACAGTAGTGTATATGGAGGGGCAAGAGTACATTCTCTATATATATATTCTTCCATCCACAGTGACTTCTCTTTTACATCTCTCTCTACAAGATATTACTGATATTTTTTTCAAATCATAAAAATATAGCACACTTTTTTAACTGATTTCATTATATTACTTTAAATAATACGAGTCATGTCGTATAATAATAATAACAATAATAATATTGGATATTATCAAGATACTGGTTCAAATGATACCCCCGCAGGTTATAACGATTATACCGCCACCCCGGAACTTATTGATGATTCACAATTTGATCAACATCATCATATTGATGATAAATCACCTTTTCAAAAACATACTGATATGTTCGAAGATATAGAATTAGTGACTAATAATAATATAGATCCAAGTATAGATTTAGATAATAATAATAATGATTATACTAGAGTTAATACTCCACCGGATGATGAAAAATTAAATAATTATGGTTCACCTATATCAAATACTTCTACTGTATTCGGTTCACCTAATTTTAGAAAATTAAAATTTGGTAATATTAAAAGAAAGCATAATAAGAAGAAGAACAAGAGTAATAAGAATTTTGATTCTACAAAACCATTGAAATGGGCTAAAAAGAATATTTATGATCCAATTAATCCAAATCGTGATACAACTGAAGACGATAAAAAGAAAAATAGAGCTCATGAATTACGTACCATTTATTTTAATTTACCTTTACCACAAGATATGCTAGATGAAGAAGGTAATCCATCAACTATTTATTCACGTAATAAAATTAGGACTACTAAATATTCACCAATTACTTTTATACCAATGAATCTTTTGTTACAATTTAGAAATTTTGCTAATATTTATTTCTTAATTTTAATCATTTTAGGTGCTGTACAAATTTTTGGTGTTACTAGTCCAGGTTTTCAAGCTGTACCTTTAATCGTTATCGTTGCTATTACCGCTTTAAAGGATGCTTTCGAAGATTCAAGACGTACAGTATTAGATATGAAAGTTAATAACACTAAAACTCATATCTTTGATGGTATAGATAATGATAACGTTGCTGTCGATAATGTCTCTGCTTGGAGAAAATTTAAAAAAGCAAATACAAGATTAACTATTAAAGTCGTTTCTTGGATTTTATCTTATGTTACTGCAGATGGTAAAAGAAAACGTTTAGAAGAAAAGAAAAGAAAGAAACGTCATAATTTGAAAAATAATATTGACCCAAGAAATTCATTAGATTCAATGGCTTCTTCAATTAGAATGTCTGGTGTTTATGATGAAGATGGTTATTACCAATATGATCAAGATGATGGTTCTTTTGTATACGATGAAGATCAATTTAATTTAGTAGATAAATCTTTACCCATTCGTGATGATGTTAAATTTAAAAAAAATTATTGGAAAAATGTTAGAGTTGGTGATATTGTTCGTATTCATAATAATGATGAAATACCAGCTGATATTATACTTTTATCTACTTCTGATCCAGAAGGTTCTTGTTATGTTGAAACTAAAAATTTAGATGGTGAATCAAATTTAAAAATTCGTCAAGCATTAAAATGTTCTTATAAAATTAGAAGTTCTCGTGATATGGCTCGTACTAAATTTTTTGTTGAAAGTGAAGGTCCACATCCAAATTTATTCTCTTATCAAGGTAATTTAAAATGGCATGATACACAAACTAATGATATTAGAAATGAACCAATTACAATTAATGAATTATTATTAAGAGGTTGTACTTTACGTAATACTAAATGGGCTATGGGTATCGTTGTATTCACTGGTGATGATTCAAAGATTATGTTAAATTCTGGTGCTACTCCAACTAAAACTTCTCGTATTTCACGTGAATTGAATTTATCTGTTTTAATTAATTTCTTACTTTTATTCATTATCTGTTTTGTAGCAGGTATCGTTAATGGTTGTTATTATACAAAACATCCACGTTCTCGTGATTTCTTTGAATTCGGTACTGTAGCTGGTAAACCAGCTACAAATGGTTTTGTTGCATTTTGGGTTGCTATCATCTTATATCAATCATTAGTACCAATTTCATTATATATTTCAATTGAAATTATTAAAACTGCTCAAGCTGCTTTCATTTATGGTGATGTTTTATTATATAATGCAAAATTAGATTATCCATGTACACCAAAAAGTTGGAATATTTCTGATGATTTAGGTCAAGTTGAATATATTTTCTCTGATAAAACTGGTACTTTAACACAAAATGTTATGGAATTTAAAAAATGTACTATTAATGGTATACCTTATGGTAGAGCTTATACTGAAGCTTTAGCTGGTCTTCGTAAACGTCAAGGTATTGATGTTGAAGCTGAAGCACGTAAAGAACGTGATGAAATTAAAGTTGATAGAGAAATTATGATCGATGAATTACATCAAAGAGGTGGTAATTCACAATTTTGGCCTGATGATATTACTTTTGTATCAAAAGAATTCGTTAGAGATTTAAATGGTGCTAATGGTGATTATCAACGTAATTGTTGTGAACATTTCTTTTTAGCTTTATCATTATGTCATACTGTTATTACTGAATCTGATCCAAAAAATCCAGATAAAATTTTATTACAAGCACAATCACCAGATGAAGCTGCTTTAGTTGGTACTGCTCGTGATATGGGTTTTAGTTTTGTAGGTAAAACAAAACATGGCTTAATCGTTGAATTACAAGGTCAAGAACGTGAATTTGAAATTTTAAATATTTTAGAATTTAATTCAACAAGAAAGAGAATGAGTGTTATTATTAAAATTCCACCTTCTGAAGAATTTAATGAACCAAGAGCTTTATTAATTTGTAAAGGTGCTGATAGTGTTATATTTAATAGATTAGCAAGGACTATGAATTCAAATGATCCTGTAGTTTTAGAGAACACAGCTAAAGATTTAGAACAATTTGCGCAAGAAGGTTTAAGAACATTGTGTATTGCACAAAGAGAAATTGCATGGTCTGATTATTTAAATTGGAAGGAAAAATATGATGTTGCTGCTAGTTCATTAAGTAATAGAGAACAACAAGTTGAAGATGTTAGTAGTGAAATTGAAAGTGAATTAATTTTATTAGGTGGTACTGCTATTGAAGATAGATTACAAGATGGTGTTCCTGAATCAATTGAATTATTAGGTAAAGCTGGTATTAAATTATGGGTTTTAACTGGTGATAAAGTTGAAACTGCTATTAATATTGGTTTTTCATGTAACTTGTTAAATAATGATATGGAATTATTAGTTATTAATTCTAGTGGTGATAATGAATCTAGTGGTACTAATAATAGTGAAGAAGCTGAAATTGATGATAAGACTGATTCTGTTGAATTAACTATTAGAAGACATTTACAAGATAAATTTGGTATGACTGGTAGTGTACAAGAATTAGAATTAGCTAAAAAAGAACATGATGTTCCACATGGTAATTATGGTGTTATCATTGATGGTGATGCATTAAAAGTAGCATTATCTAATGATGATATTAAAAGAGAATTTTTATTACTTTGTAAAAATTGTAAAGCTGTATTATGTTGTCGTGTATCACCATCACAAAAAGCAGCAGTTGTTAAATTAGTAAAAACTACACTTGATGTTATGACATTAGCTATTGGTGATGGTTCAAATGATGTTGCTATGATTCAAAGTGCTGATGTTGGTGTTGGTATTGCAGGTGAAGAAGGTAGACAAGCAGTTATGTGTTCTGATTATGCGATTGGTCAATTTAGATATTTAACAAGATTAGTATTAGTTCATGGTCGTTGGTCATATAAAAGATTAAGTGAAATGATTCCAGAATTTTTTTATAAGAATGTTATTTTTACGATGGCATTATTTTGGTATGGTATTTATAATGATTTTGATGGTTCATATCTATTTGAATATACCTTTTTGACATTTTATAATTTAGCATTTACATCAATTCCAATTATTTTAATTGGTGTATTTGATCAAGATGTTAGTGATACTGTATCAATGGTTGTACCACAATTATATCGTGCAGGTATTTTAAGATTAGATTGGAGTCAAACGAAATTTTTATGGTATATGTTAGATGGTTTATATCAAAGTGTTATAAGTTTTTATTTCCCATATTGCTTATATTTAAAGACGATGTTAGTAAGAATTGATGGTTTAGGATTAGATCATAGATATTATGTTGGTACGATGGTAACTGGTATTTGTGTATTAGCATGTAATATTTATATTATGTTACATCAATATCATTGGGATTGGTTTTGTGGTATTTTTTTCTGGTTTAGTATTGTAGCATACTTTTTTTGGACAGGTGTTTGGACAAGTTCAATTGATAGTCAAGAATTTTTTAGAGGTGGTGAAAGAATACTTGGTAGTGATGTATTTTGGGGTGTATTATTTATAGGTACATTATTTTGTTTATTACCAAGATTTACATGGGATTGTTTTCAAAAATTATTTTATCCAAATGATGTTGATATTATTAGAGAAATGGTTAAAAGGGGTGATTTTACAATGTATCCAACTGGATATGATCCAACTGATCCATTAAGGCCAAGAATTAGAGGTAAGGATGAATATGATTTTAATAATAATGAAACAGATAATAATGGTGGTATTGAAATGGATAAATTATCACCAAGGGGTAGTTTACAAACAGAAGAGATATCATTAAATATATTTGGTGATCATCATCAACCAAAGAAAGAAGTATCACCAGCGATGAATGATGTTGGTACAGTACAAGAATTTATTGGTGTAAATAATCCATTTGGGGAAGATAAAGGTAAAGGAGAAGTATTTATGTCACAAGAATATAACCAAATTAATGGTGATATAAGTTTAATGGATCAAGAGAATCCATATTCTAGTGAAATACCACCATCATCTACATTTGAACATTCAAGAATGAATTCTGGATATGCTACGACAGTAACAGAACAATCACATATGAATAGTTCGAATGCACCATATGAATATAATAATAATACTAATGCTAACGATAATAATAATGGAGATTTATTCTATGGATATCAAGGATAAATTAAAAAATGAATGTAATGAAAATTTTAAGGGTACTCTATGATAATATTAATAAAAAAGAAGAGTATATTGTAATATAAAAGAATTAAAAAAAAAATAATTTTAAACGAAATAAAAAAAAAAAAATTATGCATTTAAATATTTATAATAATAATAATAATAATAATAATATTAATAATAATGATGATGAAATGACGTAAATAAATATAATAGATAACATTAAATTAATTATTTATATATTTGTGTATGAATATATATATATATATATATATTCAAATAGTCATATAATACAATACAATAGTATATTATTAAAGTTATATAGAGACAAGGAAAGTATAACTAAATAGTAATGATCATTAACTAAAGCAGTAAGACTAAATCCGGAGAGGAGAGAAATATGAATGAATACCAAGAGATTAATTTTAAGTAAATAAATAAATAGATAAGTAAAGGATGTGAAGGAAATGAGGGGAACTGAAACAATGCAACGAAAAGGAAAGAGGGTTGTAACAAAGTTTATAATATGAGAAGCATGATACAAGAGAGTAGTAATAAGCGATAAATATATGTATTATTTACTAATATACAGAAAAAGAGTGTAATGGCGAGCATCATATGATAGTAGTACATTTCGTATGAAGTGTATTGAATAGAATACTATAAGATAAATACCGTTGTTTATTCTTGTTCTTGTTGAGTGAAATTTGCATGTCGGGAAGTTGCGTCGAGAGTGCGGAAATAAAGCTTCCGCACTGGGCACAGAGAGACGCAATACACTGTCTTGAAATTTTCTATCTAACTGACAGTTTAAGAGAGAGTGAATGTTGGTAAACATCGCCAAGCTGTAACGAGTGTGAATGTGAATGGGGTGTCACTAGTACTGCCACATCCAGGGATGACATCAAGAGCGTGTAACAGACGGTAACTTTTCTTGTCATCCCCAGAAGGAGCAGATAGGAAGCACCAGACAATGGGGATTAGTTAGTTAGTTAGAGAGCGACTCGTTCCGAGGCTAGGTCGGATAAACAAATAAACCCGTCTAGGCGGAACGAGGCTCAGCGCGGCCTCTCCTTCTCTCTCTGTTTGAAACACTGTCTAGACAGAGAAGAGTTGCTGCTCTGTCTGTGGTGCCGGGAGGGAGCCTACCGCAGCCCAGCTTATTATGAAAAGAGGCAAGCTGCGATGATTAAAAACAGTGAGTCGCCGTTATTATTAATGAATTGATTAATACAGGTATCTAGGTGACTGCAATGGGTGGGATGGGTCACAAGAGATTCCTTTATGACTATGTATTTGGTAACTAGGGTCTATACTAATATTTATTCACTGACGTATTTTTTTCACTTTTTCTTGGTTATATATATATATATATATATATATCATAATGGTTTCCTTTGTTATCTTGTTTCTTGTATATTTCAAGAGATTTATTTATTTTATTTATTGTATTTTAATATACCAAACCAAGTTTAATTAAATATATTATTAGTGTTCATATACACATTCCTTCTCTTTATTTATATTCTTTCTATTGTTTTTCCTCCAATATAGACTATTATGTCAAGTTCTAAGAATAATATCCCTTTTACTAGTGGAACTTCGAATACTAAAATTAAAAAGGAAAAATGGAAAATACCGCATTATTATAAAAGAACATATAATAATAAAAAGAATAAACAAAATAATACTAATAAACAAAGTACTACTAATACAAGTAGTATATTAGATACTAATAATGCTTTTGTCAGTTATAATTTAAAAGAAAAATTTGATAATATAGATAATAATACAATTATAGATAATTTATTCTTAGATAATGAAAATTTATTAGAATCACCAATTACTACCGATACTTCTCCTTCTAAAAGAATTATATCAGATTCACATTATTTAACTAATAATAACTCTACTAATAAAAGAAAAAAATCATTTAATAATATATTAGATTCACCACAATCTATTACATCAAATTCAAAATTAAGACAAAATTCATTCACTTTTTTAGATAATAATAATAATAATTCTAGAAATTCAATTACTTCTTTTAATACTGATTCTCCTATTAATAATTCAAATACTTTTTTATTAGATAATAATGATTTATCTTCTTTTACTAATATCCAACAAATATCACCTATACATTCTTATACACAAACTACATTAGATGATACAGATAACAAAAATATTTCTAATAATATTGATGATGATATTAATTGGCCAAATATTAATTTCGATCAATTTATTGAATCAATACTTATAAATAATAATAACAATTCTAATGATAATACCATGATTAATAAATCAAACCAAATAGATTGTACTCAAATAAATTAATACTATATTATATTAACTTTCGTATCTCTCTCTATATATATTTATTTTATGTCTAGACACTATATATATTCATAAACAATACCAAACCATACTATTATTCTATTCTAATACTATCTTTATTATTGGACTCGCGTCTATTACCCAAAATAGCGTTACCGCATTCTACTACTGTTTTAGGAATGAAATATGGGGCTCCAATTTATGCCCACATATATTACTCAAACAAGTAATACCCATTTAAAATATTCTCAAAGTTTTATTTAAAAATACTTGACTCCACATTTTTACCTATTTATAACTATTATTAACTCAACAATTAATAATCAATTAATTCTATTGTGTATTTCTCTCACCCACCAATTAATTAATTAACAATGAAAATTGAATTGACAAACCTCTCCGCTTAAATTATCCTTTTTGAGTCATTCTAACTCCACGTTCCTTCTTTTTTATTTGCAAATACTATTTTTCTATATATATATATTTATTTATGACGTAATTAACTATATAATACTAACACATTAATATTTCACACATACTCTGGTAATATTGATTTAATATATTCTATAAATTCATCTCTATTACCCATTGGATTATCTAATTGCCATAATATCGCTTGATTATTAATTTGACCAAGCCATTTACCTGGTCTCATATTTAATAATTTTGTTAATTCTTTACCATCAATTAATGGTTTTAATAAATGACAATCTTTTAAATTTTCTTTTTCAATAAAATCATATATTTCATTATATTTGTTAATTATCTCTTGTCTATTTGTTATATTATCTAATTTTAAAAAATCTTCAATTGCACAAACAAAATGACAAATTTCCCAATTACCATTAAAATTTCTAATTATTGATCCAATCTCTGATCTTTTAAATTCTTCTTTATTACGCTTTATTATCTTATCTTTATATTCATCCATATTATTAATTACAATAGTTGATATATTTGAATCATTTTTACCTAATTTTAATCCATCTTTAATTATTGATTCAATTATAGGTAAATGAATATAACCTCTATTCTCTTTCTTTGATGCTATATTTGGTAAATAAATTCTTATGTTCTTAAATTGTAATAATATTGTTGATAAAAACCAATTTTTTTTAATAAAATAATTATTTAAAAATAATTCATTTAATTTTGGGAATGAATTTATAAATGTTGGATAAATATTAACAAATTTTAATAAATGATTATTTAAAAGTTCATCATATATTTTCATTATCTTTAAATAATTTTCAGAATTTTCAATTTTATTATATTCTTTAATATTATTTAATTCAATTTCATCTTCAATAAAATTAGTAAAATAAAAAATAACATTATCAATTTTAGTCTCTTGAATTAATGATAAACCAACTTGTGGATTATCTGATAATAAAATTTTTTCAAATTCAATACCAATTCTTTCTCTTGATATTTTTTTTAAAAATGCATTATTAATGTCATTATCTTTCATTGCTAAAAATGATAAATTATCAATTGAAAAATTAAATTTTGATGCAAATCTTATTAATCTTAAAATTCTTAATGGATCATCTAAAAATGTCTTTTTTGGTTCCATTGGTGTTCTTAATATACCTAATTCTAAATCTTTTAATCCCTTTTGTGTAAAATCTTCAATTTCACCAGTACCAATATTATAAAATAATGAATTTAATGTTGCATCTCTTCTTAATGCATCTTGTAATGGTGTACCAAATTCAATTGTTGGTATTCTTGAATTTTCTGAATATTCTTCTGATCTTAGATTAACAAAATCAATATCTAAATCAAATATTTTAGTTGTAATTGTCTCTAAATGTTTTGATTTTGATGGATTTTTATTAATTTTATGAAATAATGATGATTTGTCATTATCATTTAAATTCATAATATTATTATATTTTTTGCTATTATTATTATCAATTTTTAAAAAATCAATTAAATTTGTAATAAATTGTTCACCAGTCATAATATTAATAGCAATATCTAAATCATGTGATGGTTGTAATAATATTTTATCTCTAACCCAACCACCAGTAATACGTAAAATTAATGGATTTGATGTAATACTTTTATTACCATTACCATCATCATTATAATTATAAAAATTAGTATAATCATTTAATAAATCACAAATTCTTTGCTCATTTTGTGTTAATTTAATACTTGGTCTAATGATATTGTTATTAGTTGTTGTTGAAATCATTTTAACAACACTTTTAAGCATTCGAAAACAAATAGTTTAATAGTATTATTGTCAACAATCTATTCTTTTTTAAATTAATCTTGTTACTACTTCCTTTTTTTTTCTTTATTCATTGCTGTGTGTGTTTTTTTTTTTCATCTCATCGGTAATTGCTATTACCATTCTTATGGTAATATAATGTTATTCTAAACAATATGTTAACCAGCCAAATTTTCATCATTTTACAATTTGTTTTACTCTTCTCGAGTTTCGAACACTCAACTTTCCTTCTCTTTTTTTTTTAAATTTCGATTCTCGAGAAACAATTAAAAAAAACCACAAAATTTCCTCTTTTAGAATCAAAAAGAAAAATGACGACATCCTTTTCTCCCCAATAGGAAATCCTGGTTAAATCAGGAATCGAATCCAACACCTTATTACCACAACAAGTAATTCTAACAGGGTTCTCTCTCTCCATAGCAACAAAACTTTCTCTTTCTTTCTATTTACTTAATCAATAAAGCAAACTCCGAGTTTTCTTGCTGTTGATCATCGTATAAAAAAGAAATAATTTTAAAAAGTGGGTAACATTCTTGACTTCTTTTCTTTTTCTTGTAAAAACAGGGGAATATCTTAATATATAATAATAATAATCAACAGGCTGGAAAAACACCCTATAATAATAATAATAATAGTATACTTTGATAAGTGGTAGTGGTATTGTAACTAAGGTCGTTTGTTAATATTAGAAGTCAGTTCATTCGATAATCATTTATTCTTTCTTTTCTGTCTTTTAAAACTAATTAGGGATGTCGTTGGTTATCACATTACGACCTACTGCCAAACAATTGGAAGACTTACCACAGTTCATTTATAAAACTTGGAACCAGATAGAGACTAAACAATTTCCTCTAGAGAATACAACTATCAATGATGGTCCTATTTTAAATGGTATCAAATTTGAAGATACTCCTATTAATCTTCAAGAAACAAAAGTCGCTATATTGAAATTATTACTTCCAAAACAAAGCTCTATTGATATTAATAATATGATTAATAATCAAAATTTTGATTCTATTAATGATTTCGATATTTCAAAATGGCATTGTGGTTTAGATTTATTTGAAGATCCTAATAGCTTTGATAATAATCTATTTGTTAAATTAAATGATGGTGGCGCGTCGGCGCCAGGGTATGCTGTCGCGTCAGTAAACAAGATGTCATTTATTCCAAATAATAATAATAATAAACAATGGTCAAATGAATTCCAATTTAATAATATGAAAGTATTCGCTAATCAATATGAATCTATTAATTCATTAGTTTGTATTGGTGATTTTAAAATATTATATCTAACAAAAGGATCTCCTATACGTTATTTTATTAATAATAATAATGATAATGATCCTACTAATATTAATCCGCATGATAATGTAATTCAACATGAAAATGAAATTATTGTACTTTTACCTAATAATTCATTCACTTTATTCTCTTATGGTTTTAATTTATTAGAATTCGTTGAATTGATGAAAATTAATTCAAACAAAAATGACAGTATTGATAATTTTCAAATTAATAATAATAGAGAATTTAATGAATTACCACAAATACCTAATAATCAAGATTTTATTTTAAATAATATACTTGATTTACCAAATGATATTAATAATCAAAATTCATTAGATACAAATAAAATTAATGATTTAACTACAACAACAAATATTGATAATCAAAATCAAATTTCATTCGATAATAGAAATTTTTCAAGTCCAAAATTTTTGTTACCTAATTTAACTAATTATACTACTACTATTAATAACAGCAACAATAATATCTTAGCCCCAAAACCTTTAACGAATTCACAAAATGATATTATTCCATTAAGGGAAGAAAACTCTAGGATAAATATTCAAGATGCTACTCCAAAACAATTTATTGATCAATTATCTACTACTACTACTACTTTAAATAATAATAATACAGGTACCACTACAAATAACAATAACAATTTCTATTTCTTAAATTCTACTTCTACTCCATGTACACCATTAAATACAATTTTAACACCATTGACAAATATTAATACAAATAATTCAATTATTACACATGGTTCAAATTTAAATATTTCAATTACAAATTCAAATTTAATTAATAATAATAGTAAAAAAATTTATTCACCAATTAATTTAAATTTAGATAATGAACCATTCGTACCAAAAAGTAATAATCCACCTTCACATAATTCTACTATAAATCTTATATCTACTACAAATTTATTAAATAATGATAGTTCAAATAATAATAACAACACCTCAAATAATAACCCTTCTTCTTTTTTGGACTCTTCAATTCCTTCTTTAACAACTATAAATTCACCTTCAATTAATAGATCTTCGATAAATTCAAATAATTTAAATATCTCATCAACTGTTGATACTAATAATAATAGTAATAATTATTTGGATAATATTTCAAAATCAAATAATAATAATAATATTCGTTCTTTTAATGATTCTCCAAAGATAAATAATAATATTCAAACAAATCCATTCAATATTACTACAAATAGTAATCAAAATGATATTTTAAATCCTACTTTGCCTGGCTATAATAATATTCCAAATTCTTATTCAACATATTTTTCTCTCAACAACAACAATACAAACAACAACAACAATAACAATAATATAAATAATGCCATTACTGATTCCATTATATCTTTAAGAAACAGATTCTCCCCATCATTTAATAGAAAAAATTCCACTTCCTCATTTTATAATTCATCAAATAACAATAATTCATTAGAACAATCTCAACAAATTTCTTTAGATACTAATAATTTAAAAAAATATACAAATGCAAATATATCTTCATTTGAAAAAGATACTTTACCAATGATAGCACCAAATGAAAATTCATTTGGATTCCCAACTTCAGTACAGAGAAATTGTGATGATTTTTCCAATAGGAAAATAAATTTTACTGCTACTCCTTCACATCTCTTGAAAAAAACTTTTAGAAAAAATAAATTTACTGTTGAAAAATTATCTACTTTTAGTCAACCACATTCACCTCAGAAATTTAAAGATAAATCTTTTGTTTGTAGTAATTGTGAAAAGGGCTTTAGTAGTACGCATCATCTAACAAGACATCAAAGGACAGTACATATGAATGTAAAACCTTTCAATTGCCCAAAATGTGGTAAAAAATTTAAAAGAAGAGATCATGTATTGCAACATCTTAATAAAAAGATCCCTTGTATTACACCCTGATAGTATATACTTCATTCAAATCAAGCCCGTATGTCAATGCTATTTTACTTCTTCTTTTTCTTCTCACCTTTTGTAATATTATATATATATATATATATATTATAAATGAAAGTTCCTTCTTTACTAAGTCAAGCAGCTTTTAGTATGTCTTTTAGCGGCTAAATGTTTGCTGGCACATACTTTTTTTTCACAACAAGAAGAACAATCCATTATATATTGCTAGCTTTTAAGATAAAGAACTACATATTACATATTAAATTGAAATAAATATAAACATTTAAAACGGTTTTTAAAGTGGTGATATCTTATTTTCAGCTTTGATTACTTACTAATAATAGGTCTTCCTTACTAAAGTTACCTCGGTAGGTGAAATTTCAATATCGCGATGGTTTGAAAAAATTTGTTTATATAAGGCTTATTTCATACAAAGAGGGTAAAACTCACGATCAATTAACTCACTGAATTATATTTTGTATATTATTGTAGCTAGCTTATTGAATAAACAATTAACATAGTTAATATATCTTAACTGAATCACCAACATGAAGTTCTACATTGATGACCTTCCGGTCATTTTTCCATACCCCAAAATATATCCTGAACAATATCAGTATATGCGTGATATTAAAAAGACATTAGATGCAGGTGGTAACAGTATCTTAGAAATGCCTTCAGGTACTGGTAAGACTGTTTCTCTATTGTCTTTAACTGTTGCATATCAAATGTTTTATCCGGAACATAGAAAGATCATATATTGTTCAAGAACCATGTCTGAAATCGAAAAAGCATTGTTAGAATTGGAGAATTTGATGAGTTTCAGAGAAACTGAATTGGGTTATAAAGAAGATTTTAGAGGCTTAGGGTTAACTTCAAGAAAGAATTTATGTTTACATCCTCAAATCAGTAAAGAAAGAAAAGGTACTATTGTTGATGAAAAATGTCGTCGTTTGACAAATGGTCAAAATAAACGTATATTAGAAAAAGATCCTGAAGCTAAAGTAGAATTATGTGAATATCATGAAAATTTATATGATTTAGATGTTGAAAATTATTTACCAAAGGGTGTTTATTCTTTTGAAAAATTGATCAGATATTGTGAGAAGAGAACTCTTTGTCCATATTTTATTGTCCGTAGAATGATATCAATGTGTAATATCATTATCTACTCATATCATTATTTATTAGATCCCAAAATCTCAGAGAGGGTTTCCAAAGAAGTATCAAAAGATGCAATCGTTATCTTTGATGAAGCGCATAATATTGATAATGTTTGTATTGAATCCCTATCATTAGATCTTACAAATGAAGTATTAAGGAAGGCAACTAGAGGTGCAAATAATTTAAATGAAAAAATTTTAGAAGTTCAAAAGACAGATTCTAAAAAATTACAAGATGAATATAATAAATTAGTTCAAGGTTTACATGCAGCGGATATTCTAAACCCTGAAGAAGAAGTTGTTGTCGAAAATCCAGTTTTATCTGAAGACTTATTAAATGAAGCCATACCCGGTAATATACGTAGAGCTGAACATTTTGTATCATTCTTAAAAAGATTAATAGAGTATTTGAAAACAAGAATGAAAGTATTGCATGTTATCTCAGAAACACCAAAATCATTTTTACAACATTTAAAACAATTAACATTTATCGATAGAAAACCATTGCGATTTTGTTCAGAAAGATTATCTTTATTAGTAAGAACTTTGGAAGTCGCAGAAATAGAGGATTTCAATGCATTAAAGGATATTGCTACTTTTGCAACTCTAATATCGACTTATGAAGAAGGTTTCTTATTGATTATTGAACCATATGAAATTGAGAATGCAGCTGTTCCAAATCCAATCATGAGATTTACTTGTCTGGATGCCTCAATTGCTATTAAACCAATATTTGAAAAATTCTCTTCAGTTATTATTACTTCAGGTACTATATCTCCTTTAGATATGTATCCAAGAATGTTAAATTTCCAAACTACGCTACAAAAATCTTACGCTATGACTTTAACCAAAAAATCATTTTTACCAATGATTATTACTAAGGGTTCTGATCAAGTTGCTATTTCTTCAAGATTTGAAATCAGAAATGATCCAAGTATTGTTCGTAATTATGGTTCAATGCTAGTTGAATTTGCAAAAATTACACCAGATGGTATGGTTGTTTTCTTTCCATCATATCTGTATATGGAAAGTATTATTTCTATGTGGCAAACAATGGGTATTTTAGATGAAGTTTGGAAACATAAACTGATTTTAGTAGAAACACCAGATGCTCAAGAAACATCTTTAGCTTTGGAAACATACAGAAAGGCTTGTTCAAATGGTAGAGGGGCAATCTTGTTTTCTGTTGCTCGTGGCAAAGTATCTGAAGGTATCGATTTTGACCATCAATATGGTAGAACGGTTTTAATGATAGGTATTCCATTTCAATATACTGAATCACGTATTTTGAAAGCTCGTTTAGAATTTTTAAGAGAAAATTATCAAATTAGAGAAAATGATTTCTTATCTTTCGATGCTATGAGACATGCAGCCCAATGTCTAGGGAGAGTTTTAAGAGGTAAGGATGATTACGGTGTTATGGTATTAGCAGACCGTAGGTTCTCAAGAAGGAGAAATCAACTTCCAAAGTGGATTTCACAAGGTTTATCTGATGCAAATTTAAATCTGTCAACAGATATGGCTATATCGAATACGAAACAATTTTTAAGAACGATGGCTCAACCTACAGATCCAAAGGATCAAGAAGGTGTGTCCGTTTGGAATTATGAACAATTATTAAAATATCAACAAGAAAAGGAAGGTAATAACAAACCTAGCATAGAAGGTATTGTTGATAACGATGGAGATATTACTATGGATTAGTCATGAATAGTTATAACTATAGATATGTAACGGATATATTATTTATTATAAAAATATGAATATGTATATTTAATAATAAGAAGAACAACTTTAATGTCAGATTAAGAATTATTTACATTCAAATCTAATGTCACTTCTTTATCTACATCTAAGTAGGAATCACAAACACATAGAAGCGTAAGCTTAATTCTACCTGCATTTGGAAGGACAAATGCTAATTTATATTCTTGAGTCTCTTTATTTAATGTAACTTTTTTAATTGCAAATAATTCTCCAGTTTCGATGCAACCCAGAACTAACCACCAATTTTCTAATTTAGTTACAGGAAACTTTGAGGATTGGACCACTAAAGATTCAGGCTCCTCATCTCTATGAACTGTAACATTGATTTGTTGTATGGAATCTTTAATTACATTATTCGCATTGTCAAAATGATATTTCAATTCAATATTAGGATAATTATTAATAAAATTGGCAGTTTTCCATAATTCTTCTTCACTTAAAGTAATAATGTTTTCCCGTTCATCATCTTCTAATGCCATTATATCATATACAGATGCAATATTTTTTTCTTTACAGTTATTCAAAATACTCTCCGAGAAATTTGGAATCTGTTTCAATGGTGAGTCAACATCCCATAGGCCTTGGACTAACATTTGGGATAAATCCATAGCGACGGTGGCATTTAAGCATCCATCTCCAGATAATATATCGACAATTGCAGACACCAAAGGAGGGCATCTAGATAAAATAATGTTTAAATCAATTTTCCATTGAATTGACAACTTCTTATTAGAAAAGTAAGATTGTAGTAGAACAAACACCTTAAACCCAATAGGTTCGTCATATGGTGAAAATGAGCACTTTAGAGGTAATGATTTAGAAATTCTAATTAGGTTAGGTAATTCTTTTTCTTCAAATGATATATCATAAAATTCTGAGGCTCTAGATAGTGTCTCTAATATATTAATCAATGTAGAGCTTTGATTTAATGATTTAATAAATAGATTCATTGTAGGAAGTGAAATGTTATTATATGAAGCTATTTGACATCCAGCCAACGGTTCGATGACTTCTTCACTAGTGGCTCCCTCTTCTTTTTCATTTATTGAGACTAATGATAATTCTTGCAATTCTTGTATAGCAGTTTCAACTAGGCCACTTAGGAATGTAGAAATTCCTATGGCAGAAGTATCAGTCAGACCGTAATAACTTGGATTTGAATGAATACGATGATAGAACAAGGAGAACGTTAGTAGATCAACACAATCTTGTTTCGTCTTAATTACTGAATTTAACAATTCTGTTATTATCATCTCATGAATGTTCGTCTGTAGATTGCTTTCGATTGGAAATGACTCTACTAGGAATTTCTTATAATAGTCTTTAATATTGTTCTGAGTAAGAATTAAAACGGATCCTACCAAACAATTTTCATCTGATGAACAGCAGCCAACCATTTCTAGTATAGTAGAAACAGAATAATTTGAAAAACGATGTTCCAATATATTAAACGAGCTTGTTCCAAGAATGATTGCACTTTTTGAGGTAGGGCAAATTGGTGCAGCATCAAAAGTAGCCACCAACAAAGAAAGTGCACCTTGTTCATATAGATCAGAAATGATTCTTATATCTGCTGCATCCATTCCTGGATATAAAATCCCAATCCCATTTATAACAGCTCTTCTAATTTGCTTATCTACTAATTTGGAAGAAAATGATTCTAAAATATCCTTATCAACTGGACGTAAGTTGAAATTAGTATCTAGAGCAAATGATAAAATAAATGGAAATATATTAAGAAACTGTTGTCTAGAAGACAAAAATATAAGTGGAGCACCATGGTACCTTTCATAAAAATCGAATGCTGTTAGTATACATTTTTCCACCATAGCTGGTGAAAATGCAGAATCATGTATGTCATATGATTCAATTTGAATATCCACCGGTTTTAACCTAGTCTGTGGTGAAAAGTTATAAATATGGCTTTTATCTATTTCCATCCATTTGCCTAATTCTGGCGCATTCGCTAAACATGAGCCTAAGCTTACTATTCTAATTTTTTTTTCAAGTTGTGTGGATAGGAATAGTACTCTAGAAATGATATTCTCATATATTGAGCCCAGCTCTCTATTATTGATTTCTTGAATATCATCACAAATAATAAGTTCTATTTTTTGAACATTTTTTCTTTGTCTCCAACGTCGAGTTAAGTGATCAAACTGTTGAGGTGTAGCAAGAAGCAAATGACTTTGAGATAAAAGTTTGATATTAATGGATAAATCAGATTCCAGTTTATTAATTATTTTTCCACCAAATAAATTAGAAAATTTATCTTGTAGATGGTGAAGCATCTTATCAATAATTTCAGGATGAGGACATATGTAAACTGCACGTCCTTTATTTTGACGCCAATGATTGGTTAATGCTAATTCAGCTATGGTTGTCTTCCCGTAATCTTTTGAAGCACAAACAAGAATATTTTCATTAGATTCATATACAGACAGGAATACTTTTGAAATCAATTTATTAAAGGTTTTAAATGGGAAAAAATCACCAGGCACACAATTTACTGAAGAAGAAGAAACGTTCTCCTCCTCGTCGAAATATATTGGGGAAATAAACTTCTTTGGAAGTTTGAATGTAGTTAATGAGATTGGGAGTTGGTAATTGCAATGCCACCATTTGTCTGATACTACAGAAAGAAAGAGAGTCGGAGGAAGTTGATTTTGGTAAGCTTTGGGTAATTGTACAAAAAAATCAATAAAATGTTCTTTCTGGATATAATTCTCTTTAACAGAAAACCTATCCATATATAATAAGCGTTCACCTTCAGAATCTTCTAGAAAAATAATAAAGTTTTCCAAAACTCCATGGTATTTTCGATCCCAAATCCAATCAGGAAAAATGTCTAACTCGAGCTTAACTAGACTTGGTGTAAGGGGCTGAATGGAACATTCTAAATTCAACTTTGGAAAGCGTTGAAGCAAATCAAAAACATGTTTTCCATAATTTGGAGATTTAATTGCTGAACCAACATCTGTAGCGGACGTCAAGGATAAATAATATTTCCATGGTAGATTTGACGCCTCGATACGTCTTATCACTTCGGGTGGACATGAGTTGAAATATCTGAGAGGAGAATTTGTTGACCACATTCTACTTCTAAGGGCTGTTGAGAAATTAAGCAATAGCTTTGCCAGTCTTGACCATCCACTTCTCCAACAAAATTCATGCATTGCGCCAAGTAATCTCCCAGCATTCTGGATAATAAAGATCATATCAGTATTTAAAGCAAAGCCATCTAGGGAAAATCTAGATATATATGCTTGTAATAGAATGATAATTTTGGAATAGTTCTCATCAATAGATGTAGTAATAGGTATAGGAGATTTGTCCAACAGTATTCGTAATTCGTTCTGCTCTTCTTGCCTTATAGTAATATATTGAAATTCTTCAGCAGACGCAAATATTCTCAAAACTTGTGAAGGGGAACAATTTTCATGAAGCCCTTCATAAAATACAAGCATAGATGAATGTGAGATGTAATAGTAAGATGATATACGCCCATAGTTTGTTGGGGTAACCGTTCCTAATGTATGGTCATAAATAGCCAATTTACAATCATCTAGTAATGTCAATACAGTATGTATTATTGATTCACAGAAAGTTGAGAAATTATTATCTTGTGCATCAACTTCTGGAATATTATAGATATGTGGGGAAATTTGCATTCTAACATACAAATATGTATATCTTAGCCAATCTACTGCTTGTTTTCTAGTTGTGACTGATTTGGATACCACTTCTGCATTTAATCTATCCACAATAGATGATATCATTTGCGATTCTATTGGCAGTTGCTGGTTTAGCACTGCAAGATAATATTGTATGTCTTCTTGGTTTGTAATGATAATACCTTCCCCATAGTTATCGTACCTAGGACGACCAGCTCTTCCAAGCATTTGTAGCATATCTTGAGAGGACAAAGGTATCCATGTACCTTTTTCTGGTGAATATATATTAGTTCCCTTTATAATGACCGTATGCGCAGGCAAATTGACACCCCAAGCTAATGTTGCTGTTGATACTAAAACACGTAATAATCCATCAGCAAATAAATCCTCATTCAGAGATCTATCAGATCTTGGTAGCCCTGCATGATGAATACCTATCCCCATCTTTAAAACTTCCTTCAATCCTTTGCTCTGTATATTATTTGATTCGCTAATAAGAATCTCTTTACCACCTTTTTCTCTTTTTATTAATTTATCTGTATGGTTATTTAGAATAAATTGTTCTTTAAGCCAACTTGCTGTCCTTAGAGTGTCTTTCCGAGAATGAACAAATACAATCACTTGATGGCCTTCAAGAACAGACTCCAATACTTTATCATAGCAGGCAATATTTTGTGCATTAAGGTTTTTAATAGAACCTTTTTCAGTGATACCACAAAACTGTTGTGACAGTGGACAAGGTCTAAAGGAGGCATCAAAATGAAATAAGCCTTTTTTTGGAACTTTTAAAAACTTAGCAACATCATCATAATTTGGTAGAGTGGCAGACAAACCAATAATACGTGGAACCTGGAAGGCATAGTTTGATCGAAGACTTCGAGCAACAATACTTTCAATTACTGGACCTCTCTTATCATGCAATAAATGAATTTCATCAATAATAACCAAGTTGACCATATTGACAATAGGATTCTCGACCTTTTTTCTTGTAATAATATCCCATTTTTCGGGAGTTGCGACTAAGATATTAGTGTTTAGCATTTCTTGTTTAGATAAATTAGCATCACCAGTCAATTCCGAAACACTTATACCCAAATATTCTAGTCTTCGTTGAAATTCTCTTACCTGTTCTTGAACTAACGCCTTCAATGGTGCGATATATACTATTTTAACATTAGTTAAATCTATTTTACCCATTTCACTATTTCTAAAATGACTCAAGGCACGTAGAGTTGCCAGCATCGCAACATTAGTCTTACCAGCCCCAGTTGGAGCACATAATAGTATATTGGAATCTGAATTAAAAGCTGTGTCAAAAACTTTCGATTGAATAGCATTAAATGTACCTGCTTCGTTTGAGGGGAATGCTGGAGTGGCCCAATCTGGCAAAGCAGAAATAGGTATTAATTCATAATCAATTATAGGTTGTGTTGGGGCTGGGATATGGATTTCTTCATATTGGGGTTTGAGTCTTTTAAATGAACCCTCTGGTAGCACAACTTTTTCAGTGAATAAAATGTTTTCTTCACTTGCAAATTCATACTTACTTAAGTCTAATTTTTTTAAATGAGTCTCATTGCTTTCAATTGTAGATTTTTTTGACACCTTTGTTAATGTGTTTGTTTCGATAGATTCAGAAAGTTTCCTCTTAGATGAGATTTTATCATTATTTTGGTAAGCATCAGCCAAGCTATCTAAACCCTCTTCCTTTATCTGATGTAGTATATTTTTCTTATCATCTTCTGATGCAGATGACAACTGTAATCCCCATTTTATTATATCTTTATTTTTTTTCAGGAAATCTAAAAGAAAGTAATTTTCGAAATCCAGTTGTTTGAGAAGATCGTTCTCCAAAGTTGCCGCACTCTCATCATTAGAAGATTGTGCATATATTATAACTTTTTCATATAATTGTGTTATCTCATCATTTGTCAATTCTGGTAGTAAACTGACTAATTTTTTAGTTAAATATATATCACTGATAAGTGATATATCTAATAGTTTGGAAGAAACATCAGATAAAATAAGATTATCGCCTGAACTCTCTTCAAACATAAATTTATTAGTATCAGTTGGAGACTTAAGTAATGGTGTATCTGTTTCAGTGTCGGATGTAACTTCTACTACTTTGTTGACTTCTTCTTCTTCCTCGGAATCAGCAACTGCTATGAGATGATCGTCATTGTCATTTTGTCTATCATTTTCATTTGAATAATCTGAAATTTCACCACATAATTTAACTAATGTTTGAAATGTATAGTTTGAAATTGAGGTCATGAAGATACTCTCAAACTCTTTTTTCTTGTTTTGCATAGTCCCATCATCATTGGTATTATTCGGATCTTCACACATGGATACAATAATAGAATCCGTAGTGTCGAGAATTATATCGTGTGGTAGGTCATCACCTAATATTGATGTGACTTGTGAGATTATCTGTTGATATATTTCACGGTTAGCTTCATCAGTGGGATTATATTTCACGTTATGATAAAAGGCTGTATTACTTTGTCTTATTTTATTTGAATTGCTAGTTTGGGTAGATTTGGCAATTGTGTTATACGTAGAATAATCTGAGGTTGGCTCTATCATATCAGTGCCCTTGGGTTCATTATCCCATGATTCATTTTCTGTTTTCCTTACGCTTGCCCCCATATCTTTTATTGAGATCTTGCCCATCATTGATTTGGGATGTGATTTTTTAGCATCTTGTATAGGATTAGATAAGTTGCTGTAAAAACGTTTGTCAGTCATTAAAACCTGATTTGACAATTTGTCATTACGGTATATCTCTCGCAGTTGATTCTGTTTATCTCTATCACTAGTAGCCTCCATCCTTGAAGTATTGTAGCTAATCAGGTTATTAATGGGGCCTTTAAAAAGGTAAGATTTAATTGTCTTTCAGAAACAAAGTGAAATTGAGATATACTCAAGCTGTATGTTTTGATTGGCCACTGTTTTTAACAACCTTCGAAACTCATCTATCTTTAATTTTTCAGGTCCCGCTGCTAGTAAAAGAACGCTGAGATGAGGTCTAATATCAACTATTCACTAAGAAAAAGGCAGTTAAGAAGAGTAACCACCAAAAAATACTATTTTGCAGATTTAAAATTGAACTATTGATAGAGTAGTGATATAGCAGAGTGTATATTATAACCATATAGAGGTTACTGATAATCCAACATCTCACAAAAGATCTTTGTGGTGGAATCAAAGACTGTTAACAAACAAAAATCAAGCTTGGCATTGCCCACTGAATGTGTCTAGAGAGCTTTTATGGGTTCTAAGACCTTAGACAACAAAACCAAGCCAAGCCTGGTTAATCCTCCAAGTCTACAAAGAGGTCTTAGCTCGATTACTGGCAAGATCACCAAATGGAACTCGTCACGATCTACATCTCCAGTGAAAAAACTCTCAACTCAGGGTGATACCCCCCACTATTCTGTTTCTCCTTCTCTAAAAGCTTCCTTAAAACAGGAATTGAATGGTATTGAAAAGCAAAGCAATGCTATTAGTTCCCTCAATGAATTGTGGTATGAGAAATACCAGCCTACCAGGGTCGAAGAAGTTTGCATTCACAAGAGAAAAGCAGATGATGTATCAAAAGTATTAGAATCAATGATTTTAGGGTCCTCACCATACCGAATTTTGTTACTCTCAGGTCCAAGTGGATGTTCTAAAAGTACTCTTGTGAAGCAATTGGCTAATAAATTCTTACCTGAAGCTAGAAAGCGAAATAACAGAATAAAAGAAAGGCTAACCCAGGTGTCTTCTTCTGAAAATTGTGTAGAGTTTTCAAATAGCATGATATTAGATGGGGTATCTCCAGTTGATAATTTTTCTGAGTTTTTAACAACCGCAAAATATAGAAAGGGTGAAAATGCAGCAGTAATCCTAGTTGAAGATTTTCCAAATTTATTCCATTTAAATACAAGGTTGGCATTTCAACAAGCATTATTAGAATGGTTATATACTTCAGATTCAAATTTACCTCCTTTAGTTTTATGTCTGACAGAATGTGAAATTGAGGAAGATAACGAATCTTTTAGAAATAGAGGATTCGGTATTGAAACTTCTTGGACAGTAGGTACTGTTTTGGGTTCTGAAATCTTAAATCATAAATATTTGAAACATATTAAATTTAATCCAATAAATATGACTCTAATGAAAAAACATTTAAACTTATTATGTGAATATAATAAACAAATTTTAAAAGAGAATAACAAGTGGACGTCACGATCTCACATTATTAAAGAAATTTCTTCAAATACAGGAGATTTACGCTCAGCAGTAGCTACACTGCAATTCTGGGCTACATCCTCTTCTAATACGCCCATAATCACTAACAAAACCCCGCTTTCAATATTTCATGCAATTGGTCGTATCATCCACGGTTCTAAGGATATAGTAGATGACACGGAGATGATTGATAAAATGGTATCAGATTCACAGGGATTGGTTTCATCATCTGTGTTTAAACTAAGTCTATTAGAAAATTATTCTCAATTTAATAAGGGTAATTTGGAAATCAAAGTGGTAACTGATATTGTTGATGCTTTGAGTGAAACTGATTGTATATCAGATGGAATACCCGAATCATTAGAATACACTCTTAGACGTATAAGAAATATATTAAGGAATCAGCATGATGAGGATAATCATCACGGGAAGGCAGGATTTCCTAAGGAATGGAAATTGAGACAACTTCAAAGTATTTGCTCAATACAAGCAGAAGATTTTTGTAATGTGTCATTTTATAAGTATAAAAATCTGGTGTCATTAAAAAATGTGTATTCAGAATATGGTTTTTATGCCCCTTTTGTTATTAAGCATCGTCGATTTAAACAGAAGTCATTAGAACATTATATAAAATTGCATTCAAACAAAGGTTTAGATTTGACAAGTCATCTTGATGACAGTACTTCAAATGTTAAGCTTGAAGAAGATATTGATATTTTCAAGCGTATTGGAGGGGAAATAAAAGAATTGGAGCTGGACTCTACAGCTATTGAACTAGCAACTACTTCAACATCTGCGAGGAGAGGGTTAATTGATATGGAAAGAGAATCTAAAGATCGAAAACTTCGAAAGTTGCAAGATACATATACAGAAAATGAATCTGCTGGGCAATCAATGGATATTGAACTTCTAGAAAATGATCCCATTGAAGACCCAGATGACGAATCAAATGAGGGAAGTGGTTTAGATGACGACGAAGATGATTCATTATATGAGTTACTCTCTCAGAAGCAACCACTAACCCAATCCTCTTCTAAACCACTACAAGTACTATCTAATAACTACACTCCTAATGAATCTCTTTCAGATTCAGATCTGGAAGCTTTACTCTAATTTATATTTTAAAGGAAACGTATGTAATTCACTTCAATAACAAAATTACCGGAAAATTAGTGTCATGGCGCTTATTCTGGGGGAATCTGAAATATCTCCATACAGTATTACCACTCTATAACTCTAAACATCAATGGTATTATTGATAACTTATTTATGAATCAATATTCCAATAAAACTCAACTTTGCTTAAGTTTTTGTTCTATTAATTGGTTTGTCTAAACTATTTTTGCCAGATGCGTAAGTTTTTCCGGTATCATAAAACTTTTCAGCTCTAAATAGATGTAGCGATGAAGGCAACATAAGAAAGCTGCATTATTTCTTATTAAGATAGACTGCAATTTTCAGCATTCAAGTTGGCCTTATCTAATTCAAAGGTGATTATAAGAGTACAAATAGCATTCTCAAAGATATATTTATAGATCTAGACGTTTAATGATGTCTTCTACCTTTGAGTGTACTACGTGTCATGAAGCCAGTGATGATAGAGGCATGATGAAACATCTGTCTTCCACAAGACATAAGACAGTCCTAGATATGGGCACTACTGATGAAGTTAATTGTGAAGAGTGTTCAAACAATAATATACATCAATTGCAAATAATCCGTTTTGGTGGTGATGACATCCGTATCCTCTGTAACAGTTGTTTCAATAAAGAATACTCCGATTCTCAGAAGCCATCCACATCATACTCCCTATCCAATGGTTCTATCTTATCTTATTGGGATAATTATGTCAAAGTTAGAGACTGTCAGTGTGTCGTATGTGAAAAGGATACTGATCTTAATGTCAATTCCAAGAAAAAAGTTTTATGTACATCATGCTTACAGATGCAAGAACCTAGAGATATTAATGACTATGTATCTGAAGATAGTGGGAAATTTCTATTTATATACTTAGGTATAAAAGAAACGTCTAACAATAAAACAAAGAAGGTAAAAAGAAAAGTTGGTAGAAAGAAGAATATGAGAAAGCCTAGAGTAAAGAAGCCATTAACTGTGCATGAACAAATGGCTAAAAATGCATATGAAACCAAAAAACAAAATAATATCATGAATAATGCCAGTAGTGTGACACTTTCCTCTTTTAAGGGTATTAAGGCATCTAACTCATCTACCTCTCTTCAGAAATCTTTTTCACAAGCTGACATAAAGCAAAACACCATGCATTCTACCAAATCACGATCCCCAGTAAACATTAATACTATTAGACTCTCACCAATGTCAAGTAATTTCAAAACATCTACCAAAAGTAACAAAGTTCAGCAAAATAAAGGAAATCGGTTCAATAATGCAAACAAATCAACAACTACTGATACAACATCCAATCAACAAAATACAAAAAAGACACAGTCCTCTTCTAATAATAGGAATACAAAAAGTAACGCATCAAGATCTCCTGATACTTCCTCTAATCAAGCTCAGTCAAAAAAGAAAAATAATAATAATGATAGAGATAATCGGAATAATTCTAAAAACAATAATAATAGAGAAAATCTGAATAATTCTAAAAGCAATAATAATAGAGAAAATCTGAACAATTCTAAAAACAATAAAAATGGCTCTAAACCTTCTAAAATCGATAACAATAAATCTTCCACTCCTAATAACGATATAAATAATTCCAATTCTCGTTGGGCAGAAAGTTGGACTACAGATTCCACTAAGAATGCAACACAGGTAAGCAAAAAATCGAGTTTCCAAAATGTTAGAAATGGTACTTCAAATTCGAATAAAAAAGCCAAAAGCCTAAGTACAGATAAAAAACCTAAAGAAAATAAAATTGTCAAAAATATTGAAAATTCTAACTGGTCAAAAGGAATGAAAGCTACAGTAAACGACCCTTGGTCTTCAACATGGGATTCTGACCCAATAGAACCAAAGAAGACAAGCAATAATTCAACATCAAAAGCTCTTGATAATAAACGTATGGATTCAAAAGCTAAAAGAAATGAAAACAGCAATAAATTATTAGCTAACGATAAGAAAGATAAGAATGATAATTCAAAGCAAAGCATAACAAAAGAAAGTAATATGGTTGGCAAGCAAGTAAATTACGTTGAGGAAGGTGTCAGGGTACAAACTTATAATAGATATAAAGCTACATTAAGTTACGAAAATCTAAGTACTTACTTTGCTGATTTTTCATATGCTATGTTCTTAGAGGAGAAATTGGAAACACAATTTGTTCAAAATTTTTCTATAATGTGGCCAAAGGACCGTAAGGAAAAATGCTTTGTTTTAACAATTAATGCCAAAAATAATCCAGAAATTGATAGAATTGTACCGCCTAATTTACAAAGATTAGGTAGAAAACCATTTGTAAATAGACAGCCAATTATGCTTTGTACACAAGACGAAAAGTCAGTATGGTACACATATGTTAAAGAGACTGCTGATAAAAAGGGAAAGATAACACTTCTTCTTGAACTTTATTTTTGGAATCCGGTGCAGCTACCAATTAATGGTTCAAATGAGGAATTTAAAATTCTGCCGTGTTCTCCACAGACTACAAGAATTTTATTCTCTATGGCAAAAATTGATAATCCGAACTTTATTAATTTAATTTTGGGTAAAAATACTATTAAGCAAGTAGAGTTCAAAAACCGTTTAACTTATAGTAAAGATACCTTCAATGAGTCCCAAAAATCTACAATCCAGCATGTGTTAAACAATGATATCACCATTGTTCAAGGTCCTCCAGGTACTGGTAAGACGTCCACTATTGAAGAAATAATTATTCAAATGATTAAATCGTTTAACTCATTTCCTATATTAGTAGTTGCCGCTTCAAATATTGCAATTGACAATATTGCTGAGAAATTTATTGGTAATGATAAAGGTATTAGAGTTTTGAGAGTAGTTTCTGAAGCAAAGGAATCTGAATATAGAAATGATCACCCGTTGGCCCCAATTTGCTTACATCATATTGTTTATAACCAGTTATCTCCAAATTCCTTGGAAACACTTGCTAAATTAAAAAGTGGTAATACTAACTTTTTGAGTAAGAATGCATATAATAAATTTTTGGATGAAAAAAATAAAATTGCAGATAGATATGTATCCCAGGCTCAAATTATTTTTACAACTAATATTGCTGCCGGCGGAAGAAATTTGAAAGGTTTGAAAGAATTGCCAGTTGTCATTATGGATGAATCAACACAATCTTCCGAAGCAGCAACATTAGTTCCCCTATCATTACCGGGTATCAAGACCTTTGTTTTTGTTGGTGATGAAAAACAATTATCTACATTCTCAAATGTACCTCAATTAGAAATGTCATTATTTGAAAGAGTTCTGTTGAATGGCCGTTATACTAATCCACATATGTTGGATACGCAATATAGAATGCATCCTCAAATTAGTGAATTCCCAATAAAAACATTTTATAATGGTGAGTTAAAAGATGGTGTTACATCAGATCAACGTTCGAGAAAAGATATAAATTATCCTTTATATTTTTACGATTTTAACAGAGGCCCTGAATCCAGAGTTTCTCGTTATCAAAATGGTATGAGTAGTTTTACCTATACTAATGGGTATGAAGCAAGAGAAATATTAAAAATTCTTTACAAACTGATATTGGATAAAAAAGTTTCCAGATCTGAGATCAGTATTATTACCCCATATAGTGCCCAGAGAGATTTAATTTCTGAAATATTGGAAAAGGATCCTGTTGTTAATCCAGACTCATTAGAAATTATTAGAGATGTTGATGAAATTGATCTTTTTAATAGTAGAGGAAATAATAACACAGCAGCAAAAACAATTAATATTATCAATGGTATTTACATAGCTACAATTGATTCATTCCAAGGTCATGAAAACAATTTCATTATTTTTTCATGCGTTAGAAGCAATAATGAAAATAAGGTTGGTTTTGTTAGCGACAGAAGAAGAATGAATGTTGCTCTTACAAGAGCAAGGAATGGTCTAATTATTGTTGGCAATGCCAGAGTTTTAAGTTTGGGTAGTCATTTATGGAAGTCCTATGTAAATTATGTCGAAAAGAAGAAGTTATTGTTCAAATCATTTGATGATTATTAGGTTAAAAGATGAAGAATAAATATTTGGCATAAATTCGATTTCCTACGCTCATTAATCTTGGGAAGAAAGTTTAATTATCATAATAATACTGTTTTCTTACTCATATACTTGTATTTAGTGCTATAATAAACAACTTCTGGATTGATATAAATAGTCAATAAGATTTTCTAAACGACTTCAACTTAGGAATAATTTGCCGTATAACTAGCAAGAACCATTATTTAAGAACAAAGTATATATATTATTAAATGCTAATATGATAGATTAATAAACTTAACTTTTTTAAAAACTCATTAGATTACCTGCAAAAATATGAAACAGGCTAACGAGATTCGAACAAAATTATTTTTTGGAATCCATGAAGATTATTACTACAGCTGTTATATAGAAAAAAAGAATATTTTAAGTATGCCACCTAAATTTCTGTTCAAAATTTAGATTTTACTTGAACACACTAATATCACAAAGAAGATATGTGTTTTGTAATTTAAAATATTCTGAAGGGATCAAGAATTTATAAATTGACTTGCTACTAATTTTGAAAATTGTGCCAGATAGCTAAGAGTATTTTAAGAATAGATTCAAGCAAAATACTAAAAAAAAAATTTCTATTGTAATCCTATATACCTGTTGCAAATAGTATTGTTCTAATTACACTTCCATAAGATTTATTCGCTATTCCCTTTTTTTTTTTTGAGCAAATTCAACTATACTATAAGATTATCAAATATATTCTTTCCACGGTATATCAATCTCATATCATAAAGAAGAATTCTGTAAACAAAGCTGTTTTTAAGCATTATTATCAAAACTAACTAAATTTCAAATAATATCATGCTGCTTTATAAGCAGTTTAAAAAAATTAAACTCATTAGGGTTTACTTTTATCTCTATCTTTTTTCTTATTTTGCATGTTAATCTGAACCTTATTAATAATTGAAAAAATAAAACATGTGCCGAAATTTGCGGGCCCGAGGTATAATATCTCGGCCGAGTATATGACGCCATTGTTCGGCCGACAATTTATCCGATCTCTAGTGAAAGATATATATCAAATTCTCGATATACGATAGTATTAAGAGAAAGAATAATAATATATAAAGGCAGTCAATTCTTGAAATGAAAAATGTACCAGCATTTGTTTCCCTTTTTTAATATAATATAATAGAAAAATATAACCATTATTTTTCTTATGTTTCTTCAGGCAATTTTGAATGTTGTATTTTAAACAAAATTGCCAAAATCAGAATTCAATTGCATGTAATCAAAAATGTGCCAGAATATTTACTTTTATAAAGAGAAGTTATTTTTAATATTTTTTGATTGATATAAATTTTAATACGTTTAATTTTTGGTATCTTATACTCTATTTATTTAAGTACTTTTGAATGTTATTAACATAATCCAAGTATTACTTTGATTCTTATTTTCTACATTTTAAAAAGGTAACTTAATAAATACTCTGGTGTTTGTATCTAATATTAAATGGCGTTAGAACAATTTAGATATATAGACGCCAGGCATCGTACAAAATGATAATCTCCCACCGTCGAACCAAAAAGAAAAGGTCCTACCCGGATTCGAACCGGGGTTGGTCGGATCAAAACCGACAGTGATAACCACTACACTATAGGACCGTAATGAATTTCGAAGTTGTAATAGAATGAGATAGGTTAGTTCATCTATTAAGGTCACATTGCTATGTGTTCGGTGATAACCTCGGTATGTCCGAATATATGAACTAGGGCACTCGATGATATCAGACCATAGATATCAGGGGTCCAGGGGCTTCAGGAGTCGAGGGACTCAGGAGACTAGCAGTCAGTGGCAAGATCAAGATCTCAATCTAGCTAATTAGTTAAGTATATAAATAGGCAGTATTTAGGATACTTGGATGACAACTAAGTAGCCTAGAAAACCATCCAATAATATATAATTTATCTAGCTTTAATATAAGCAAATAGATTGACCATATTTTATTACAGAAGTTTTCAAAAATTAGGGCTTTGATACCAAAAGGGTGATTCCATGTGACAACAAATTGAAAAATCTTTAATTTTATTACTTCAATGTACGTATTACAAAATAAGTTTTTGTTCACTAAGAAAAAATTATTTTATTTGTAATTTTTATTAACTTGAAATTATTACTGCACTTTTCTAATATGGTTAACAGCTTAATGACTGTTATTATTCAAGAAATGAAAAATTATAAATTTAAACAAAAAACATGATTTAATAGAAAATAATCCATACAAAGGTCTTTATATTGTATTAAATAAAAATAAGTAACGTTGTTTTTATTTGTTGTTCTATGAGGTGTTAACCAGTGTAGTAAATATGTTTTCATTGATGTTACTAATGACAAATTCAATTTGCGACAGCTATCATGACAAGTTAGTTTTACTTAAAGATTTATTGAAAGTAATACTTTTGTTTCCCCTAAGTTGTTCAATGCAATATTTATTGTAATTTTTAATTGACACAATTTATTTTATTTGATAAAAAGGTATTCTTCTATCTTATATAACACTATACAGAAAGATAGAAAGAATATATTTCTCTACTGAATAATATATTCTAACTTACATTTTGTTTTAATATAAGGCACAGAAATATTTATTATTGCATTACAAACTTAGTACCTATTTAAAAATTATTGTAGATAAACTTAACTTTTATATAATGCGATATATCAATCCAAGGTAAAAAAAAAACAAGCATTTCTTTTTAATCTCACATATTTACCTAATAATCTTTTTTATTGGTTGCAGTATTTTATATGGCATATTATTCTTTTACTTTTGTATTTTAATATGTTTAAATATTTTATTTTAGCAGAGTGCCCTAAAAGTATCGTCTAATAAACTTTTGTATTAGAAGAAATGTAAATAAATTGGAAGATAATAGAATATATATACTTTTTATTTTTTAATATTAATAACTGTTACTAGTGGCGTTATTGATTGAACCTAAGATATAATACATAATGTACGTAATTGTATTGATGGAACTTTTACTAACCTTTTAGTGCGCTGTGACCATACCAGTTCAACCGAAAATATCAATAAAGGTAAATTTGAAATTTAAATAATAGCTAAGTTTGAAAGAATGGAGATATTGTAAATTAGTAAGATTTAAAGGTGAAGCAAGAAATATACATATGCTTAAATACAGTTACATTCTAAAATCAATTGCATCTACCTTCTCCATAAGATCATTTGTTTAATTTTTAGACTAATATTTGTTTTTCTTGCCATACACATAATACTATAGATAAAGCTACTAAAATATACTGTTATAGGAATTAGAATATTGATTTAAATCAATATTTATATTTTTTTTCTAAATTTTCAATATTTTAAGCTCTATGTTAAAAATTATAATAATAAATAAGAGTGGACTAATAAAAATTTTGTTTTTTTTCAGTTACAAAATATAAATTTCTTAAACACAAAATTTTTTTCAACTAAATATTTAATATTAAATAACAAGAGCTATAATCTAAAAACTATTGTTATTCAAATACAACATTTATCCATTCATAATATTTTAACAACAAAAATCATATATATATATATATATAGTTTTTTTAATTCATATATTTTTAACTTCAATTAAGAATATATACAAACTAAAGTATGAACCATAAATAAAAATAGATACCATACTGCTATTCTTTACATCAATAATACTTGTCACTAATAAATAATTAAATAGTAATAATATTATAAGTGTTATTACTGTCATTTGTTACCCGCCGTGTATCACGTGCTGTTATCCGGGTAAGAAGACCTTATCGTCTTCCTTTTTATTTTTTTTTCTCTCCACTTGTTTTTGCCGAGCGAAAATTAACTCGAAATTTTACCAGCCAACCTTGAAATGTATAAAACACAGTTAAACTTTTTGATCTCGATATATAAAACACTCCCTATTTAACAATTGGTTCATTAAGATAATCTTCAATCGTGTAGAAACCATCGAAATAAATGTATGTATAATTTACACCAGAATTTTTGTGCTTTTCTTCATTTTTCCTTTGGAATTCCTACTCAGGTAAACACGATTCAAACGCAACTTATTTTCAAAGTTTTTTTTTTTTGACGTCTCAATGGACATTTATCCCATACTCTACGATACAACCTTTTAAATGATATTATGTACTAAAGTACAGACAATCGATAAGAATCTTTTAAATAATTTAGCCTGATTTTTAGTTTTGATTCAAGTTCCCCTGGTGGCAAAATGGCTCACCGTGTAAAGTGATTTCCCCAAACAAACTTGAACAAATGAATAATTAATCGTTTACGCAACTAAGACAATTTGAAGTAAATGCCGGCCAGTAAGGGATTTTTATTATCAAAGAATTGTGTCTCCTGCTTGGAATTATACTCTAGGGATCCTGACCTTTTAAAACTTTAAAGATATTTGTTACTAACTTTTATTCAAAATATTATTCACTGAAAGAGAAAAAAAGAAAAAAAAAGAGATCTCTTTTTATCTTAGATGTATCCTTTTTTTTAATCTTAAATTTTTTTTTATTGAATTATGTTAAAGTTTCTATTCCTTTTTAATTATTTATAATCTCTAGTAGAGTTTCAAATATTCTAAGTAATCTTTGAAATTCCAATTGATTATTTCTAAAAGAAAAGAAAGAGAAAAAAATTATTCTTAAAGAACTAATTAATAATGTCCAAATCCCGTGAAGATTCTGTTTACTTAGCTAAATTAGCTGAACAAGCTGAAAGATATGAAGAAATGGTTGAAAATATGAAGGACGTTGCTTCTTCTGGCCAAGAATTATCTGTTGAAGAAAGAAACTTATTATCCGTCGCTTACAAAAACGTTATTGGTGCTAGAAGAGCTTCTTGGAGAATTGTTTCTTCTATTGAACAAAAAGAAGAATCTAAAGAAAAATTCGAACATCAAGTTAAATTAATCAAAACTTACCGTACTAAGATTGAAGCTGAATTATCTAAAATTTCTGATGATATCTTATCCGTCTTAGATTCTCATTTGATTCCATCTGCTTCTACTGATGAATCAAAGGTTTTCTACTACAAAATGAAGGGTGATTACCACCGTTATTTAGCTGAATTCTCTGATGGTGAAACTAGAGAAACTGCTACTACTGCTTCTTTAGAAGCTTACAAGACTGCCTCTGAAATTGCTACTACTGGTTTACCACCAACTCACCCAATCCGTTTAGGTTTAGCTTTGAATTTCTCTGTGTTCTATTACGAAATCCAAAACTCTCCAGACAAG
This sequence comes from Yueomyces sinensis, assembly GCA_030581855.1. Lineage (NCBI taxonomy): Eukaryota > Fungi > Ascomycota > Saccharomycetes > Saccharomycetales > Saccharomycetaceae > Yueomyces > Yueomyces sinensis. The sequence continues at coordinate 313,740 of JAKTVU010000004.1, forward strand.
GCTTGTCACTTAGCTAAACAGGCATTCGATGATGCTATTGCTGAATTAGACACACTTTCCGAAGAATCATACAAGGACAGTACTTTGATCATGCAACTACTAAGAGACAATTTAACCTTATGGACTTCCGATATGTCTGAAAATGGCCAAGAACAAGAAACTGCTGCCCCAGCCGGTGAAGCCTCTGCTGAAGCCGCTACTGAAGAAGAAGCTAATTAAAAAACTGGTTTAATATCTTGAAAAGTTATTGAATCAAAAAAAAATTATAAATAAATAAAATTCCTTCATCAAAAGATTACGAAAATGAAAAAATTTAATAATGTCTATTAGCATAATAAATCAGAGTTCTTAATATTTATGATGTAATTGTATTAATCTTAATATTTTTGATTGGATATATCCAATCAATAATCTCTATTTTTTCTTTCAAAAAATTAATTAATTAATAACAACTGATTTTTCTATACTAATTTTTTTTTTATTAATATTTTTTATTTTTTTATTTCCTACTTCAATATTAATTAAATTGTCATCAAATATTTTTTTTGTTTCAATCTTTTCAACGAATTAAAACTAATGTATTTGTTTTTTCACTCTCAATGCTTTTATTCTTCTTTTCTTTTCTTTGTTATGCCTTTGATTAATGAACAAAGTAGGATGCACTATGTTCCTATCATTTGTTTAAAACAACTAATATTTGTAAATTAATGGTGAAATTTGCATGGGCATATTTCATGAAAATACACCATTACTAGTCCCTTTCCTATATTTTTAATACTTGATACATATGTAGTCTCTTACTTATTATTATTATATTTAAGATTATTTTGTTTCGAATATGAATAAATAGTTACCCAAGATCTGGATCAATTTTGAGAGGTCTTGAGCGGTTCTTTAATTTGACTGCTTAATTTTTTCCAATTTTTTGATTTGGTGTCATTTATTCCTTAGGGGGGAATTTGAAATATATAACCAAATTATTTGGCGAATAGTGCTGTTATTAAAGAATATTCTACAAGTAAATTAGATACTATCTTTGAACCAGTAGGAAAGATCATATACCATTGGTTATACTCGTTTGAACTGGTACTAGCAGAAGAAAGAAATGCCAATAGTGAACCCAATTACCATAAAATATACCAACTTTTTAGTTGGTACCATCGCTATTACATCAGCAATGGTCCAATTTGTTCAAGTTTATCTTAATTTCACAGAATTCCTACTTGGTATGAGTGCTTTTGCTCTTTCAATACCCATAATTGTATTAGAATTTAAAGTCCCACCTGATTTGAATAGATATGCATCCTTTTATTTTAGTTTTCTAGGAAGAGGCCTACTATATATATTACTGAGTTTTATGCTAGGCTTCGGTGGAGGCTTGAAGATAGTCGGTGATATCATTTTATTCTTATCAGGTGTATCATTTATAAGTTTCCATTACATACCATCTATTGAGGAACCTAGCAATTTTAGACCTCAAGGTGGATCGATAATTGCTATTGGCGGCGATGATGACCTAGAAGATGATTTAGGTAATGTAATTTAAGATATTATTAGGCATAGGCAAATATTATAAATATCTTATAGTTAAATGAATAAGAATTCGATCTTCAATAATTCACGATGATCAATTTTTGATTGTGCTATTAATATATTACGATTATTATTAAAATGTATTAAATAATATATATACGTAGAGATATAAAATCTTTGAAATCTATTCAATAATTAAGATAATATATGCCTATTTATGTGTGCAATTATAGCAATAGAATGTTTAATGTACAGATGAATAACCTCTAAATTATTACATAAATGGAATGACCAGAGAAAGAGAATAAAAAATATCAGACAAATGGGAAGAAAAAAAAAACGAAATAAAATATTATTGTGATTATTTTTCACCTCTAGGTCCTTCTTTTGTTGTTGATTTGAAGGCAACTATTATATCTATTTGTCGTTCATTTTCATTGGATGAGTTTCTCTTAAGTTCAAACCGAATCTCTTATCCTTGGTTAATGCCGCTAATTGGAAGATACCTTGAACAACAGAATTGTCATTGTTCATTTCATATTGAGAATGAACCCAACTTGGTTGACAAGTTTTACCACCAGTTATTCTGACTAATTCTGGTTTACCATTTGAAGCAACATCAACATCACATAATACAACAGTACTACATTCACGAGCAACTGGTAAATAAATACATTCCTTAGTAGAATTCATTAAAGATTTTAATTTTAGAACGGAAATACCTAATTTTGGTAATGGTAATTCATGACCTGGTAAAGTTAGAGCAGCAGAAGCATCGTAACTTAAATTACCATTTGGGTTTGTTGACTTTAGAATATATTCCCATGGAATCCATTTTGCAACTTGGATTGGAGTATCAACACATAAGTAATTATTAGTGATTTCACTCATGCCTAATCTGGAGGATTTTAGGTCTTTCTTTAATTCTGGTAATTTTTCAGCAGCAGTTTGTTCACTGAATGGGAATGTAGATGATAAATGAGATAATTTAAATGGATAGACACCTTGCTTATCAATTTTAGATAGAAGAGATCTTGAAGTCTTTAATTTCAGTTTGTGAGTTTGAGCATAATCTCTAACAAATGAACCGGATCTAGCAACTAATTGATCTTTTTTATGGGATTTACCAGTGAATGAATCAACGGTTTCTAATGTAACAAGACCCTTCTTAGCAACTTGGCTTAATGGACATAATTTGATATCAATTAAATAAGCTTCACCAGCTTTAACGATGAAATCGTCAGTTGGAACAGCTGATTGAGATACAAATTCATCACGAGCACTATTACGGTCAACAATTGATAAATCCTTAACAGATTCATCAGCCATTGATAATAAATAGGCTTCTTGGTGAGATTCAGTCCAGATAACACCTTTATATTCTCTTTCAGCAACAATACCTTCATTTTGACCTGCTAAGAATCTTCTAACTCTACGAACACGGGAACCTGGAACAACACAACAATTGTAAGAATTAGCAATAGTATCAACGACTAACCTTATTAAATGACCGTTAATATTTTTACCATGTTGACCTAAGGTTTGAGGAAGCTTTTCAGGAGTCAATGCACAAGCTAATAAAGCAACGACAGTTTCCATTGCAATATGGGCAGCAGCGATAGCATCGGCCTTACCACCCAATAATGGACCAGTTGGTGTTTTGTCAGCATCGTTTACTGGGTAAATAACCATGGAATGGGATACTTCGGAGGTGTAACCATCAATGTGAACACCTAATGTAATCTTAACTAAATCACCTTCCTTTAAAACACCAGTAATAGAAGATTTAAAAGTGTTTTCTTCAGACATATCATTCCAATGTTGTAAGTTTTCAACATCATCGACTTCTGGTGAGAAACCTTGACAAACTTGGTCAATATCAATATTTGTTGGAATAGCGATACCTCTTTCGTTAACTTTATTCTTATAATATTGTTCAAGACGAGTAATGATAAAGGAATCTGTTAATAAACATATTTCAGCAATAGTTAATGGGACATTGGTAGTCTTATAATGGTAGGAGTTGTTTATTAGACCAACAGCATATTTCAAAGCTGTTTGAGAAATTTGACCGGCTGTTCTGTATTTATCTAAAACAGTCTCATGAAGAACATTTTTGTCTTGCAATAAAATCTGGGTATCTTCGTGAGAAACTGCTAAGGCCATGATTAATATTATGGAGTTTTGGTATTCTTTATCTTTCAAAGATCAAAATAATAACTATTGTATTTAACAGGCCTTTTTCTTATTTCTTAACAAGCAGCTACTATTTTTTTCAAGCTCATCGCTAAATTTTTCAACTCATCGCCTCTTTGTGGAAATTTTCAAATCTTGGGATATATCACGTTTTATTACTGGATGCGGAAATATTCTATATATTTGCAAGTTTAAAAGGAACCGTCGAATATTCTTTCAAGGATTAACAACTTAATTCAAAACTTGAACATATGTGAGTTTCACTTCTCATTACTGAACTCTATATCTCAAGGGAACATCTAAGAATTAAGAATAGGTGACATTTCCAGCGGTTATAATTCGAGAAGAATAAGGCAAGCTAGCTCCATCAATATGTCTGCTCCAAACAAGTATAAAAAATAACATTATTTGATACATTTTTAAACATTTTATGAATTGTTTTCTTCTATTTAGAACAGATATTGCTAATTTGCCGTTGAAATAAATTGAATACCTTGCATGTTCTTCATAGTGTAACATGCAAATACATTGATGGGGAGCCTAATTGCTAATATTCTATTAAATTGAAAAGGATTTTCCTTTTTAGGGAATCTTATATTATTTGCTTTCTTGTGATTACCTTATTCGGTACAATATTGTGATATATCATATTATTTTAGTTTCTGTCGTGTTAATTTTTGCATCAAATTTAGTCTCCGCTCTGGCATTTTCTGAGACATCTCTTTAAGACCAATTGTTCACTTCAAAAATGTGCTCAATCAACTAATGATATAGATAACTGGAAAGCAATCAAGTGTTAAAGATTAGTTTCTTATTTGCAAAATATTGGGAAAAAAGAGGCCTACTACAACAACAAATAGTTGCAATCCAATATTTTGCATAACCTAAAATTATAATTTAATAGTGAGTCAATGACATCTCATAAGGAATCATATAGTACTCCTGCGACTCCAACTTACAGTGAGAAATGGCCCAGAAAGTTTTCGAAACTTCAGTTTTCAAGTGAACGTAAAAGGAGAATAGCCTCAATATCTCCCTCCAGTAGTATTCTGTTTAGATCTTTAACAACCAACCAAAAAACACAAGGTTCTGTATATCTTGAACCAAACACTCAGAAAATAGATTCTACTGATAAGAACACTACTCCTCGGTCCCTTCAATTCAGTTCACCAAAGTCAAACTCTTCTTCTATTAAATTGAAAACACCTAGATCTTATACTCCAAAGAACGCTAGATATACTGACACACCGATTAATACAAGAGTCAGTGAATCTCCAGTACAAAATAGGCAAATGGAAACTCTTCATCATACATCAAGTGAAATGGCGCCAAATGTTAAACATCACGTAAGAAAATACATTCCAAAGAGTTCATCAACGACAAAAAAATTATTCAAGAATGAATTGTGCACTGTTTGTGAGGAACCAATATCTAATAGGAGAAGTGGTGAAAAAATTATTGAATTAATTTGTGATCATTTTTCACATTATGAATGTCTTGCATTACTATGTGAAGGCATAGATACTAAAACTAACGAAGATATCTATTCAATTTTTCCCAACTGTAACTTATGCATGAATAAAAAAGACACCACAATTAAATGTATTCCATCCAATGGTGATATAAAAGATATGCTGGTTTCTCAGTTTCTTTTGGGACAAAATAGGCCTGACTCTTATTCAAAGTTAACTGATTCCAATAAGAAACCTCCAAGCTTAAGCCTTTTACCTTCACAGGTGTTGGCAGGACCTGCTCTAATTCCATTTAGGTCTTCATCATCAATTGAACCACAAACTCTGATGAGAAATGATTCTTTTCGATATAATACTTCACCATTATTTACTAAAATTGAAAGGAATAATTTAGAACATAGAAATCCATCACACAACAGAGTCTATTCAAGAAATTCAGAAGGAAAATTATTGTCAACAAGAAATACCATAAATGCCAATATCATTAATAGAAATTTAAATAATAACTCTATTCGAGACAGAGAAACTAAAATGTTAAAGAAAAGTACAAACATTGATTTGACTAAAAATAGTAATAAAGAAAAGGATCCAGCTATTCCAATCGCATTATTAAGATCTTTTTATATTCAATTTTTATCAAGCAATTTTAAAGAACAGATATCAGATTGGGAATTAGATGACAAATTTGGCCTACTTAGACTTGTAGACAAGCTAAATATTTCCTTTGATGGCAACATTTATAAAGAGGGTATTTGCTTTTTATTCAAAAAAGCTTTCATTACAACATGCATTGATAAAAAGTCTACGAATTCATTTAAAAATGATATGGATATAATCAACTGTAAATTACAAAATCTAAATATTTTTGCATTAACAAAAGATGTAAGCATAAAGACTCTGAATTCAGCAGGATTAATATTCATGACAACTTCAAAAAATATTTACTTGACTGAAACTTGTTCTAACTCTAGTAATATGATTCAAAAGTGGATATCTGGCTTCTTAAATAAAGATATATTTTTTAGTAGCAAAGCATTTACATTTACACTTCCAACAATGTCAGTACTAAATCAATCGAACTCTGGCCTACGTAATAGTTCTACATTTACTGGTATGCTAAATGAAAATAAAGCATTACAAATTACAAGTTTGAAGGATAACCACAATAGTGTGTTAATTAAAAGAGGATTCAAATTTGATTTCCCACCAGAATCTGTTCAAATGACAGATATAAAATCCATACAATCTATTCTAACAAATGTAAGCTCAATAATATCCCTTAAAAGAAATGCTCCAGATAATATTACTTTTATTTTACAATTAAAAAATTCTTTGAAATCTGATAAGGCTTTGAAAAATATTATTAATATACTACTTGTCATTAAAATGATATATCCCAAAACCTATTTAACTCTAGTTGATGAAAATGCCGCTGTGTTATATATGGGTATAATATTGGATAGCTATTTGGATTTGAAAAAAGAGATAGATAGAATAAATCCATTGGAAAAGCTTCAGGTATTTTCACCCTCCTTATTGAAGGGAAAACTTTATGCAAAATCAAATATTGAAGAAAACATTGGGATTGCAGTTATTTCTGAAACGCCAATGAAGGAAAATTCTTCATGTTTAATGATGAATTATTCAAATCTTTCTTCCTTTGGTAGAAAAAGGGCAAATGAAATTAAAATTAAAATTGGTTATCTTAATATTGATTATTCTGATAAGATTTCTGAATTAGTGGAAGTTGATAATTGGAACTTTGCACTAGAAGCTCTTTGTTTTAGTTTCAGTCTGAATTTTGATGATTATGAAGAAAACGATACTGACCTTGAAATTGATTTCAATGATAACTTAACTTTATCTTTCTCGAATGAAAGTTCAATTTCTCAAGAAAATTATGATATTTCTGATGTTAAACAATTATCTATACCTAATAATAATGAAATGTTAAACAATTCAGCCTTTGAAGTTTCTGACAAGAGTATTTTAATAAATCATTTATCAGAATTGGAAAGCTCTCCAAATCTTTATGATAAAGATTTAATTTTAGATTTTGGTAATTTCAATGATGAAAGATTATTGTCCCAGTTAGAGGGCATTAAAATTTCGACGCCTGCAGGGTTGAATCACCTACTAGATGATATTAAACTTGTAATTGATGAAATCGGTGATTCCCCTTCTTCTGCTAATAAAGAAGCAATGCCCACATTGAATTTATCTATGCAATGACAAGTAGATCTATTTTAGACAATCGAAATGGTGACAATATTAATACAAGATAATATTCAGAATATAAAAAAAAGTTAAAAATCTATCAACTTAAAACTACTATAGATATATATATTATCATTGTTTATATATAATTTAAATAAAAAGTTTCAATAATATCCATCAGCGAATTCAAGACGAGCAAGATCTAGTTGATCATTGTCTCTCATCATTTCTAAATCGAACATTGGATGCTCATCAGATGCACAATTAAAAATAAAATCTTGTTGAGATAAAAAATCATCAGGGCTATCACTATCATCTTGATATGCAAAGGAGGTTTCCATTGATTCCTCAACTAATGAATGGTCTGATGTATTAGGACTATCTTCTTCAAAGGTAAAAGTGTATTGATTCCAGAGAGTATTATAGAAACGATCTCTTTCATCTCTTAATTTAAAATAACCATATCTATCTAATCCGAATACATAATATAGGAAATACTCTTTTGGTTTTAAAAACTGTTCTAATTCTTTTAATTCCAATTCCCTTGGAAATCTAACTTCATTATTATTTAACTCATCTTCAATAAATTGATTTAACAATGAAAAACGATCATTTTTTTTAAATCTATTTTCATATTTGTAAACATGGTAGAATGGCTGACAATCGAAGGAAGACTCGATATTGTGCATAAACTCAGAAGTAGTACCTAGGGTCAAATGTTCTGTGAATGAGATATCATCAGCTGTATTTTTATCCAAATCAAAATTAATATTATCAAATGAATTATATGTGCTGAAAAGTACATTTTTATCCAACCCTGCTTTAACAGAGGGTGCTTTACAACGATAAGCCATTGAATTCATATCCAAACCCAAGTTACCAATATCAGAATCATCTGAAGGTAATCTATATACTGTTCTCTTCTTAGCAATTGGGGGGATTACAATTGACGTGACAATTTTTCGAACATTAGTGTCATTTTTAAGATTAATGGTACAATTTGTATTATAGTTAATCTCATGCCATTCCTGTAATGGATACACTTCTCTTCTTATTTGTTTTGGTTTCTTATCCACATTATCAGAAATATTAGATAAAACATTTTCATTCAACTTTTTATTTTGATTTAATAATTCAAGCACCATTATGAAAAGCCAGTAAATAAATTTCTTTTAAAGGTAGCAAACAATTTCACAATAATGTTCCATTCTCATAATATTTTTTTTTTATATTATTATAATATTTAACCTTCATTTTTTTTTTTAGGTATAATTCCAACCAAAAAGAATAAGCTGCTGCGACATGGAGTATATTAGAGGTAAACCACAAAACCATTTATTAAAAAAAAAAAGACATCCACGTACACAAAGTCAATATAACTAAAAAAATGAAGAAGAATTTATACACAATGATATTAACCAGTTTACACATAAAACAGTATTCTTAAAGAATTGAATCAGTCATTACATATACAAATTATTTGGAATGGCTTATTTATCCAAAACATTACTAGAGGACATAAAACTGTTGATATATTCTTGCAAATAATTATTTTCTTGTTCCATTCTATTGTATAGTTCACGTTGTTCTAAGGTCTTGTTCCATAATAAATCAAGGGTATCCTTTAACAATTTAACCTCATGTAATGTTCTTTTATCTTTATCAACAGGTGATAAACACGAAGCCATAGTTGAATTCAAAGAAACATTGGAAATGGAAGTAACTCTTTGTCTGGAATTGGTGTTCATTGTATTATACTTAACGTTTATCTGGAATAATCTAATTGATTGGTAGTAACAATTGGGATAGATAATTATACCACTAGAGGTTCTTCAAGTTGAAATTTATTATCACTTGTTTGTTTTATATATAAATATATTTTAATCGTATATATATTATACACCCGTACACCCCCATACAAAAACATTTGAAAAAAACAAATTGGTCCCTAGCGGGATCGAACCGCTGATCTTGGCGTTATTAGCACCACGCCTTAACCAACTGGGCCAAGGGACCTTTAATTTTCGAAAATTTCACAAATTGTGGTTTATGATGAAAAATAAACTAAAGCATGTGACAATTTGTCATTGTATTGTTTTATGTCGACAATTTTAAAGTAATACGAAATGAGTTTCCTAAAATGGTAATAATGAAGGATGACTTCAATAATGAAGTTTAGAAAATATCAAATATGTTATTAAATTAAAATTATGTATGTGTTTTTTATATATCGTAAACAATTCTAGATAATATATAAGACATTCTTAACAATACATTTACTTTGTTATTTTAAATATCGTAATATGTATATGTTGTCGTTTTGACGATGGACGAACCAAGGTTTGATGTCAGCGTCACAATTATTAAGTGACAGGTATTCTGAAAAATCAATACATCATTTTTTAAACATATTTTGGTGATTTAAGGTTCTTATTGTTGAACCATAGTCATTTATTCTTTCATGAGTGACGTGAACTGTTATATAACTTTGTAAAGAGGGTTCGATCCTGCTTGTATTATATTTAGCTGGTTGCCTACTATGATTTGAGGATAGATTGGCTTCCATTCTATATAAGTGAATATTATATAGATTATATTATTTTTCATCCCTTATCTTATATAATACGCCAGAGAGAAAATTAATAGTCAGATGATTACCTAGCGAACGCGCGTAACCATCACTATTTACGTATAAATAAGATGATACCAGTTAACCTTATTCTCTAAAGAGTTTAAGCTCCAACAATATGGCCACTGGGCATTCCCATATTACAGGAATACCATAAAGTACCAGTTCCCTTTGATCATATAGTCAATGATGCCTAGGATCAATATACAGAAATGCAGGCATGCAAATCAGAAGTAAAAAAAAGTATAATATAAATGAGGAGAGAATATCAGAAAAGTAGGAAGGTAGAAGTGTGGAAAACAGTTGATCCTGCAATTAAATAGTCCAGCAGCTATGATTGTTTTATAACAATATCGATACAACCAATTTAAAATAAAAGTTATAGTCATTAAGGTTAAAACCCTCAGATCAAGTAATTAGCTTTACGTTCTCAGGATTAATAGACCCGGCATCTCATGACTATGATATCACACTGATTCTTTTGCCAACTATTGCAAGATATTATTACTAATTTTTCCAAAAAGTCTGAAGTTTATAAAAGTGGTCTTAATGGCTTTGACTTTATCTTGTTGGACTAGGAAACCATTTTTGTTTAATGTATGACCTAAATATTCAACTTCTTCTTACAAACCAACTTTTCTTCTTGTAAAACATGAAGGCACTCTTAATTATCATTTATGACTGTTAATTCATATATAGAAAACTTAACTTAGTTAGCAATTTATAATTGTAAGCCCTTTGAAGAGTTAGTTAATGGCTTACGGTTAATTCATGTGATTTTTTTTAAAAGTTGTATCAAAATATGAAGATATATAAATATATATAATTTACAAAATATAATTAATCCTACATTTTATTGGTTAGAAAAATGTAAATGTTGAAAAAAAAAAAGCTAATCTGCTTTTATGTTACAAATAAAATAAATTAATCGACTTTGATAGAAGAATAAATTTTTCTAACAAAATACATATTAGCCATGAAACCGATCGAACCAGTAATTAAAGCAGCTATCATTGATAATAGGAATGAATAGCCGACGTATAATACAATAGTTACGATGGAACGTAATTTAAATTGTGTAAATAAAATGGAATGAATAAAAATGTAAATTGAACAACCTAAACCACCAATGATGAAACTTCTCCATTGCCATTTCCAATTTTCTAATGATAATGATTGATATGTGATTAAAATTGTAATTAATGCAGTTGTTAAAATTAATAATAAGAATGATAATAAAAGGAAACCAAACATGTAAAAAATTTGGTTAAACCAAAGACTTGAATAAATGAAATATAATTCAACTGCAATTGAACCGAATGGGAAAATACCACCAATTAATGAAGCAGGTACTACTTTTAAATACCAAGGTTGGAATGGGATTGATCTTTGAATTTCTGATGTCTTAGTTGGATGTTCATTCCATTTACAACTTTTAAATGAGATTAAAGAACCAGCAAATGATAAAGGTAAAGAGAAGATAATCCAAAAGAAGATCATCATTAATAAAGTAGTAAATGGAATAGCATCAGAGGAATGAGCACATGTTAAGAATAAATTGATAATAATCATGAATGATAAAATTGTTGATGGTACTAAAATTGGAGTTAAAATTAAATTTGCTTTCCAATATAAACCGTTAAAGAATTTATAGACACCCATTGAAGTATAAGAACCAATGAAACCAAATACTGCATATAATAAAAAGATCATAGTTGGTAAAGAACCTCTTGAACTGGGTGATAAGAAACCTAAAGATGCTAAAACTAAGATTGAAGTAGTCATAAAGAATAATTGAACACCTGAACCAATTAAAATGGATAAAAGCATAGAATTAGATGGGATACGGAAAACATCACCATGATTTAATTTCCAACCGGAATCAACATTATCAAATGAATTATCATCTAAATTGAATTCATTATATCTTAAGAAATCATTTTTAATATTTTTAGATAATTGGAAGAATAAAAAGAAGGATAATACGACGACAATAATGGTAAAAGTAATCAAAGAGAACCATTCAATAGTTGGATTATAATTATTTAAATATTTATCCCATCTAGTGGCCCATGGAGTTTCTGAAGAATGAAAGAATACTGAATATGTGAAAAAAACATCGTTATCATCAGTTTCAGATAATTGTAAACCATTTAGACGTGAATCACAAGTGAATGAGGACCTATCCATTGATTTTGGTTCAACGGTAATTCCAACAATACGGAATTCATTATCTTCACGTTCATGATAATCGATATGAATATCATAATGATTATTAAAATATAAATGTTCAACAGAATTCAACATAACGGTATTTTTACGTTTCTCTTGTTTTGGTTTCTCTTTTAATTCTAGATTTGCTGGAGCTAAAAAGTTATTAACTTGTACAGAACCTAATTGGAAACCTAAACCGTAGAAGTTTTGTTCTTCTTCAGTTTTACGAGCAACTGGCAAGCCATCGATAATCCAATTTTGAGAGAAACCATTGCTAATCAATTCGTTTACAAACTTAGCATCTTCACCAGGAATAACAGAGTTACATAAAGTCTCACATTGTTTCTCTTGTAACATATTGATATGGAAAGGAGAATTATATATTCTATCACCAAATATGATCGAACCAAGAGATTCTGGCTGTCTTGAGACCTCATCATTCTGAGGCTTGCAGAAATGCAATTTTGGATAGTAATAGTCGTAAGAATAAAGGAAATTCTGGTTTGTATCGATATTAGCACTGAATAAAGATGGAGTCAAATGGTTTACGAACAGTCTGATCTCATCATCTCTGTGATATGTAGTAGGGGCTACACCGGGCAGATAGAAAGCAGCACTCTGTTGGATCAGCACTGTCAATAGTGAGCACACGAAAAGTAGCATGGTGGTATATCTGTAAAAGGATGTGTAGTTTGGCGGTATCCTCTTTTATAATTGCTATCAATTGAAACAATCTCTTCTTATTTAATCGTATTTACATTATATATTAAATATTGATCGGAAATCGCGTCTTTGGCTTCCAGCGGAAATGCTTAAACAATAAAAGCAGTATGAGTTAGAATAACTAATATAATTTAGTACTATTAAAATGACATTCAAATCTATAATTTAATTTTAAGGATAATAATATTTAAAATATTATTATTCATTAAATATTGTTCAAATATTGTGAATAATAATATTTTAAATAAGTGGTAGCGCCATTTACTATTAAATTATTGTTGTTATCTTCAGTCTTTTCTTTGTAACTCAATTAATAAAACCAACTATTAAATATAATTTCTAATCATTAATTCATAGTTAATTTTTCAAATTCCAGTTGTTTTTATTCAATAATTTATCAATTTTTCAATATTTCACGTGACCTCAATTTGCACTAAAAATATTGATATTCACGAGCTTTTTTGTTTATATAATATTTAATGAAATATTCAGAAGAGATAGACATGACGAAAAACATCTGTTGATGGATGAAATATCTAGATAATGGTGTGCTATTGAGAGACTAGTTTGTAGTATTTGACGTGTACAATTCGACATTATAGATTACACCCAAAGTTAGCCATGTCATACTCCTTTTCCTATGAAAATTATATGAACTTGAGCCATCATCTGGACAAGATTCACGAACATGTCCCGCTAGATATTTCAAAGAGAATTATTCTCAATTCTATTGCTCCATTGGTGTCTGTTGTATCTAGTCCAGAATTAGATTCTCATGTAGAAGAGGCTTATGGATTTGATTCCGTTTATATGCTTTTAAACTACTTTAATGGTTGTATTAACGATAGAGATCAATTGAACGATGGTATTACTACTATTAGTAGTAATCCAAATAAAATATCACACTCTAGAAAGAAATCTACTTCTTCTAATAATTCTGCTCATTCTAATAATTCAAAATTAAAAACTACTAATATTAGAAGCAATAGAAAACGTTCAAATTCTCTATTTATTAGAGATTCAACACAATCTCACTATATTAGATTCACTAAACCAATACCTGATATTATCAATCTTAAAGATCCATATGACTCACTATTCAATCATCAATCCCTAGAAGCCCTTTTAAAATTATTTTTAAAATCTTTTAATTCAATTGATAATTCTCATCTTAATGCAAATTTGAAAAATTTCCTTTATCATAAATTCTTCTCTTTTCTAATCTCATCAAATTCAAATATATCTCCTTATGAATCATTTAACCATCCAATTGTATCTTTATTCTCTATTGATATGACTTCAAAGATAAATACAAATTTTTATGATATTGCTAAAAATTTATTAATAGATTTTAAAAAATTAAATTCAACTACTAAGAACTTCCCGATTTATCTTTCAATTAATAATATTTTACCAGTTTTCTTATTATGTTATGATGCTTCTTCAACTTTACAATTAGATCAAGCTAAATCTTTACAAATTAAAATTAAGAAACAAATGTTCGCTGAAAGTATCTTATTACCCTTATTTAATTCTAATTTTAATGATACTGATGTTGATAATATTGAATTAGATATATTCGATGATCCATTAATTACACTTCATAACCCTATCCTATCATCTTCCCTAGATGAATCATTATATTTATATCAAAATTTAAAAAAATTTAAACTACGAAAATCAATAATTTCTTCTATTTATGATTCTCTATTAAGGTTATCACAAAATTTAATTTTACCATTTATGCAAAGAAAGATTAGATTTTGGGATGAAACTATTTTACAATCAAAAAAGACAATATTTGGTTCTTCCAAATTTTTCAGATCTTTTATGAATAATAACAATAATAGTAGTAGTGGCAGTAGTTATAATTCCTCATATAATAATAATAATTCAAATATTTCACCTGCCGATATAATGGAAAATAGGAATAAAAATACTTTAACACTTGATCAATTCGGTTATCAATATCTATCGGCATCATCACCTGAATTTTTATTAAGGAAACAAGCTGATTGGTCAATGATGATATCAGATTTTAAAACAGCTTTTACCACTTATGAAACATTATCAAATGATTTAAATAATAATAACCCAAATCATTATAAATATAAAGCTTCTTGTTTAGAATGGCAAGCAATTTCAATTTTAATGGGTGCTCAAAATATAGTTACAATTAAAATGATTAAAAATGATGTTCATCCACTAATAATTAAAAGTTTACAGTTTTATGAAAAATCCTTGTTATCATACTCTGATTCACAAATGACTGTTCCAAGACGTTGTCTAGATTCGGTTCATTCTTATGAAATTAGATGTATGTTACTTTTATCTGAATTATTTTTATCATTGTCAGATTCTTTCAATTCAACACCATATGCTATTTCTTATTTGATGACGATTTTAACAGATTTTAATCTAGGTTCATGTTCAAAAACTTTAATTTGGGAACGATTAAGTTTCTGTTATGATTTAATGATAGATCCAAGGATAATCAAATCACATGCACAAGATAGTACTGATAAATCAAATTCAGATTTTGATTGTAATTATGATATTATATCAGAAGGTTTGACAAGAAAGAGAAAAGCTGCTTTTTATAAATTAATAGCAGCTAAGCATTGGTCTGAACAAAAACAATGGACGATGTTAAATTGGTGTTTATTAGATCTTGATAAAATTTATGATCATGAATATTTTATTAATAATAAAGATCTATTACTATACAGATTAAAGAAAAAATTGTTACAACATCAAGAAAGCAATAATGAAACAGATAATGAAAAATTACATCATAAGGATGAAAATCACAGTGAAATCGATAATGATTCAAAAGTAGACGTTTAATATGTTAAATAATGCTCATATACAATAATTAAAATAGTATAATATTTGTTCTATATGAGAAATATAATTTAAGGACACATTAATATTCAATAATTATTTTTTTTTCTTTCTTAAATTCTTGTTAAATATAAAATGTATGTAGCTTCTTTTATTTACAATAGTGTTTTTTTGATTGTTGCCATACTTATACATTTATATATTTTAAAATAAAACTATTATATAAAGAAACAAATTAATTTGTATAATTCAAATTCTTCTGGCAAATTTATAATAAGTATTAAACACAAATTCACGTTGTTCATCAACATCAAATTTTGGGTAAGCTTCCTTTGTCTTTTTCAATAAATATTCAGACAAATCTAGTTTACCGTCATTCTTTTCCTTCCATGTTTGATAACTACTAGTACTTGTTAAATATTGTGCGTATTCTCTAACTGAAATTCTAGTCTTAAAATATAAAGCGTCATTTGAGGCATCTTTACCATAATAATTAGGGTGCAAGTTGATTTCAATAATATCTTTATATTTAGATTTATCCCATGCAGAAGGTTTGAATAAATTTTGCAATTCTGAACGACCAGGTTGAGTCCAAAATGGACCTAATTTATCATCATTATAAAAGATGTCAGCAATTATATCTCCAATTATTGGATATCCATTTACAATTGGATCAACATAACCCCATAATGCAATAGTACCATTTTTTCTCAAATATTTATATGCAGCCTCTTGATATTGGCAGAAACCAAACCAATGGACAGCTTCAGCAGATGTAATCATATCTGCTTTTTCATTGTTACCTAAAAATGAGAAATCATCACCAGAAGAGACAATAAACTCAATTTTTTCCTTTGTTAATTCTTTTTCCATACATTGCTTATTACCATTATCGACCATTGGCTTTGATAAATCTGTACCAATAACATTCTTAAAACCTAACAGATCAAACATTTGAAAAGTTGCAGTACCAGGTCCACAACCTGCATCAACTAGCAAATTTTTATCACCTTCATGATATGACATTAATCTATCGTAGAGAATCTTTGGATACTTTGGACGGACAGAATCATAATTAGCGGCATCAAACTTTTTATTCAAGAATTGAGACATCTTTAAGAGATACGTTTTTAGAAAATAAAATAAAATACTATAGTAAATATAAAGCTATATATGTTTTTGAAAGAAATTCACAAATGCTACACAATACTTTTTATTGGGAGCAAACGTTAGTTGTTAAATCAATATTATCAACGATAGAGTATTCGCCGAATAGAAGTTTTAAAAAATTAATAAACGATTAAAACACAAAAAATGGGAGTAATTTCTTCCTTATTTTTCAAAATTTCCTTGGTTTATATAGTTTTCATTTTAGACGTTATTTTTCAACCTTCGGCTCTTAGCTTTGATTAATTCTATTTATAAATATTCAGTGCGGGCGATACCCCACTTTTTCATCATTTGAGCTAAGAAAGTGAGCCAACTCTTCCCTTAAAAGTACTTTGCTTGGTGCAGAATAAGCACAGCGGCTAGTTTGACAAAATTTCTTCAAATTTTTCAATATTTCAGTCTGATTAAAATATAGATATTATGAATATAAAAGAATATGTAGTTATATATGAATTGCTAGTTGTCCTTGGAAATCAGGTGGTGTTCACTAGGTCAGGAATTAATTGTCTTTGTCGTTTCCTATAAGGCGAACGTTCTCATTTTCTCTGATGGAAGGCTACTAAAGTGTATTGGTACATTATCTTCATCTTCGTCAAGTTTTGATGGTTTTAAAGGTTCATAGAGCCCCATTTCGTTCTTACGGAAGATATATGCTATTATTATCCCAATAAAGCCGATTAATGCAACTGTAGCTAACGCAAGCGCTAAACCGATCAATACTATGAAACCACGTTGTATTTTATTATGACCGCGAATACTCTTGTCCATGATTGGTTCTGTAGTTGAAGTAGTAGATGTGTTATCTGACCAACTTGTGCTGTTCGAACCATTTAGTAATGTACTGTTTGTCACGATAGTTGAGTTGGTTATATTATTTATAGTGCTACTGTTAGTTTTGTTGAATCTCGAACTATTAGTCAGGTTTGAGTGATTTGTTCTATTATGTATAGTAGTATGGTTAGTCTTATTTTTAGTTGAATTTTTGCTATCTTTATCCCAGGATTTTAGATTAAAATTACTAACCATTTGAGGTGAAATATTTTTATTCTGAAATATACCTACTGGGACTGAATTATCAGATTCTATCCTATTAGGATTACTAGATTTTGCAGAAAGGTACGGAATCCATTTATTAGATGAATAATACATCATCTCAACAGTTCCTTGCTCCTTTGAATAAAATTGTCCCATTGCTACAATAATATTAGTAGGTTTTAAGGCCCTCTTGACCTTATTCTTACCTGAAGAATTGGTATTACTGGAAAATATACTTATATCCTGTAGATTTGTAGTATTTGAATTCCCAGGTAATTTAATTGTACTAAAGTTACCAGCATTATATTCCGCTAAATGACTAGAATTCCAAACAGTAATCAAATTATTAGTGAAATCAAAATATGTATATTCGGTATTTTTAAGTAATACTTTGTATGTTTGTGATGTCATATTAAAACTTATCAAATTAACATCTTTATCCTTATTGATGGAATATGATCCAAATATAAATAAATCATTCTCATCTGAAAATATTAAATCTTTGATATCCCCATTAATTGTGAAATTGGAAAATTTTGACCAAATATTATCTTTATAATTGAAAAAACATAAAGTAGAACATAAGCTATTGTTAGTTTTCGTAACTGCTGAATAGTTACCTCCAACTAAAATAGTTGAATTACGAGGAAAGTAAACTGCAGAGTTAAAAAAGTAACTGTCATTAAATGTTTGATTGGAGTATTCTGTATTATTTTTTAAATCAAGGACAGTAAGTATGCCTTGACTACCAACTGTTAATAAAGATGAATTAGAATAATATGATATGAGATTTATCGGATTCTTCCATTCTTTTTCGATTGCTTGTCCATTACTATAATATAATTTATGAGTATTTGTTGATTCGACTAAGCCGGCATATAAACTAGAGTTTGAACTTAAATAGGCAGCATAGTAAGGTAATAAATCACTGTTTAAATTAACATTAGTCAAACTTTCTTTGGAATTGATATTTATTATCGATGATGAATTAGATAGCCTATTTTTGGAAATTGCTCCAGAAAATAGAGTATCGTCATAGATATTATTACCACTGGACCAAAGTGATACAGAAAATAATGAGGAATTTGTAAAATATAAATTGGTAGATGTGTTGTAGAAGAATTTATTGTTATATGTGGTAATATCACTAGATCCTAAAGTCAAGTTAGTAATGCTCGAAACAGATGTATTGAAATTGGTCAAGATAGAGAAGGAATTATTATATAATATGACATCAGAATAATCACCAAAAAACAGTATGCCGTCTTTATTTTTATGTAGACCTTTAGTTTGGCCTGATGTATTAAATGTATTGGTCATAGTGAGATTTGATGCATTACTGTTTAGTTTAAAACTTTGGAGGTATGGGAAAGATCCACCTAATAGCAATGTATTAGCATTGTATAAGAAAGAATAGAGAGTTGAGTTACTAGGATAATTTTTAGCTGCATAGTTATTGAACGAAGAATTAACGAATAATTGGGTATTGGTTGTAGAATTAATTGACGATAACGAAGGGTATTCAAATAAACCATTTAGTGTTACATTATAAGTATGCGTTGTATTCTTATCATTTAAGTATGTGACATTCAAAGAATTCACATACATATTAATATTGTCCGCTACAAAGGTAAAATTTCCAGTTTTAACATTGATACCGGCATGAAATTTCATGGTAACTTTTGAAGAAGAATCTAATTGACCCGAAAATAATTGATCAACTTTATAATTTTCATTAGTTTGATAAATCATTTTAGATGTAATAGGTTTATTTTGGTTCCAGACAGTTACGTTGATGATACCTCTGGTAGAACATGTTTTATCAGCGTCACAACCTGGAGTGACCAAGTCGACAGTATAATTGCCATTATAGAGTAAATTAGGATAAAATGTTACTTCAGGAATATCATTAATACCTTGAACGTAATTATAAGCAAGGTAGTCTGCATTAGGAATTGGTGTATACCAGTCACCGTCAGAAAGTGAGGCAAAAGAAGTACCCATGATTTGTGAGCTTACATTCAAAGAACTGCAACCTTCTGGTTGATTTAAGGTATTATTTGCATAAGTTGTAAAATAATCCCTAAAAAGTTCAAACCCTGCTAAGGCTACATTTTGACCATATGACGATAAAGCCACGAAGTTTATGGTACTCATCGAAATTGAATTAACGAATACGAATTCCTGATATTCAGAAGACCATTTGATATCGGTAGTATTATTATTGACTAAAGTATAAGAATATTTTGAGGATGTTGTATTTTGTGAAGCTGCTACTAACCTTTTTCTATTAAATAAAGGACAAAATGCATCACAAAATTTAACTTCGCCATCTTCAGGGTCAACATAGGTTAAATTTAAGATAGAATCTGGGTTATTTGGTGTAATGCGAAAAGTAGCAACATCGTTGTCCTCATTTGGAGAGTTATAAATTCTAAGTTTAGATGGGGTCACATAAATGGGCAAATTCAAAGCTAAAATACCTGAGGTCTCAGGAACAAACCATGAATCTGTATCGGGCGATAAACAAGATAGCGATCCTGAATTAACTGTTGCACTTGATGGAGTAGAATTCCAGGATGAATATAGTAGGGATATCTGTTGTTCTAGTTCGAAAGAGGAAGCATTCTGTGCCAAGATCTGAGACAAAGATTGATGCTCTGTTGTATTATATTGAAGATGAAGAATTTCATCATTGTCTAGAGTCGAAAACTTCCCTGAAAATAATATTATATCATTTTTTAATTTTTGTAATGTAGTGATGATTGAATTATTACCAAATCCACCAAATGGAAACATTGTTGTGGAATTTGTTTGAGAATCCCAAATGATAAGACTATTAGCAATAGAATTATTATATGTATGAGAGAAATTACCGCCAAAGTATACATATCGATCATCAGGAAGAATTGAGTTAACCCTGCCTAATGAATGGTTAAATATTGGCTTAATAGATAGATCGGACAAATTATATAGAAGTTGTTGTGATAAATCATAATTTGATAGTGATCCTGAGCCTGTTAAAATAAATGAATCTTTTTTATATGGTACAATTTGCTCAATATTAGTATTATTTGAAGGGTCCACTAGTTGAATATAGATGTCATCAGAAAAATAGACCAAACCATTCGTATTTTGGCCGTATTCACTTAGAGGTTTTGTAAAGTTTTCTTCTCCCGAATATCGTATTATATTTACTGTGAAGTCGTTTAAGCCCAACAGTTGGAAGCTATTATTATTTGAAGTAGAGAAGTCGAAATTTGAAGGTTCATAAATGTCAATGTTAAATTTCTTTTTCAAATTATTCAATTGTGACGCTCTTATTAGATTTCCTAATATTAGAATAAAAAATGTTTGCAAATAAGAAAAGTTCAGCATTGACCTTTGAATATATTATCATCAATTTGCTTCCCATAAATTTCTCCTTTTTTAATGTGTCTTGATTGAACAATGGGATTGAATACGAGTACAACTTGTAGCTGATTTATTTGTGTATTGTGTTCCTGTGCTGCTTTGCAGATTTTAAAAAAATTTAATATATTTACAAAATCAGTTAATGATGACGTCTACTCCTATTTAATTATATAATGTGACTAACAATGAGGACTAATTACTACTTGGTACCAAATTGATTTCCACTTTCCTCTATAGTTAAATTTTCATTATTATTGAAAAAATATTGAAATTGGCGATTTGATATTTCGTGTAATGAGTATTTCCGCATATGGACTCCATTACTTCAAAAGGAAGGATAATAAACAATAAATATCAATCAGAGATTCCAAGTGATGAAACAAGTTTGGCAGCGTGGCTAGTAACAACGAGTAAGAGAATGTAGGTTTTGGTTAGGTAATGGATAAATGTTCCGAGAAAGTTTAACTCTCAGGCTAAAATGCTCTATTTACTAGCAAAGAATCCTTTTGGATTGGGCTAACAGAAAAAAAAACAGCAATGTTCTATTTTTTTGACATGTTATAAATGTATCATTAATATGTTGGATGCTACAAATATTCAAAAGAAAAGTTATTGCTCCGAATTTGCAAAATTTCAAAGACCGCTAACAATTTCACGATATCTGTTTTGCGTTTCAATCATATCTAGAAAGATACTGTATTTTGCATTTAATAATTTATAACTGGGTGAGTTTTTGCTTTCAGGCCAGACAACGGTACCTTCCCCGGTCATCTTGGTCATAACTTTCCACAAAATATCCCCTTGTTTTTCTTCTTGAGAAGTCTTTAACTCTGCAGCTGTAGCCCCCATTAATGCAGAGCCAAATACTACTGCAGTGTCAATATTGACCGGAATTACGATAGGTATTTGGACACAGTTACTAATCAATTGCATTAACTTCTTATTTCTACATTGACCACCTGACATGTATATAGCGCATATTTGATACCCTGCTTTGCACATAGTCTCTACAATTTGACGAGTTTGTTGTGCAATAAATTCACATGCAGCTAGATACATCAGACAAAGGTTATCAAGTGAGACATCCATTGATTGACCAATAATATTTGCACGCATGTTTTGGTCAGATAACGGTGATCTATTACCATGATAATCACCATAAAAGAAAATTTCTTTAGTCAAATGAGTAGTACTTGGTAGATTACTTTGCACAAAAAGTTCCTCGATACGTTGATCTAAATATTCAAATTTATCGATCTTTTTTTCTTGTGCATTTAATAATAACTTGTCATAAGCAGGATGTGTCTCTAATACATGTTGTAATAACGCGCCAGTACAACTTTGACCACCTTCTGCACACCAATAATCTTGTGATATTACATCTCTATAAGGCCCCCAAACACCTGGGACAAATATTGGTTTGTCAACTAAACTGATATGACAAGTTGAAGTACCTGCAACAGCAGCTAACCTTCCAATTGCTTTGCTCATACCGCCATAGTTCTCGTTCAAGCTATCTAATTCTATAATAGGCTTGTTTGAACTTGCAGCAACAGTACCAATCCAGCCTGCATATGCATCAATAATACCAGAACTTACTGCACAATTTTCAGTTAATCCAAGTTCTTGAGCTGTTTTTGCAGTAAGGGTCGCAACAAATTCACCTGCCGTTGTGAAAGAAATTTTACCACTTATTGGATCTTTTTCTACTGGACCTCCTAATTTCGAGAAATTATTTTCCACAAGTTCTTTTAAATCATTTTTCAAAAAAAATTCTTCAGTCCAACCAATTGATGAGCCTTCAACACCTACTGGAAGTAAACCTTGTTTGCATACAGTAGAACAAAATGATCTTATTGGCCTTTCCGTAGCTTTATAAGTCAAATAATCAGGAAGGTCAAAAAATTTACATCTTTGAAATTGGTTACTGTTCATATTATTTTTTAAGCACTTAATCTTTGGAATTTCCATCTCTACAGACATCTTACCACCCACGTACCTTAAACATTTATCACCTTTGGAATTGATCTCTTCAGTTTCTTTTGTAGCCCTATGATCCATCCAAAGAACAATATTTTGATCATTGTTATCAAAGTTTGGCCCAACTGCAATCTCTTCATCGTTTTTCTCATCAACAACTACTAAAGAACAAGTTGCATCAAACCCAATACCCGCAACATCCCTTTTTTCAATATTTGCTTTTTCAACAACATATTTAACACAAGTGCATACATTGTTCCAGATTTGTCTTGATGATTGAGTAATATATCCTACTTTCAATTCCTCCCGATCAATTGGTATTTCTTTTACTGCTAATATACTACCTTTATCATTAATTATGCAAGCTCTGACAGAGCCGGTACCGACATCGACTCCAATATAATAAACCATTTCTCAATTGACACAATATCTTGATTCTAATGTTAATATTTCAACTAAAGTCACCAGTTCTGTAATATCAATATGATTCTTAATTAAAGTTTGTGGATAAACTCGAGAAATATACTATTTGAAAAAACACCAATTACTTGATTTTTCAGATCTATAGTAAATACCCCGGATTATATATTCTTAGCTAACAGTGACAAGATTTCGTACAAAAGAGATTGAAAGGAAACAAAAAGATACTATACTATCCTTGGAAACTACAAACAATTGTATTATAGAAATTATCTCCTAATTAAATTGTAGGTTTTTATAGTTAATTATTCTGATTGAATTGACAAAAATGCCACCAACCTGCCTGGGTGAACTGGGATTCAAGAAAACAGGATCAAAAGGGCATCACAGTTTATATTGGTATCTATAATTCTATTTGTTGACTATTTAAAGCTATTTTCATAAATATTTTGTTTTTATCATGCATTCATAGATTAAAGATGCAGTGAAGTTTCGAACACTTGTTTTTTTCAATATCAAGAAATATTTCGCGATGTTTGGAAAGGTTCATTCTTAAAAATGATGAGCAATTCTTGATATTAAAGATAAACAGATCACCTTTAAATCTTTATTTGTAAAGTGTCAAAGAGAACTAATGAATTAGTTATTCTAGTAGATACAATTACTCTTTATTATAGACGGTCTTTAATTTTGACTTTTAATATTCCCACATACATTCAATAAACCCAATACTATAAATTTTAGAATGGATTCTGAACCATCTAGTAAGAAACAAAAGACCTCAGATACCCAAAATAGTGTCACTTTTGATGATTCTGTAAATGCCAATATTACTATAGGTCCTACACAGGATAATGAGCTCCACACAGATGATAACAACAGATCTAGGACTCCAAGAAAATTAATTATAGGGTCTGCCGATTCAAGATACACCCTATCTCAGCCAGTAATACCCACAGCAAACTCTCAAACACCTTTTCTACAGCATCCTAGTGCCTCCAGAGGTTTTGAGAATAAATTTTACTCTCAATCCCCTCCAAGGTCGCCCAATAGGTCTCCAGTAAGATCTCCAACCAAAAGTTTGAAATTAATCGAATTGTCTCCAGTCAAGAATCACAGAATGGAATTGCAAAAGATATATGATCAACAACAAGCACAGAAAAATAAAGGTAGACTAATTATTGACAAATTAGTTCTGCACGACTTTAAGTCTTACGCAGGTACTCAAGTTATTGGTCCATTTCATGCAAACTTTTCAGCGGTCGTTGGGCCAAACGGGTCAGGGAAATCAAACGTTATAGATTCAATGCTTTTTGTATTTGGTTTTAGAGCAAATAAAATGAGACAAGGTAGACTTCGAGATCTGATTCACAAATCAGAAGATTTTCCAAATCTTCCATCGTGTTCTGTTGAAGTTCATTTTAAATATATTATTGATGCCATAGATGGTTCAACAAAACCAGATGAATCAAAAAATAATCTTGTAATTATGAGAAAAGCATTCAGAAATAATTCTTCGAAATATTATATTAATTCCAGAGAAAGTACATTCACAGAAGTTACTACTCGTTTAAAATCCGAAAGTATAGATTTAGATCATAAGAGATTTCTTGTCCTACAAGGTGAAGTGGAAAATATTGCTCAAATGAAACCAAAAGCAGAGAAAGAAAGTGATGATGGTCTGCTAGAATATTTAGAAGATATTATCGGTACAACTGAATACAAACAACAAATTGAAGATGGTTTACAAAAAATTGAAAACTTGAATGATATATGTATCGAAAAAAATGATAGATTCTCTATCGTTGAAAAAGAAAAGAATTCATTAGAAAAGAACAAAGATTCTGCTCTTGAGTTTATTGTAAAAGAGCGTGAACTCGCAGTATTACAATCTCAAAAATTACAATATAACGTATTTAAAAAGAATAAGAAACTATCGAAGGTATCAGATGATCTCTCTGAAGCTCAAGCTAATTATGATACTGAAAAGGAAAAGAATGAAGCAACTTTGAAAGAATTAGATGAATCAAACGAAAACCGTGATAAGCTAATGATTAAAAATGAAGATCTTGAAAAACAACTGGAATGTTATGCAGTAAAAACTCAAAAGTTAACCGCCGAAAAAGTAGCAAATGAAGAAAATTTGAAAAATTTGGAGTCCAAAAAGGCGAAGACTGAAAAATTGATTAAAACAACTGAAATATCTATAAAAAATAAGAAAAGCAATCTAGAAAAACTGAATAATGAATTAGCAGAAACTATCGAAGAACATACTGTATTGACAGAATCATTGCAACTAGAAAAAGATAAATTGGAAAGTATTAAACTCACGCTAAAAGATAAAACATCAAAGTTCTCTGAAGAAGTTGAAACAATTGAAAAAGAATTGGAACCTTGGAAGGAACAATTACAGGATAAGAAAAATCAAATTCAACTAGCAGAGTCTGAAATTGATCTGATTAATGAAAAATTGGCAAAATTAAAAGGAAATGTAGATTCTACTGAAGAACATATAATTGAAAAAAATAAATTAATTGTCGAAAAAACAGAAAAACTATCAAAATATGAAGACGAATTAGCCTCTATAAAATCAGAAGTAAAAGTTGGAGATGTTGAATGTGCAAATGCTACAGAAAAGATTAAAGAAATGAGATCCATTTTAGATGCTGATAGACAAAAAGCATATGATGCTCGTAGTGCCCTCTCTAATGTCCAAAATAGAAACTCTGTTTTGACAGCCTTATTCAAGTTACAAAAAGAAAATAAAATAAAAGGTTTCCATGGTAGACTTGGTGATTTAGGTGTAATTAATGAAAAGTATGATATTGCTATTTCTACTGCCTCTCCACGTCTTGATGATTTGGTTGTTGATACTGTCGAATGTGGTCAGCAATGCATTGAGTACCTAAGGAAAAATCGTCTTGGTTACGCTAGATTTATTTTATTGGATAAACTAAGAAAATTTAATTTGAATAGAATAAATACTCCGGAAAATGTTCCAAGATTATTTGATTTAATCAAGTCTAGTGATCCCAAATTTTTGCCTGCATTTTATAGTGTTATGAAAGATACATTAGTTACGAAAGATCTTTCTCATGCTAACAGAGTTGCATATGGTAAAAAAAGATATAGAGTTGTTACATTGGATGGTAAGTTAATTGATATTTCAGGTGCTATGACTGGTGGTGGTAATCGTGTTTCGAAAGGAATAATGAGACTTGAAGGGAGCACTTCAGGAGCTAAGTTTGATAATTTTACTGTAGAAGAAGTTGGGAAAATAGAAGAGGAGTTATCAATTAGAGAGAAGAACTTCAAAGTAGCCTATGATACATTAAAAGAAATGAATGAAAGTTTACAAGCTCTGAAAGATAAGATTTCCGATCGAGAATTGAGTATTTCACAACTCAAAGTTGAACTTGATTTTTTAAACAAGGAAATTGAGGTTGATACAAACAAACTTGGTGAACAAAAACTCATATTTGAAAGAAGTCAAAGTGATACTGAGAAAATAAATGAGAAGAAATTAGGGCTAGGTTCCCTTCAGAAGGAATATGAAGCCATTGAAGATCAAATGAAAAGCAAAAAATTGAGAATCAAAAAACTAAAACAAGATATCATGGATTCGGGAGGTAGTGACTTACAAAACCAGAATATGCAGGTGGCATCTTTGAATAAAAAAATTAAAGCCTTAGTGATTAGACAGAAGAATAACAAGTCCGGCATTAAAAAGGATGAACATGTACTAAAAAAATTGGAACAAGAATTATCAACTGCCAAATCAGATTTTCAAAATTCTCTAGAGGGTATTAACAGTTTTCACGTTGAAGCAGCTAATATTCAAAATACCCTTGATGATAACGAGGAAATACGTAACACAATTCGCGATGCAATAACTGAAAATAATAAAACCTTCGAGGAAATGAAAGAAAAAATTGGCAGTCTTCAAAGTTTTTCACGTTCTTTCAGATCAAAAGAAATCGAAATGCAAGATAAATTAAAAAACCTAGGTAGTGTTGTAAAAAATCTCCAGAAGCAAATAAAACAAGAAAATGAAAATCTAAATAAATTGAAATTTAGAGTATTGCCATTCAAACTCGAAGAATTTGATAAGCCTGAATCACTTGAGATAACTTCAATAACAGAAGATACCGTTGTCAAGAAAATCCAAGATTCTCACAATGGTTTAGAAGATATGGAAATAGATATAGAACCTGATTTGGCTTCTGAAGGTCCACCCATTTTGGCAGAAGATGAAATTAATGCACTTGACATTGAGGAACTGGATTCTAAAATTGACAATATTAATGCCTATATTGAGAATACAACGATTAATTTAAATGTTTTAGAAGAATATTTAAAAAGAACAGAAGAGTATAAGATCAGAAAAAATGAATTAGACAAATCGATTGATGAAAAAGAAAAAGCAGTTTCATTCACTGAATCATTAAAGAAGAAAAGATTAGAGAAGTTCATGGAAGGGTTTGGTATAATATCGTTGACATTGAAAGAAATGTACCAAATGATTACAATGGGAGGTAATGCAGAATTGGAACTTGTTGATTCCCTTGATCCATTTTCAGAAGGTGTTACATTTAGTGTTATGCCACCAAAAAAAAGTTGGAGAAATATATCTAATTTATCAGGTGGTGAAAAAACATTGAGTTCTTTAGCGTTGGTTTTTGCCCTACATAAATATAAGCCAACCCCACTTTATATTATGGATGAAATTGATGCGGCGCTAGATTTCCGTAATGTATCTATTGTAGCCAACTATATTAAAGAGCGTACCAAAGATGCACAATTGATCGTCATCTCTCTGAGAAATAATATGTTTGAACTTGCTAAGCAATTAATCGGGATCTATAAATGTGACAATAAGACGCAATCTGTTACAATGATGAACAGCGAAATGCATAGTAGTAATAAGTGTCAATAAATATTAAAAAAAGAGTATGATTAAAACTATATAAATTTATGTAAATAAAAGAATATTATTATTTATTGGCGGAACCCACTAATTTTGCATACTCTTGTTCTGCTAAGTGAACTATCTTCTGAACAGGAATGACAGCAGTCTTGTGAGTAAAACCGGGGAACCGCTTACGATTAACACCAAACCATTCCATAGGTGGTGTAGCGCCCTCAAGATCTTTTATCTGAGGCATTTCTATCAGTGGTTCTTCTCTAGCAATGTATATAAACTTAGGTTTTGGTGGTTCAATATTAACAGGCTCTGGAGCTTCCTTTTCCCAGTCATGCAGTAGTGTTTCGCTAGTAGATTGACGGACAGCTAACGACTGTACATGGGTTGCCCACATTTCTTTAATAAAATTTACGGGTCCCAAATTCCATCTCACACTTATCTTATCCTCAAATTTGCATGTAAAAAGATACTCAATAGTGGTAGTAATAGCTTTTTGCCAAGTAGTTATTCCAACTAACAACTTTGGAATTACTAAAATAGTGCCACCGCGTAACTTGGATGCATACTTCATATAGTCTTCAACAGTAATTTCATTAATAGCAGCTTCGTTCAATTCTTCATTAGATGTAGATAATGATACGCGTGCGTTACTTAATTGCAATTCTAATCTTGTCTCTAATTTTTCTGCAGATCTTGTTTCAGAACGAAGTGAGACGTTCTCCAAATGTACTACCAACACTTCAAAATCAAATAACGAAATTGGTGAAATTTGAATATTAAATGTTGTTATTTCGATCGAAGAGTCCGTTCTTAATAAGTTTAATGACTCTAGAATGTCACTATATTGTACAGAAGACTTTGTAGCAGCAGTATTTGACTCAAGTAAAGTCTCATAATAAGACATTTTTGTATCTTGTTTTGTCCTTAAAATGGTATTATAGATATCAAGTAGATTTGAGGCAACCAATGCAGTAGAACAGATATTAATATTTTCACAAAACAAGACAATGACTAATAGATCTGACAGCTTACCAGATTCATCTCTTTCAGATCTTAATCTAAACTCTAATTTGTCAAGATTTGCAATCATAAACATATGGAAATCGAAAGCTGTTTTCACTTGTATCGCATCAATATCAATACCCAACTGGATTAATGGAGCATTATGCAATTGTTCATTTTCTGGATACTTTACATCAAGGGACCATCCAATTTTTGAGATTTCAAATATACCACTCAATCTGCCCTTAGAGGAAAATGTTAGGTTATTAGCAAATATTTTTAAAACCTGATGTTTATCCGTATAACGATCACTTGTAAACCAAGCGGAATCCAATTTTGCAGAAACCACACCCAAGGCAGGGCCTAAATGAATATCACCATTAATATTCGTAAAAGCAATATTTACACTCCATGGCATAGTGGTTTTCTCCTCTTCCTTAGATATCTGTGAATCAACAGAAGTTGATTTCTTTTTCTTCTTTTTGGATTTTTGTCTCTTAGGTCTTAATCCAACCGTCTCACTAATTTTCCAAATATCTAGAAATAATAATAAATTCTGCTGTTGTTTAATATTGAAGAAAACATCGACATCAGAAATTAGACTAACACAATACAGTGTATGTTGGGTAAACATAAACGTGATATCAATAAAATTTAAAACAAATGATGCGCTAGCTTCCTTGGAAAAAATATGTTGTACAGAAGCACTTATTGTGTTTATAGACAAAGATACATTCAAGGTATTTTCATTATCGGCATTATTAGTAGCAATTCCAAATATGAAGGAATCAACCCCAACATCAGCTCTCACTTTAGCACTTGGTTCACAACTAAAACTCAGCATTTGTTGATCAGCTTCAATTTTGCATGCAATATCAAAAGGAACCAATAGTTTCTTATAATTACGTTCAGAAGGCGTAACTACTTTTGGAGCTTCTAAATTATTATCATCAGACTTTGTTTGTATTATCTCTTGAATACTTTCAAAAAAGTCAATAATAAAGGAAGCACATCTTGAATAAAGAACGTTATGAGTGGAACTTATATGTAGCATCGAGCGAATCAGATGAGGTTTTGTTTCATTTTCTCTGTAGTCATAGTGAAAGAACATTGTAACCTTTGGTGCATTTAATTCCAGAGAAGGGATTGAGTCTATTTCAATGTCATCGAAAGAATATACTCTTAATTTACCACCTTCATAATTAAACTCGCAATTTACCGAGTCAATATTAGACAAGAACCTAGATCTTAGTTGGCTTGTTGTATCAGAATTGTGATGAGGTTTACGTTTTGAGGAGTGCTGGCTAATTTTCATGTTTCTAAACGTCTCAAATTCTTTGTAAGATTGGAATGTTAACTCGATTATTGTAACAAAATTTGAGAGAAGATCGACATCTAAAGCATCACCATGAAATCTAATAAATAATTTTTTCTTCGACACTGATTCTTTTAGCCAAAATAAAATTTGCATACTAGGCAAGTAGCTTCGGTTATGTCTATATTTTTCATTTCCTAATGAAAAAAAATCACTTGAAGAATTACTGTTTGTAATTGTAAAATAACCTTCAATTAAGGTAAGTTTACCATAATTTTGTTCGTATGCAGAAAATAAACGATCGTAACCTATCATCCAGCCAGGAATACCAAATTCATTTTTTGGTAAAATCCAACCAACACAAAAGTTATACGATAAAATGTGTATTGATCCAAATTTACTTAGTGGTAGGATATTAGTGGAGGGCTTTTTACTTTTAAATCCCCAATCGATATTTGGTCTTTTTTCAGAAAAGTGTTCATATTCGTCATTTAATTCTGTGATCCCCCATATTAAGTAGACTAAAGATAATGGTGAAAGACATACTCTGAAATGCGAGCTTTCTACTTGGAAAGATTGTTGTGCACTGACATTTTTTTGTAAGGTGGATACACGAATAGAAAAATCTACCAGTTTTGAAAGTCGCAATGGCAGATGACGATCATTAATTAAAAATAAAATATTCTCTAAAGAAATTTGGCCAGATACTTCATTTCCAAAGTTTGAAACATCACTATTCTTGTTGGTTAATGACCCCAGAAGCATATGTAACTCTAGTACAAAAAATGTTGATGCGATTGGGACTAAAATACCAAGATAATTAACATTTAATTCCAACGACCATTTCGTTTCATGCTTTACTTTTGAAATCACAAGAGATTCTTTGCTCTCAGCAGACTTCGGCTTAATTGAAGAAAAGACCTCCTTTACTTTCTGTAACTCCTTATAACTTGATACTGCTATCTTCTCATCCTCCAAAAAGCTCATAAAAACTTTTCGAGGCTCTGACAAAGTTAATTTTAGTAGTGATGTAGATATTGAAATATCAAGCGGTATGTCAACAGGAGAAAGGGTACTACAAGTGGCTTGGATATCATCGCATGAAAGTCTAAAATATTGCTGACCTGTTTTATGAGAAGTTACAAATATATCAGAGTTCCAGAAATTAATTAATATATCTTTGTTTTCTTCCCTATTATAGTAAATATCTAGTTGTTTCGTCTCATATTTAATGAAAAATGGTGAAAGAAGAGTTATATCTGCATTTAAATTGGAAAGATTGCACGACACAATAAAATTGAATTCAATATTTTTCGAATCTTTTTTGGATGCAACCACCTTATTTTTAGGTTTGTTCGACATATATTCATTGTGCAATTTCGAAAAATATTCTTGTATATCTTCAATAGCCAATACCAATCTAGCAGTGCTTATCAACGCTTTTAAATGAAGGTCAGATGAACGTAATCCCACCAAGTTAATCATTTCGTCAGATTTATAAAGCCCTGTTGATGTTAAGATAAAATTATGTAATTGGAATTCAGCAAGGTTATCAATTAAATGAGAAACATAGATGCTCGTTTTATCCATATAATAGACCAGTGAATATGCAAAATTCTCCTCAATTGACTTTCTCTGCACAAGGGAACTCAGTTTACCATTAATTATTTCAGTTGATACTGTTAATGTCCCCAGTCTTAACTTAAGACTACAATGTTTAAGTAAGAAAAAGGCATTAAAAGAAAAAAGTGATCTATACTCTTTTGTGATTGTAATATTTTCAGGTTCTGTGTTATCTTTCTTCTGTTTAGAGAATTGGGGAAGAAGTGCCAATAAATCAATAATTGAATCGCTAATTTCTCCTTTAAGAGAATCAATACTGCCCGATATATTAAATAGTGTGGTACTCTTGTTATCAGAGGAATTATCGAGCACAACTTCACGAGGACTTGTTTCTATTATGACATCAGCTTTTGTAAGTGACACGGTATGGTCGACTGCAAAACTATTATTATATACTGTTAGAAATATTGAATCGAATGTCAGCTTTAACGTTCTAGGTAAATTTTTAGCTGCTATTATTTCATCGTCTGCCAAAAAAATCTTTTTATAAATATATGATCTTGCAACATCTGAAACTTCCCAATTCCGCCAATTAGAAAATACTGATAAAAATATATTATCAGTTGAGTTTATGTCATTTACGGACTTATCATTCTTCATTTTATGTATAGATTTTTTCCAATCACTTGGAAGATATGTATAAATATGACGCAGTCTTGTAACAATACGCCAACTTCGATTTTGACGAACATGGCCTCTAGAAACTCTCATCACAAATGAAGGTTTTGTAATAACATAAGGGTCATGGTTGATTTGATAATATTCACTGGCTCTGGTTAAATCAGATAGTAATTGTTTCTGTACATTGTTGTTCTTTTTCTGAATTAGATCAATCGATTTGACAAGACTACTGATATTATCACTCTGTTGTAAAATATAATTGAGAAGCCATTCTGCCTGATCTTCATCTATCGTAAGATCTGTAGAAGCAAAATTCAATGAGTTGACCTGGTTATATGACGTAGATGACCAACAAACACAATTTTGAATCGAAAAAGATAAACTTGGAGTGTATCCATCATGTATATCAGTAGAGCTTTTAATTTGGAAAATGTTTGCCCTCAAAGAAAATAGTTTTATTAATATAATAAATTCATCTACTGAAGCTGGTTGCTCTCGCTCAAATGATTTCTGCGATATTTCTAAATCAAAATTAGTCAAACTCAATTCTAAGCCTTCCTTCAACCTTTGACCGAAAAAGAAGTTCAAGGTTTTAAGCTGAATTTTCATATTGGACATTTGATCCAAATCCTTATCACCCGCACCTAAACTATCAACGATACCCATTTCAATGACATCGATCGTTGCAACAATATCTTCAGGATAAAATGAATCGAGTATCATAGGAATGAAATAAAAAAAGGCAGGATCAACATCAATGGAAATATGATTTACATCAATAATATAATTGCTAGTCGTTACATCTGCCTGGGTTTGGTGGTATTTTTTTTCGAATTGTGGTTCAAATATCAACATCTCACTTTCTGG
The DNA here is from genome assembly GCA_030581855.1 of Yueomyces sinensis. Classification (NCBI taxonomy): domain Eukaryota; kingdom Fungi; phylum Ascomycota; class Saccharomycetes; order Saccharomycetales; family Saccharomycetaceae; genus Yueomyces; species Yueomyces sinensis. The sequence continues at coordinate 347,939 of JAKTVU010000004.1, forward strand.
TAAAGAAATCTTTGGAGGGAGAGCTATCGACCTGTTCTTTTCAACAGCGAAAATTTGTTTATTCTTTTTCCAATAGAAACCAAGCATATCATTTTTAATGAAATCAACAGTTTCAGATCTGATAGGAAGTGGTAAGGGAGGTATTGATGAGGAAGGTGTTATATCACCATATAACTCTTGGTAAAGTAACGATTGCTGAACATGTGGTTTTAATAAGAAGAAACAGCGATGGAATGGTGAATCATTGAACGCAATAAAAATCTGTTGTAATTCTCTTTGTAGTTGAGTATCCCTAGCTTGGAAAAATTTTGTAAAATGAAAGCCTGTATCAAACTTGAACAAGGTGCTTCTAGTATTTTCAGAAGAATTTTTAAAAACCGTAACAGTTAAATCTGAAATTTTAGCGTCAGTTCTAGTCGAATATTCATCATTCAAAAAGTCAATTATCTCGAAAAGTAAACTTTTGATTTTAAGTTCAGTATATAATGTTGGATCTGGTCCTAGCACAGTCAATGTGATATCGTTACCTGTGATTTTTAACGATGCCATGTTATTGAGCTTCACTTTATTGTAAATCAAAGTATTTTCTAAATTTTTGAATTCATATCCAACTTTGGACCCATATAAAATTAAGCCACGAGTAAAAGTAATGTCTGAATGGACATTGAGCCCTGAAAAATCTATATCCCAAGTAGAGAAATATGGATCCTTCTGTGGAGGAATACCATACATCCTATGGCCATGCAACGTTAAACTGTCCAGAGTACCATGTTTCAAATGGGTGTCTATCTCTCTTGTATGAACAAATTTAAATATATCATTTTCACTTACTCCCACATATCGCAATAAGGTTGCAGCATTAACAGTTAAACTTGCTTCAAAATAATAATTAGTATTCCGGAAATCGTGCACCAATTCTTTGTAAGATAAAACGATACATGGATCACCATTATACAACATTTCAGGTAATAAAAGAGAACCATCCCATACAGAAAAGGTAAACCAAATGTCCGTTTCATTACTTTTTCGCTTAATATCATTTCGTTTTAATGGAGGGTCGTTCAGTACCTCTTTATCTAATCGAATTGTTTCGTCCTCTGATAATTCATCCGACAAATGTGAGTTTATATTGTTAGAGGTGATATCAGATGTGTAGTTTGAATATTCCTCTTCATCATCGGAATTATACGATTTTTTTTTGTTAACAAGTTGGGTATATTCTTCTGCTGTAATGAATTTGGAGAAGTCACCAAAATAATTCTCCTGAACATTCAGAAAAGACTTGACTATAAACCCATACAACATAAGTGACATGTGTTTCGTTGTGCAATCAAGAGTTAGTGCATCAACGTTGTCAATATCAAGTTCCGAGTACATTGTATAAATACCTTCAGCATTGAAATCATAACCACAGCCAACATCTTTATTCCTCATAAATTCATTTAAAGTACTCCATGATGGGGTATCTAACCGCAGTCTAAAATATGGACTAAAAAGATTAAACTTCAGCTCATAATAGGCATTTGTAATACTAGTATGTGGGACACTAAGAGAAAACTTTGAATGTTCTCCATGGATGGATAGGTAACAATTTTCATTAAAATCCAGGGGGTTATTAATAATATTATGATCGTTAATATTTAAATAGGTTGAATACCCTTCAATATCCCACTCTAAGTGATAGATCGAAGGTCTAAAATGCTCATATGGGGTAGGTATCCCTGATCCAAAATCTTTGAGCATATCTACTATTAAAGAAGAGTGCTCATGTAAATAAAATGATTCTATTTGGTAAGAGTATAGTTTAAAAGTCCACTCAACTGTATCATTCCATCCTAGTGGGTAACCAATATCTGCATCCATTTTGAAAGCTTGTGTCTTGAGAAGAATATCATGATTCACACTTGTACGAATTTCTAGATCATTTAAATTAAGCAATAACTTATTTGAGAAACCAGATTCATCAGGATGATATCTTATTAATACATCTACTTCAGAATTTTTGGAGACATCCAAATCAATCCATCCAAAAGCGCGAAATTCGTCTTTTGTCTTTAAGAATTTTTTCATAAATTCCTGGTCTTTGCTTGATTCTCTTATTGGAATACGCCAAGATGAATCATCCATAAAAATTATTTTTATCTTCGATTCTTCAATTTCACGTACTGAACCTGGTTTTTTCTTTTTTGAAATTTTTGTAGTACGTGATAAAGTAGGAGAAAAAACTTTTTGTATAATATCTATTTGACGTTGCGCCCATGGACCAAAACATATAGAAGCATCAAATGTCCGTATCACTTTAGACATTTCTGGAGCAGGATATATTTCATTATCGGTATCAATATCTCTGTAATATTTTGAAAAGCTTGTTGAATCGGTGGTAGAAGTATTAATTGCGGTTCTTTCTTCAAAATCTTCAGGAAAAGGAGTGATGCCTGGAACATCAAATTCATCACAGAATACCAACCGCGTGGCTTTAGCAATGGTATAAATTTTTGCATATTCATGTTTTTGGAAATCAAATTCAATATCTTCATCGGAATTGGCTCTATTTGATATCATCTGTTTATAAAGTGACAGACCTTTCCATTTATTACTAAAGTCAGAATCGACCATATCTTCTTCTTGAGATTTTTTATGCTTGTGATGTGAGATAAGCATTTTAAATTTATTAATAATAGGGTTTGGAATAATTTCTAGGATTGTAGAAAATTTTTGCCATATTCTAAATATCATTTCATCCTTATAAAATGCCCTTGGTTTACTTGTATCTTCATACGAGACATTGGGTTTAAGTTGTATTTCGAAATCATCAATATCTAATCGCAGTTTTATCTTGAATAAATCTAATTGTGGATGTGTAGCTGGCGATGCATCGGATATACCTTTTGCAGATGAGAAGTTTAATATTAATATGCTTGGTGTGAATTTATTACCTATAATAATCGAACCTCTCGATAATCCTAAAGCTATTGGGTAGAAGTTCAATTTAAATTCTTCATAAGTAGCATGAAGTCTCTTAATAAATCTTGAGGTATTGTCAATTTCATTCACATAAATTGATTCTTTATCAGTATCATTCAATTCTTCCTCATTAACTACTGTTTCTGTTTTAGAATTATGATTGGTATCAATAGTATCTGGTAGGTTAATTATGCTGTCAGCTCTAGAAAATTTATAATGTTCTTCTAAAAATTCCTCATATTGAGTTCTTTCTTCTTTAGAGAATGCGTTAATAATATTATCATAAGCGGTTGTTCGATTGTATACAAAAATTTCAAAACCTTCACATTGTAAAAGAAACTTACAAGGGAGTTGTACATTTTTAAGTGCTTCACTTCCAGATTGTATATCATCGTGTAGTTCATCTTGTTCTTTTCCTATTTTATGTAATTCATATTCTGATATTCGAGAGTTCAATATCCAATATTGCCACACTATTCGACCTTCCAGTACCGAGATTGTGCTATTCTCTGTTACTATGAGAAGATTTTTAAAAGATATTCTGGCAGATAATAGTGAAAGTCGTAGTGATCCAATAGTAACTTTAACATTAAAGCGTCGCCAAAGGAACCAATCTAGGAAGAATGAGACGGAGTAGGCAAAAATTCTTCCTAAATAGAAGCACATTGTAAGACATAGAATACATGTTAGAATCCAATTAACTAAAAAGACCCAACTAAAATATTTCTCTCGAGAAAGAGAAATACTCACGAACTCTAATTCATTTGCCATTGTGTAATATTATACTGTGTGCCGAATTATCGCTCTTTTTTATTTTGATAGGTTTGGTATATCATGCAGAAACAATGACCAGAAGTATAGTTAGATGCAAAAAAAGGATGTTAGAATGCTAGTGATTTCTTAAATGGATTAAATTAGGCTTCCACAATTGAAATTCCCTTTGACTATCTATCATCTTATACTTTGATTTTCAATTATCTTTTGATATATTTTCTAATAACGGAGCGCCATGTGATTTTCACGCGTAATTTTAGATGGTCGGAAAAATATAAACAAAAAAGTGCCTTTACCATATAAAACTGAAAAATTCTGAATGATGTTTACTATTGAAAAACACAACAAATATTGTGAGAACTAGATATCTTTATTGAATAATGATCCCAAGAATTGGCTATTCTCTAGAACTTGGTGTGTAAAATTGTATGTATGAACTAGCTTAAGTTAGCTTGAGTTTAACAAGAAGGCAGGATTTAACTACTATCTTTCAATGAGGTATAATAAATCTTATATTCTTCTGTCCAGTAATATAAATAAGTAAATAATGTATATATATTTATATATGCCTGTATGTAACTGTAGAAGGTTATGGATTACAGCTAATAATATGCATCAACTCTTTTTCAAAAATTTATAGTTAATGAGGTTGATTCAAAAACACGTATTTCCAACTTATTATAACAACATTAGATAGGAAACGCAAAGTCCCGAAACTGGTTAATAGCATAAGAAATAGTTAAGATCTGGTAGTTGGGATTACCTTACATTGTACTACAGACTATGGCTCTTAAAATTGCAGAACTTCTCAGAAGAAAAGGTATTCGAAAACCTGAGAAACCTCATATCATCCACGATGGTAATTTATATGAAGTTCCATTTGAACTAACAGAGCCTCAAGACCCATATACTAATTATGGTATTGAAAATGAAAATAGAAAAAGACAAACTAATTGGAAGTTATTAGAAAGAGGTAGATTAGAAATGGAACGATACCAGTATGCAAAGAGAAATCAAATAACTGATGAATACTACCAACTTTTGAAGAAAGGAATATTTTCTCCAGCTAATATTCTATCGATTGATCCAAAAGTTAATTCAAAAGCTCAGGCTGAAGAGAAATATATTTATATAAAGAAGAGGTACATACTGGATGAAGAGAAAGTATTGATAGATACGGAACGAAATAATCGTATGGTATGTCGTCCAAAATATATGTATAATAATGTGATGGCAAACCATCTTAAACATCACCATATGTCAATTGAATTGTTGCACAGGAATTTAGTAAAATATTATAGTAATATTTCTTACAAATATGTTACATACTCAATACGGTATTGTAATGTATGTAGTAGAGATAAAAAAAAATACCTTTTAAATTTTAACACAGAATCTGTGATTGCTAATAATATTAGAGCAGGTTTGTTACCTTTTGAACGTTTACAAGTAGAAATATTTAAACCATTTGGTAGTGAAAGTAAAATTGAAGGTAAATATAGATATATCTTATATCTAAGAGATTTTTCTTCTAGATATATATGGACCATACCTCTGCTTGACAATAAATCCAAGACGCTTCGGAATTCATTAACAGAATTCCTTCTTTCAGTTCAAGAGAATCCAATATTTTTGCATACATCTACTCTTGAACAAGAAGATATGTTTGATATTGTTGAATACATTACTGATACATATAAGATTTCTCTAGGTTTAGGCACTTTTGAATGTAACATATTTCTTCAATCAGGGATTCAGTGTTTTAAAGCTCTTATTAATTTGCATAAAAATGAATGTTTAGAAAGTTGGAATAAGTTTATTATTTTTGGTCCTAGGCTACACAATAATAAGTTCAATCGAATAGCGATGGGCATTCCTTCAAATTTAGTTGATTGTAACTCCATGAATAATCACAAGAAAAGTTTTAGATTAAGACGATCGAAAATTATTAGAGAGACTTCAGCAAATAATCTGGTAAAATTACAGGATAAAATGTCGGTAATATATGTTGAAGACTCTGAGAGATCAAAAGTTCAAATGTTAGATTTACAAAATTATGATGAGGAAGCATTTGGTGATGAATATGAGTCTGATATCGAAGGTGATCTCATGTCAAATGCATCGGATGTTAGTGTTGAATTCTCTATAGAATTACCAAGTGTTTCACTTAAATCAGTACCTTCATCACGATCAATAACAGCAGAGAAATCAATGGAATTGTAAAGGAAAATATATATATTAAATATTTAATAATGTCATTTATATATATAGTATTTCCAAAAGTTCCTAATGTATTCAAGTACATAATTAATTAAAGCCAATAAATAAAAAAAAAAGGGTTGTGTACATAAATAATGATATATATATAATTTATATTGTTATCATTATCGAAATTAATGAATCAATCATTCTCTATATTTTTCATGAAATTTTTGATGGAATTCTTCCCATCTTTTTATCCAGTCACTACCACTAGCCAAAAATGTTGTTCTTAAATGATAAGTACCTGGTTCTTGGCCAAACCCACTACCAGGAACAGTACAAATACCTGTATGTTTTAATAATTCCATACAATAAAATTCATCAGGGTTCTTATCCCTATGTTGAGCTTCTTTAATAGCATTGAATGGAAATTGTAAACGTGGAAACATATACATTGCACCTTGAGGTTTTCTACAAGAAACACCTTCTAAAGAATTAAACATTTCATATAATCTATGAGCACGAGTAGCATGATTTTTCTTTATTATTTTACGTTCATGTTGATCTAAAGCATAAGATTCACTACCTGGTTTTGGTGGATCACACATTAAATCTACTAATACTTGACCAACTACCGATGGACAAAGGGAGATTGAAGCAATCTTTAGCATAACTTGTTTAACAGTTGGAGTAAACCCAATTAATTCTACATAACCACCTCTATGACCACATTCACCTAATAAACCCTTTGAAGTAGAGTGAAATGATGCTAATTGAATATTATCGAATTGATTTGGTATCGTGCGTTGTAAACTACGTAAAACCTTTTTCATTGAATGGAATTTTTGTCCTTCAAAGACATTCTCTTGATAAACTTCATCAGCAAATACTACTAAACCATATTTAGAAGCGATTGTGAATATATTTTGAATTGCTTCAATAGATAAAACATTACCTGTTGGATTACCAGGGTTAATAACTACTAAACAAGTGGGCTTAATACCTTCTTTAATAGCATCTACAACACATTTTTCTATTTCTTCAACATTTGAAGACCAATCTTTATCTTCAGATAAGTAATACGGTAAAGTGGTAGCATTTTGCAATGTTATAGTAGCGGTATATAATGGATATTGTGGAATTGGGATTAAGATACCAGTTTGAGGACCATTACATAAGATTGAGAAAATGTTGCGAACACCTGCTGAAGCACCAGAGGTTAAAAAGATATCATCCGGGTATGCGACTTCACCACCGTCTCTTTCTTGAATAAATCTAGCAACAGTTTGGCGAACATAAGGGATACCTTGAGAATGCGAATAAGCGCCTACAGAACCTATTTCATTTAATAAAGTGGTAGCTCTTTCGATAGCATCTGATGCGAAAAAATTTTCCTTTATTAGCATGTCTTTCTTATCTAATAAATTAGGAAATTCTAAAAGTGATAAAACTTGTCTAGCAAAAGTTAAAGGTTTTTGACCCAATTGTTGTGGATTACCAATATTAGAATAAATGATATTATCAAAAGGTAATGATTTAGGATGATTTTTCAATTTTCTCTCTAATTCACCAGCATAAGTTGGAATAGGGCCTCTAACTGCATACTCGGCACGGACTGCGTTTTGATTCAAATCATCTGGAGTTAATCTTTCCGATAGGTATGGAGAATTCACTTTTGCTCTTGATAAGGGATTTCTTATAATATTAGCAGATGAAGCACTAGAATTCCATCTAGCGCGTACACGAGTCAATAAACGGTTCCCCAATTGACAAGACATGGTATGAATAGTGAAATCTAGTTGGTGTAATTGAGCAATAGTAATATTTGAACAATCAATTAAAAAGAGACAAATAACACAACTAGTGAATAATAATAAATATACTATTTCTTGCTAATTGCTAACTACTAGTTCTTTTAAAAATATTGAACAAAAATTCAGTATATTATTATTCTCATCGAATTAAACGGGAAAGGTCTAATTAATGAGACCGCGGCCTTTTTCTTCATTCAAAAAAGATATGATATGATAAATAAAAATCGTGACGTATATATCGGCGCTCTGTTCACATGAATAAGGGAGATCTGGAATAAACTCTAGTTAGATTCTTCAGATGAGAAATGATCTAATATCGGGAGTGGCTAAGGTTGACGGAACCCTGAGGGTCTCTTATTAGAAAAGATATGGAGTCTGCGGGCAAATGGGAGTATTAATGGCACATTCCATTAATATTAGAGAATCAAAAAACATGTGCATAGTTATCATCGATGAGTAGTTCAATACTAATAAACATCTTGCATTTGTCTGTGTGTGTTCCTTGTATCATCATCAACCTGTTGAGCCCTTAGAATTGTCACCTGGATGACTCAACTAACAAACTCCGGCGCGAGCGATGATGAATTATTTATGGTTATGGCTACTTGAAATGATATTGTAAATTCATAAAGTAGGATAAAATAGAAAATATATATGTTTAAAGAAATAAAAGGGAACGTGAATATATTTAGTTAGCTTTAAGTACAAATTAAGGGTGTTGGCAAAGATAGGCATTCTAATTTTTGGTAGCGCGAGAAAGAAATGAAATAATAATGAAATGAACGTTACTACCTATCTATGTTTCTATCAATATGCATATTTGGTTAAAGGTTGCTACCTTGGTAAAAAAAGATCGATTGGAACTTATTATATACTAATCTAGTAAGTCGAGGAGCTCGTTATGCGTTAGACCCTTATTGTCATACTGCAAAGCGATTAAATCTTCTTCTTCATTATATTCTTCTGGCTTTAATACATTTTCAACTAGTTCAATATGCGGTAAGGTCTCTGTTATATCATCATCCAATTCCAAAGCCATATTGCCTTCTGCTATTTCATTTATACTGTCAGTATTTAAATCTTTGATACTGACGGTTTCATCAGTTTGAAATCCATCTTCATCATCAAGTGGGTTATCTATTATATGATCCTTGAAGTGACTTCCACTGTTAAAATCATAATCATATGTATCTAGAGTTTTAAGGTTACTACTACTTAAACGGAAAGGTAATGGGCCTTCAGGGTCCTTCATTGGAATTTGAAAATTTGATATACATTCAATTTCATCTTCTTCATTTGTATTACTATTATTATCAATAGGAAGATCTTTCAAAACTATTGATCTCTTAGTATTAATATTATTATTATTATTATTTACACTTAAAGAAGAAGCATTATCTATTCCAAGGATACTACCATACTTCTTAAGTGTACCTGGATTTAAATTGATACCATTCTTTAAAGGTACTATATTGTTATTATCGTTGTTATTAACAGATACAAATGGGCGTATGTTTTTATCTTTACTAGCTAGAGGTTTTCTCTTTTGAACAGTTGATGATGCTGGCCCTAACACGTTGGTCTTCTTCGATGGTGATGTCGAATGGAATTTCAGAATGTTAGATGTCTGTTTAGATATACCTGGTCTAGGTTGAACAAATATATTCTCTTTATCTTGATTCATGATGTTTATTTGGTTGAATAGCTTATTCTTGTATATGTTTTCTGTAATCTTTTGTTTGAATCTCTTATCTAATTGTTTTTATATATTTATTATGCTTGTTTTTCTTTTTTTATTTTTTTGTTTTTGTTGTTTTGTTTACGAAATCTGCGGTCTCGAAATGGCGCTATCAGTATCTCGATCTTTTGGAAAACTAGGCAAGAAAAAAAGAGGTTGTTTGATATATAGGCTATAACGATACTCGATACTACTTTATTATTAAGTAAAAGAAAAAATAATTTACAAAATAAGATTGATAGTTTTATCAAATTGTTGTGATAGAATATTTTATCTATATATTCCAGTGTTTTTTTGCACCACTGTTCCTACTTTAGATCTAATTCCTCGCCCAAGTCAATTGCAACGTTTTTTTTGAATTAAGGATACATACCTATTTCTATCACGAATTTCATATTAAGATAATATATAAAGAAAAAAATTTATTTGTGTTTTAACATTAGAATAATGAACTCTCTAATCAAAAGATCTGTATCTGGCATAGCTTCCAATTCCCTTCTACTCAATAACTTACCTAGAATAATTCCAACATTAACTCCTGTCGGTCTCATAACAAGTATCGTGTCTCGTAGATGGAAATCTAGAGGTAATACATATCAACCAAGTACCATTCGTCGTAAACGTAAGCATGGTTTCCTATCAAGAGTACGCAATTTTCAACTAAGAAAGATTTTAGAAAGACGTAGAGCAAAAGGTAGATGGTATCTTTCCCATTAAAATAGTTTCACTCATACCATATATATTCATATCCACAGACTTAACCATGTACATAAAGCAACATTCATATATATATATCTATATATACCAATAAATTTAAAAAATTTATGCATTTTTGATCGATTTTTTGCATTTTCGCGGTGTCGAACCTGCGAATGACAGCTTTTTATTAGTAACAGACACCCTTGAAAGGCAGCGATTAATTCCAAATTTTAACTCCTCTTCAATTAGTCGATTAGAAAACCTTGAAATAATAGTATATCTAGACATTGTTCTTGCATATTACAATCCTCTGTTACATTATATTAAGTGTTTTAAAAACAGACAAACCACCCCAATAAATATCATAATTTTTTTTCAAATAAATGCTAAGAACAACTTTGACCCGTGCTGCAAGATACACTACTTCAGCTCTATTACGTCCATCTATGGCCATCAGAGTTGCTGCACCAATAAACAATGCCAATGCTATTAAACTACATTCATATATATTGCGTACTTCTCAACCATTATCAGCTGCCAGATTTTACACTACTGGTAACAAGTTGACTAATCAAGATATATTATCAAGAATCAATAAAATAGTCTCTGGTTTCAATTCCGAACTAAGAGATAAGAAAATCTCTGCTGATACTAAATATTCTAGTGATTTAAATTTAGATTCTCTAGATACTGTGGAATTACTAGTAGCAATTGAAGAAGAATTCGATATCGAAATACCTGATGATGTCGCTGATGGTCTAACATCTGTAGGAAGCACCATTGATTACGTTCTAGGAAACCCAGAAGCTCATTGATTATCTATTACTACTAGTTTTTCTTCTTTATCCATCTGTATTGTAAATATATATCTGTGATCATTGTTGATAACGTCATCTGATGTCCAGATTCAATCGATATAAATATATTAATATATAAATAAATAAAAATAGCCTTAGCGAGACAATGAAAGTTTGTAAATTAACTACAAAAGATATCAATTGATACGCTACTGATAAAATTTAATTCAAAATAATATTATACATAATTTAATAGTAGTTTATAGGTGTTATATGCTTTAAAATAATGGCATGTTGATCCGGGTAACAGCTAATTCTTATAAGGTCTCTAAGCATCAAAATATTTCATTCGTTCCCTGTTTAAGGAAAAGTTTCAATCTGAAGATTTAACATGCTTAGAACACCCTATTGATTCTTGTATTGTCAATTGAAAGGAGAGAAACGAATATTAGCATACAGTTTGATTAGTTTCTGTTATTACATAAACTAATACCTTTTAAAATAATATGTTAGATAATAATACTACAAACATTCCTGAGAACAATGGTGATGACAAAGCAGTCGCCAAAGTTGCTCCAGAAATCATAGAAGATGATAAGTTAGAATATATTTCAGCAGATTCCGATTTAACTGATGATTTACCAGACGATATTGATGTCATTAATTTAGTTCATTTAAAGATTAGATCAATGGAAGATTTAAATTTACCAAGATTCACAGAATTAAAAGTTCTTTGTTTAAGACAGAATCTAATTGAATCAATCTCAGAAGTTGAAGTTTTACCACATGATAAGCTAGAGGAATTGGACCTTTATGATAATAGAATTAAGCATATTTCCGCTAATGTTAATAAATTAACCCATCTAGAGAATTTAGATTTTTCTTTTAACAAAATTAAACATATTAAGAATATAGATAAATTGGTTAATTTGAAAAATATATATTTTGTTCAAAATAAAATTTCTAAAATTGAAAATTTATCAACACTTACAAATTTAACCTCTTTAGAATTAGGTGGTAATAGAATTGAAGCAATTGAACCTGATTCATTTAAAGGTTTAGATAAATTAGAAGAAATTTGGTTAGGTAAAAATTCAATCCCACGTTTGATCAATTTATCTCCATTGAAAAGTTTAAAAATATTATCGATTCAAGGTAATAAGCTGAAAAAAATTGAAGGTCTTGAGGAATTGACAAATTTAGAAGAAATTTATCTTTCACATAATTTCATTTCCAAAATTGAAGGTTTTGAAAAAAATTTAAAATTAAATACTATCGATATATCATCAAATAGATTGACTAAAGTGGAAAATATTTCCCACCTAACAGAATTGACAGATCTATGGTTATCGTTTAATCAAGTGGATCAATCCTTTGAATCTCTGGGAGAAGAGATGAAAGACTTGACAAAGTTCGAAACTATTTATCTAGAAGGAAACCCAATTGAAGTAAATAATGAGACATCTTACAGAAGAAAGTTCATGTTGAATCTACCTCCTTCTCTACAAAAAATTGACGCTACCTTCATTAAAGGTTAACAGCTCTATTTGAAGCCTAATTTTTATTCTTTTGCATCTTTCAAAATCTAAAATTTAGTTTGATTTTTTTTTAATACAGACATATTTTCTAGTTAATTTATATATTGATTTATAAACGTATACCTCATCTCTTCGTCCACTTTTTTGTTGATGTATAAGGTAAGTTTTTTATCTCTTGTTTTGAAAGTTTCATAAAATTCAAAGCTTATATATTTTAAGATTTATTTACAATGGATCTGGGGAAAAAAGAAGGGATTTTTATACAAGAAACCAATCAAATAATAAAGTTTAAATACAAAGAATAAAATGGTCTCTATGATTCCAAGATATTCAAGAGAATTGGAAATCAGTAGAGGGTTTTATAGAATCAATTTAATAAGGCAATGTTCTCGAAGAGCTATAATAAAATTAGGCCATCGATATAAGCATTCTGTATTGTCTGATGCAAAACAAGTAAATAATCAAGACGTACAATCGCAACAATTGATTTCAAATGAACAAAAGATATATTTATCAGATCCGATTTCTCCCGGTTCAACATTTTTCTTACCCAATGGTACTCATATATTCAATAAATTGGTAAACTTCATTAGACTTCAACAGAATTATTTATTCGGTTTCAAAGAGGTTATCACACCTTTGATTTATAGAAAGAGTCTTTGGGAAACATCAGGTCATTGGCAAAACTATAAAAATGATATGTTTCAAGTAACTGTACAGGATGAATCAAAAGAAATATATGGTTTAAAACCAATGAATTGTCCAGGACATTGTGTGATATATAAAAAGTACAAGAGATCTTACCATGATCTTCCTCTTCGATTCTCAGATTTTTCCCCACTTCATAGAAATGAAGCTTCAGGAGCTTTGTCAGGCTTAACAAGATTGAGGAAGTTTCACCAAGATGATGGTCATATTTTCTGTACTCCTGAACAAATTCACGATGAAATTGTGAACTGTTTGAAATTAGTAGATTTATGTTATACAAAAGTATTCAATTTTACAAAGAACAAAGATAATTTAGAAGAAAAGCAACCATATTTTTTAAAACTTTCAACAAGACCAGAAGAAAAATATATTGGTGATATAGAAATTTGGGACAAAGCTGAAAGTATTCTAACAAAAATATTAAATGAATCAGGTAAAGTTTGGGAATTGAATCCAGGAGATGGTGCCTTTTATGGCCCAAAAATTGATATTATGGTCAATGACAACAAAAATAAATCTCATCAAGTGGCCACCATTCAATTAGATTTTCAATTACCTCAAAGATTTGATTTGAAGTATCAGGATAAAGATAATACTTTCAAAACTCCTATCATGATTCATAGAGCTACATTCGGTTCTGTGGAAAGATTTATTTCTATATTGCTAGATTCGTATGAAGGTAATTGGCCTTTCTGGTTAAATCCAAAACAAGCTATCGTTATACCTATCAATACTAAAAAAAATGATCATATTGAACAAGCTGAAAAATTAGTTGCAGAATTGAAAGGTGAAGCTAAAGCAAACGAACCTGTTAAATTAAATAGTTTCCACTTTAACGTCGATATGGATGCCAGATCTGAACCTTTAGGATATAGGATAAAGGATGCTATTATGAATAAATATTCTTATCTAATTATTGTTGGAGATGAAGAGGTAGAGACGGGTAAATTTTCAATCAGAACAAGTACTAATCGTACTGTATCACATCTTACAAAGAATGAAATATTTGAAAAGTTTGTTCAATTAGAACAGAATTATGAATAAGGATAAAATAGTAAGTGTATATAATAAGCATATTCTTGTAAATAGTTTTATTGTATATGTATAATTATTGTTTTTATAAAAGAATGATTTCTATATATCATTTAGAGTATATTGTAGTGTAAACATAGGACCACGTTCATCCATATTTCCTGGGAAAATATTTTCGGGCAAAAATTGACCATTATTCTGAAGGAATACTTGTCTCTCTATTTGGTCTTCTTCATTAAGTTTTCGTAAATCATTTTCACAATTTAATATAATCTGTTTCATATTTTGGGAAACCAATTTTCTTCTATCTACCTCTTTTATCAAATTTTTATAACTCTTCTCAAAATCTTTATAAAATTGGACTAATTGTTTCACTACTTCAATGCTCTCATTACAGGAATTTTTAAAAACTGTTATTATATCAGATATATTTTTAAAAATTAATAAAGACTCATTATGTTTTTTAAATTCATTTATCAGCTTTGTAACTTCTGAATGAATTTCATTTTTAAAATTTAATTTATCAGTCAGTAAAATATTAGATGTACGTAAAATGTCGCTAGATTCCTCGACTGTTTGATTTAAATTTAAGTAAACTTCATTTAAATTCTTATCGTCTCCCTTAATTACTGTTAAAAGTTCATCGAAATCCTGTTCATCTAATTTATCGCCCTTTAATAACTGGCACTTCTCATAATGTGATGTCAATGATGTGATAAAATCCGCTAAATTCTCCACCTTGAGTTTCAATGTTTGAGGATACTCAACTGTCAACATATAAACATCAGGATCAGCTGAATCTAATTTGGTATCTAGCTCAGTTCGAATATTATCTATTCTTTCCAAAAACCCAAACTCCAGAATTTTTTTCCTTAAATTCCTATATTGCAGCTTAATATTTTCTATTTGGATCCTAATAATAGGGAAATCTTTGAGCTTCTTTAACAAGATATCTTTATTCTCAATCGGTATGAAATCCCCTAAAACTTTTTCTTCGACATTATTCTGAGCCCCACCAAGAACATGAGGAGTCTCGTTAAGTTTCGTCACTTCTTGAGCAATCACGTTCTGCCAATACTTCATCTCCGATACCAAAGCTTGTAATGTCTCATCAGACCATTCCTTCTGTATCAAGCTCTTATCAATGCCTACATCCAAGATCTCGCAAGTAAGTAGTTTATATTGGTTCTCTAGACAATCATTCAGAAAATACAGCTTGCTAACATCCTGTTCCCAATTCGATAATCCACTTTGGAACTCAGATATCTTCTTATTGGTCTCTTCGCAAACTAACTGTGATTCTATCAGTACTTTTCTAGCATTATCAGTCAATTCATTCAATGTATTGTCGGTCTCAGGCATGGTATTCTGTTTCAAATGTCCTTAATACACCACTTTTATTACTGAGAACCCCTAGGTAACTTTCATTTATTATTATTTTAATCGTCTTACTTATTCTTCTCGAAACAATATCTTTTTATAGAAGCACTTCTTTCTCTCCTCCTAGCTCAATTGATCTATTGTTACTGACTATCCCACCCTCTTTAATTAAAGGCAACGATGCGTGAATCAGAAGAATGAGCCATTATGATTGCCCGGACATTATAGGCCAGCGGTTTTTCTTAGATTTATAGGATAGAAACGGCCTCTAAAAAGTATTTAACAATATTACAATGATATATGCTTCTATTACCTAACAACAATACCGAATTAGAAGATTTATTCAACTTTGGACTGATTTTATTATAGGTATTATGTTCAGTATATATTAGGCTATTAACGCCCTAACCTTTCCAGCGCGTAAATGCTCTCATCAAATTTCTAAAAGTAGATCGCAAGCTGATGAAAAAGAAGAGCAAGATTTTAAGATATTTTGAGAAATATCAGATGAATTTATTGAGATTAAGGGATAGAAAGTTGCATTACTGAATTCTGTGTGTCAAATAGAGGTGGTGAAGTCAGAATTGTAAAGAGAATGAACCATGTTGATAGCGATGCTAAAAGACAGAAATTGAATCCCCATTATAGTAGCAACACTGGAGATGGCAATGTTGGAGATAACGAGCTAACCAGAAAGTATGGTATGGGTGCTCAACTTATGTTTAAGATGGGGTACATTTCTGGAGAAGGGTTAGGGAAAGGGAATAAGGGCCGTGTTGAGCCTGTTAGCGCAGTGCAAAGAGCTAATCCATCTGTTGGGTTGGGTGTCTTCTCAATGATGGGAAGAAGAAATGAGGAAGATGAATGGTCAGCCAATAGTAGTTCTGATGAAGAATCTCCTGGAACTGGGGTTTCTTCTGTTATACGAAAAAGTACCATTAATTTTAACCAACCAATTATTTTGGACCAAACTACTGAAGCTCTACGAAATGTTATTGTTAAGATTAAACAAATGTTAGTATCTTGTAACATCGAAAACGTTCCTCCTAATATTCAACAGATAGTTAGGAGTGGTACAGATATTTCTGCGATAGAAAAATCCAAGTTAAATTCACTTGAATCGACCCTTAAAGATTTGAAGAATGTTCAAGATGAAATATCCCTCTTGTCCAATAAAATAAATTTGATTAAACCAAGGGTGAAAAATATTGATTTGAGTGAAGATATATATAAACAATTATACGAGAACCATTCTCAGACCTCCAGAAGGAATACTGATTACTTCTTTAGTGAACAATATAATCTAATACTTAAACTACCAGATACCGACACTGTTGATATATTACTTTCAAAACTTGTAGATGATCAGTTTAACAATATTACAAGTGACAGTGATTCTAAAAGAGATGTATTGTTATCATCATTAGGTGATCTTGTTCAAGTAATGAGTTATACTGTAGATTTAGAATCTCATACTCTAAATCGTTTCCAAACGTCAATATTCAAATCTTTATACCCATTCTTGGTTCAAAAACTACAAGATCTTAATTTTTGTGAAAGTTTAGACTCGAATAAAGATGACTTTGAAAAAACACTCTATATACTTTTTAATTGCGAAAATATATTAAAATTTATTTGTTGTTGGGATCCATTAATTGAAAGATATCTATATCCTAAATTACAAAAATTATTACAAGGGAATTCATTTGAACACCATATTTCAAATCCTGCCATTCTTTCCAAAATAATGGATCTTACTATTATTTTACCATTCGAAATGAGGAAAAAGATAGCTGAGATATTAACAGATTTGTTTAGAACATACTGTGGGAATTGGCTTTCTTTAGAGATGCAATTTATCGATCCAACTTCGATATTCTTTCTAAAAGAGATAATTGGATTAGAGGTATTTGAAGAAATAATAACACAAACATTTTTACCCAAATTTTATTCTCAAATATGGGAACCTGAATTTGATCTTATCGCAGAATTAGAATTAGGTATTCCATCAGACTCTCAGTACAATAGTGGATCAATATTTGCCATTAAAGAACTCCGAAAGTATCGATTATATTTTAGTGAGAAACAATACGAATGTTTTATCAGAGATATTTTTTCTGATATACAAATGATATTGCAACAATGGATTGTATTTGGTGAAAAAACTTCCAGTAAATCTCATCAATGGTATAATAACATTATTAATGAATGTTTTGTGACTGATCCTAGTAATATTGAACTGAAGTATATCAAAGAAACACTTACGTTGCTTCAAAAGTGGAAAAGCGAGGATATTGACGACATACAATTGAAATATAATATATATGACGATTTGTTTCCTCCACCCGATGCTTCAATTCAAGAAGTCGATGAAATAGTATCAGTAAGACATATTCCAATGAGGAAAATAACAATCACAATGAAAGAGGTTGTTCAAGATTATTGTGAACAGCATGGATATTTATTGATTAAACAAGATAATAAATATTCTAATCTTCCAGCTTCTGGAATTCTCGTAAGTGATTCTAGCCTTGTCCCTATTTTCAAAATTCAAAGCCCAAATGGTAGTACTAGAAATATTGCAATTAAGAATGATATCGTATGGCTCGAAAATAGCAATACAAAGCAATATGAGCCTATATATTTATGGGAATTGAAGTTATAGATATAGTAGATAGAGATAATTTTATTCTATATAATTATTGATCCTAAGAAGATAGAGTCATAACTAATACGGATAATGTTTTAATAATGCATTAGAACTTTAAAAAGTAAAAATAAATGTCATTTAGGGTACCTCAAACAATACAATATTGTATTACTATCACTAATAATGTTACCCGGGTTTTTACACCAAAAAATTTCAAAAATTTAACGACCCCGGAGAGGATTGAACTCTCGATCTTGCGATTAACAGTCGCACGCCTTAACCAGCTTGGCCACGGAGTCGTATTAACTTCTTGATTTGTCGATATTTTTAGCTGCTGCAAATAAAGTTTTCTAACCATGTGATAATCATTAAATGTATTTTTTTGAGTCGACAGTTTTAAAATAATACGAAATGAGTTTCCTAAAAAGGTAATAGTGAAGGATGAGTTCAATATTGAAGTTTAGAAAATATCAAATATCTTATTAAATTAAATTATGTATGTGTTTTTTTATATCGTAAACAATTCTAGATAATATATAAGACATTCTTAACAATACATTTACTTTGTTATTTTAAATATCGTAATATGTATTTGTTGTCGTTTTGACGATGGACAAACCAAGGTTTGATGTCAGCGTCACAATTATTAAGTGACAGGTATTCTGAAAAATCAATACAATATCGGCTTCCTCTATAATTCTTCACGGCGCTTATCATAGTCGTCCATAATATC